>OX454526.1:104064029-104636847 GCA_949715645.1 Portevinia maculata
TTCAATTTGTTTGAGTAGAAATAAGAAAGTTTTTATTGATATCGCACAAAATTTATTTCAATCATTTATAGTAAGCTTCTCTAAAATCTATGGAAGTGAAAACATCAGTTATAACGTTCACAATTTATATCATATTACGGATGATGTAAAATACCATGGACCTCTAGATAACATAAGTGCATTTAAATATGAAAATCGTCTGCAATACTTAAAACATAAAATAAGATCGGGAAATAGGCCACTTCAGCAAATCGCAAATAGAATTTTTGAAGATTTTGAAAACTCGGAAATGCGTGATGATGAAAATACAACAATTCCTATGCCTTATAATAAAGAAAGCAATCGATCATGTGAACTTGAAGGCTGTATTGGAATCTATAGAGCCATTCGGTTGAAACAATTTGTTCTAAAGTCTTCGCGTGCAGATGCTTATTTTTTAACAAAATCAGAAGAAATTGTTCGAATGGAATATGCAACGTTTCTACAAGGCATACCAGTTATCTATGGTTCAAGCTTAAAGCAAAAACTAGATTTTTATGAGAAACCATTTTATTCTAAATTTTTAAGCGTGTACAAATCAAATAACGAAGAAAATGTTCCCAAACTTTGGAAAATAAATGACATTACCTCAAAATTTTTCAAAATTAATCTAGAAAACGATTCTGTTTTTTTTCCTTTAGTGCATTGTTGAAAAATGTTTTGTGTGGTTGAGACCATAGAGGATGGGGAAAAGATTGTTGGGCGAAAGGTTGTGGCGGACCACGTCCTGCAAGAAATAACGCTCCTTGAAACACCAGAGGAGTTAGAAGACCTCGAGGGCAGGATTAGTGGGGACATCCATTATAAAAGAAAATTGGTAAGATAATAAATAAATGTACCTACATACATATTATGACAACTTTCATAATATTAACTTGTTTTTTTTTTATTATAGATCCATAAGTTGTCCACATTGGGGGGATTGGATGCCACAAAAACATTAAGGACAATCTCAAAAACGATGTTTTCGGACAATCTGCTTTCCCTGTATTCCTGGCAGGGAACATCCACAAAAAAAACATTCAGCAAATTTCATGCGATATTTTCTGCCGTTTTGGATGCCGTGAGGATGCGGTACCCCACTTATACGGATGTGGAAGGGTCCACATTTTTCAAAAACTATTTAAAACACGCTCCTTTTCGAACAGGAAAACCAGTGCTGTAAGTATTAAATTTAATAACCTAGTTTAGCCTAGTTAAATGTATATGTGTTAATGCATATATTTTTTAGAGACCAACAACTAATACAATTTTTTCTTTATTTTTGTGTTTTTTTTTAACAGCAACGAATCTCTTGCAAGGCCGATATCAGCTACGTCATCATTAGCGACAACACCATCAACGACACCACCACCACCGACACTGCCATCAACATCTGCACCATCAAATCAAGTTTTATAAATTAAGATATAGCTTAATGTTTTATCTTTCTAAAATCGAACAGGGAAACCAGTGCTGTAAGTATTTAATTTAAAATAACCTAGTTTAGCCTAGTTAAATGTATATGTGTAAATGCATATATTTTTTAGAGACCAACAACTAATACAATTTTTTCTTTATTTTTGTGTTTTTTTTTAACAGCAACGAATCTCTTGCAAGGCCGATATGGAACGATATCATTTACGCCATCACTAGCGACACCACCATCAACGACACCACCATCAGCGACACTGCCATCAACGACACCACCTTCAGCGACACTGCCATCAACAACTGCACCATCAGCGACAGCAAAATATATGTAACCAATATAACCAATATTATATAGTTCTTTATAAATTAAGGCCTTGTTGTTATCAATAAACTTGATATAAACTTAAATTTATTCTTATTATTTATAGAAGGACACTTAACTTTCAGATATGAATAATTGAGAAATGGTCAAAATCAACATCATACTGGACGACAGATCATATAAAACATTAAATGGTAATTTCAAGATGTTTTTTTCATAGCTTTCTTAAAATCGTTTTCTTTCAGTGTTCAAAAGACTTGGTCCAAAAGATCACCCAGATTCAATTGAACTATAAAGTACTTTTGACAGTTGTTCTCTCTATCACATCTGAAAAGATAAAGAGAGCAATTGTCACGTTCAATTGACCTGGATGTCATTTGGCTAGATATTTTGAAAACTTTATGGAACCGGTTTATAAAAGCCGTTTAAATAACGTCTCAAAATAACCAAATGGTTATTAAAGGTTTTTTAATAACCGTCATGAAAAGGATACAAAAAAACCGCCAAATTACCGTCAATTACAGGTCTTTTTGAAACTATTTCCCAACGGTTTCGAAAAGACGTCAAATACGGTTTGAAACTAACTGCAAATTAACAAAATAAAGGTTTTTTAAGAACCTTATCCAAACGGTTGTGTAGAGGTTGTGAAATAACCAAAAAACAACGTAATACAGGTTTTTTTTAAACCATTTCCAAACGGTTGTGTAAAGGTTGTGAAGTAACCAAAAATCAACATAAATACAGGTTTTTTTAAAACCATTTCCAAACGGTTGTAAACAAACGTCAAAATAACGTTTAAGACTGACGTTTACGAAACGGTTGACAAAAAACGGACAATAAGCAGATATTTACTGACTTCATTAAGCCGTTTTTTATAAACTCGTTGGTTACTGAAGTTATATTATTACTGACCACTTTTGGGTATCGGAACGTCACTACAATGGGTTTTAAACGTTACTGAAACCAATTTATAACTAGTAAAGTTAATTAACCTCAGTTAATATCTCGTTGTTTAACCGGATTTTAACCACAAATTGTTGCTTGGGAATCCTTGAATATTGGCAGTTCATCGAATATATAATACAATTACATAAGACCCTGTTTGCTGTTTACGTTGAAAAATAAATCTTTATCGAAGTGCAGACACAAAAAAAAGAGAGGCAACTTCCCTTATGCTTTATACACTGAAGTATGAAGATCATAAAGCCGATCTTCATACATTCATCAAACCCACAACTTACATAACACCATGTTGTTAACTTGTAATATATATACCTGCCAAAACAAGCGAAGGAAGTGATAGGAATGAATTAATGTATGGGATTGGGATTGAGATTGGATTGCAATTGAGGGACAATGTTCGAAAGTTCTACCAAAGGCCTGCAGAGATGAGCATGGACTACAGTAGTAGATTCACAGTCGGTGCCGAGGATTTGGAAAGAACACTTCTGCAGACTGTTAAACGGCGGAGACAGCCAACAACCCGCTGTCAGGCAGAATGATCTGTTCAGCTTGGGCGATGCTAGCCAAAACTTCCGTCCATCCTACACGAAGTGTGAATAGCGATATCCAAACCTAAGTCCAACAAAGCTGCTGGATCGGATGGCCTTCCGGCCGAGCTTTTCAAAGGAGTGGGAGATGGCTTGGTAAGGAGCATGCATCAAATCAACTCATCTGTAAAATTTGATCGGATGAAAGCATGCCCGACGAATGGGACCTCAGCATCGTGTGCCTCATCCACAAAAAAAGGAGATACTCTGAAGTGCGCCAACTACAGAGGAATAAGTCTCTTGAATGTCGCGTATAAGATCTTGTCGGCTGTATTGTGTGAACTCCTAAAAATCTCTCGCAAACAACCTGATCGGCCTATATCAGGGTGGTTTTAGGCCAGGAAAGTCAACCATCGACCAAATTTTCACACTCCGACATATCTTGGAAAGAACCCAGGAGTTTGGAAAAAAACCAGGAATTTCAGATCGATACACATCATCTATTTATCGACTTTAATGTTGCCTATGATAGCGTATATAGGGACGAATTATACAAAGTCATGTCAAGTTTTGGCATTCCCGCCAAACTCGTGCGTTTGTGCAGGATGACGATAGAGAGATCTCGCTGTTCCGTCAAAGTCGGCAGGAACACCACCAAACTATTTGATGTCGAAAAAGGTTTGAGACAAGGCGACGCGCTATCATGCACTTTCTTTAACATCGTTCTTGAGGTACAATTTTTCAAAAGTCCGTTCAACTACTTGCCTATGCTGATGATATTGACATTATTGGAAGAACGCGGCGAGCTGTCAGTGGCGCATTTTGCAAGCATCGAAACGGAGGCGGCGAAGATGGGTCTGGCTGTTAATGAGGACAAAACGAAGTATATGCTGTCAACGAGAAAGGACTCTCAACATCGGCGACTCGGACAAAACGTCATGATGGACAGATACAACTTCGAAATAGTACCAAGGAGATATTATATAAGACCTTAATCATCCCGGTCCTGCTGTATGGTGCAGAAGCATGGACCCGGTCAAAAGCGGATGAAAATCTTCTGGGATGCTTTGAGAGAAAGATTCTTCGAGTGATATTCGGTCCAGTTTGTGACGATGGAGTGTGGAGAAGAAGATTCAACGACGAACTATATGGGCTATACAGCGACGCTGCCCTGGGCAAACGCTAAAAATACAACGGCTGAGATGGCTGGGACACGTGGAGCGTATGGACAACAACGCACCAGCCCGACGAGTCTTCGAATCCACCCCTAAGGGTCAACGCAGCAGAGGAAGACTCCACCTTAGGTGGCGAGCACAATTGGAGAACAACCTCAAACAACTTGGTGTGCGTAACTGGATGCAGAAGGCGAGGGAGCGAGCTGGTTAGAGGGGCTTGTTGGTTGAGGCCGTGGTCCACCCCGGGCTGTAAGCGCCACCAAAAGTAAGTATTCGGATTGGGAGCTAATTGAAGTAAATGAAGCTTTGAAGCATAATGGGACTATGTGAGTCTTTTCCTTCAATTGCTGCAGTGCTTCAGTCATTCAATGCTTCAGTCGTTCACCACTACAAATAGAAACTGCAGTCTCATTCTCATTTGATTCAAACTAGAGAAGTAAAGTTTAACGAGAAAGAAAGAGAAATGTTGTGGTGAATTGAGGTATAGAGCAGAGTGGTGATGAGCCAAAGAAGGCGAACGAGGTGTATGAATAAATTAATGTATCGGATTGGGATAGGAATGAATTGAAGGAAATGAAGCATTGAAGCATGGGAGAGAAGTGAACATTTCAATGAAGCGCTTCAATTAAACGATACAGTCTCGGATGACACACCACTTATTTGTATGCATTGGTGCGTGGAATCTGTTTGTGTGAGGTAGCTTTTTTTAACCGAGTACTCGATGTTTGTACGATCAGCTCGACTCGTTTTAATCTCTGTTAGTTGTAATTAATTTGTTGTAATTGTTTGTAATTAACGCACTTACTTTTATACACACAAAATAGAGGAGACAGTTATGTTTAAAAGTCCTAAGTGTAAATTGAATCTAAATCTAAAGACAGCCCTTTCTACAACCATAAACAAGGGGATCATATATTTCTCTTGCTTGTGCTCCCACTTAAGTAGGTTTGGGTACTTGTTATCGCTTCGAGCAATTTTAAATAATTGCTGTTAAAAACTTATGATAAATTAAAAATAAACATGCTTAACAAAAAAGGGGTGATGGCAAAAACACTGATATTAAAATAAATTTAGAAAAGAACCAACAACTCACCACTCCATTTTGTACACTAAATCCTAATTGATATTTGGTATTCGGTCGTTTAATCTTAACTTCGACTACCGGCGGACAAGGCACAACCGTAAATTTAACAGCAGTCTGATTCTTCGCATTGCGTATGTAACTCTGACAGGTGGACAACGGCAGTCCTACTAGGCTCATGCCATTGATGGCAATAAGCTGATCACCGATGTTCAATTGACCACATCTGGCTGCAGCACCTGCTGACATAAGATTTGCAATCACCACCGTCGGCAGCATTGAACCCCAACCGCTTTCAACAATCACTACGCCTAGTATTTCGCCCTTCGCTTTTGGTACAACGACCTCCTTTTGCAATTCCTTCTTTGCAAAGATCTCCAGTTCATCACCAAAGATCTCCTGACTATTGAGCACTTCTTGGTAATCCATTTCTTTAACAAAACTATGATCCTCAATTCCGTTCGCCTTCAGGAACTCCATGTATGCCACTTGGAATGCCTGTCCGATCGATTGCGCTATAAATTGTGCTTCATCACTTTCGAAGACGTGACAAATCATTTTTGGTGTCCGATTTGGTTTGGGGCCTTCATCCGTGTCCGAGGGGACGAATCGGCGTCGTGCCATTAGAACGACCAAATCGCCAATGTCGGCAATATAGGAGATTGTGCGTAGAGCATGATCCATCATGATCTCTTTGAGATCCGTATTCAGGACCATGATTTTCTCTGTTGATATAAACAAATCGACCTCGGTGGATGGTTGACTTTCCCCTTCGGGAGCCTAAAATTGAAATGCAAATAATTATAACGCAACCGAGTGAGAGAGTGTCATTTTGAGGATGAAAGTATCGAGCGAAAGCACTTACCAAAGCCTGTTAGTATGCATGCAAACAAAGAGTGGGAATGAAGTTAGTTAGTGTTGTTTACGGTGGCGATTAGAATGAATAAAGTGCTTGTCAACGTACCTTTATCCTAGAGACAGCTTCCTCAGCCTGCATCATTCGAGTAGATTTCGTTGGCTGTCCCTCGCATACCAGCTGCGTTGAACCCAAGTATCTGGCCCGAAAGAGTACGCCTTCAATGAGTACTAACGGATCCAGTAAGGCTGTAAAAAGAAATCAATATCAGGTAAGTTGCCTGGAGTGCCGATACATCAACATTCAAATGGACAACATCAACACAACAACCATTGACGAAACTTACATGTTTTTTAGTGCAAGTATGTAATTATTGTAAGACATTTTTTTTTTGTTTTTTTTTCGGTTTTCAAATTTTGCATGGGACGTGAAAGCGTGGAATACAATAAGAAAGACAGAAAAATAAACCATTAAACACCAGTGTGTCTTAGCCAACAAGAGGATCTTAAGTGGAAAATAATTAGTTTCACATAGAGGGGGACGAGCTAACCTTCTTTGTTTCGTGTTTTCGCCTTCTTATCGCTATTTGTGGAGTCCTTCAAAGACTTCATGGACCCCGTGGGACTCTTGGAGTACTGCAGCTTCTCAGGTGATGTTATGGTGACATCAGCTGTGCCAATTATCTGGCAGTGATCTGGTGAGGTTGGTGTGAGTGCTGTTCCGATGCCCTGCCGTATAGTAGCGGAAGAGAACGTCTGCGGCTTAATGCTTGTCGAGTTGTTAAGCATCGTTATATCCGACGTTGTTGGAGAATGAGTTGCTGAATTCTTTGACCAGAGTTGCTGAAATTAAAGTTTCTTATTTGGCGTTACGCACAGTTTTCGTCGGGCATACCTTATCGTCATAAAATCCCTGATCATCGAGTCGTTGCTGCCCGAGAAGCCGATCAGTTTCCAGGTCTGTATCGTGTTCCTCTTCTTCGTTTGTGCACTGGGTCTTGTGCATAACATCGACGGAAGAATTTTCATGCGAATTGGTGCGTGGCACCCATATTGGCGACTCTCGTCCAGCGGGTAACACTTCGTCGCAAAATTTCGCCTTTTCTGGAAGAGTTTTTGCACGCTGCAAGGCCGATCGAATGTCCTTCATAGCTTCTTGAATGTCCTGCGATTCGGAGTCGGTTATCGCATGCCGATGAGCAACTGGAGCCGGCGGTGGAGATGGAGTATTCTGCTGAATCGCATAGACAGCATCATAGTTATGCGTCTCCTTATTGTCACCATTATTCGCAGCTGCATTGCAGCAGCCACTATCGCTTGTCGCCACTTCGCTTGCTAACTGCCTTACATCAATTTCGGCAATGGGATCCTCTAGGCAGTTGTCGACTACATTGTTGTCCTCGACTTCATCCAAATTACCTGAACTTAAATCATTGCATTCTAAAAATTTCTTATCAATCACAACAGAGATGTTATTCTCGGTATCGGAGGCATGGCCACTGGATAGTCCATCTTCCAACACCGGCATGCTAGTGTAAAGTTTTCCAAAATCAGTTTGGCAGTTGATATCGTTCGAAAGGCTGTCCAAATCGCCGCAGTTCGAATCGTAGTCAGTTGTTTCCGGTGAAAGGGTGAAATTTCGTGAATGCCGCCGCAAGTTTGCTTCTAATTCTGTATCGGCAAGTTCACCGGAACTACGACTGTTTGAATCAATGTAAAGCTCTATATCGTTTTGGTCGTTGTAGTTATCGAAGTGCTTAAAGTGAAAAAGGTTAAACAAGTTTAACTACCAATAGAGTAAGGTGTATTTTACTTGTTTCCTGGGTGACCGATGTACCATATAAAGTTCCTCTTTTGGTATTCTAGCTAGTCTCTGGCCAATGTATGCCTGTTCTGCCTTTTTATCTTCTTCTTGTTCGTATTCTTGGTGTGTCTCCTAAACGGGTATTTGGATTTGTGAGTTTTATTGAAATAATTTAAAAATTTGTATTTTAAAAAGTGGCAGCCGTATGTTTCCAAAGACTGTCCGTTGGCGAAACATCATCCACACAAAGGTACGTACCGGCAATTTTAACCTTGACGGATTTAGGCTGTTTTGTAACTCAAGACTCTGAGAGCAAGTACATACTTTATTCGTTGGTAAAATAAACTTGAGTTTAAAGATTTTTTTATAGAAACACTTGCTCCAGGTTTCATCTAGTCACACTTTGAATTTGCAAAACTATGGATGAACTGGAGCAGAAAATATTTCCAAAATATGAAACGAAATTAATAATTCTCACGAAGACGCCAAATTCGGATTCCGCGTGAGTTTTGTGAGTTTTTCGTTATTGAAATAAATGTCAATAGGTATATAATTCATATAAAAAAATCTTAAAATCTGGCATGACAATAATAAAAAAAAACTACGCGTATTTTACCAAATGGCACTTGCACGCTTGTTGCATACAGAAAGATACACAGAATGAAGATGAAGAAGACTTCTAAAGTGGATGATTTAGATTCAATGCGATTTGTCATTAAGATAATGAACATCACAGAAAAAACGCAAAATACATACTTTTTTGTGTTCTAATTTATCGGTGTAGTACTTTGTTAAGGGTAAATGTATCGCAAATACTATGAAACAAATAAAAGTAAGACACGAAATCGCAAAGTCGCGAGTTGGAACGCTGAAAGTATGCGTGATTCTAGCTACGACCTTGAAGCGATGATGGTTAGAAATCGGGTGGACACCTTGTGGTTCAAGATACGAAATGGCGGAATGCAAGAAATCGCGCGCGTTTCTTGGACGTTAGGACAGATGGTCTACTACAAGACGGAACAGGATAGGCGCGAAATCGGTTTCATCCTTGCGGCAGAGCTACGTAGAAGCGTCTTCCAAATTTCAAAGGCACGCGTCCGATTGATGTCTTTCAAACTGATGATGCAAGGTAAGGTTTGAATATAATCAAAGCATATGCTCTCCAAGTCGGATGCAATATCAGAGATAAAAATGCATTTTAGTTAGATTTTCACAACCTAAGCAAGAACATTCCAAAGGAATAGCTCTTGTTTGTTGACGGAGATTTAAATGGACATGTGGGGAATTCAAATGAAGGCTATGAAGACCGCCATGAAAGACTGGGATACGTTAATAGAAACACTACGGGTGAAGATATCCTTAACATGTGCAAGTCATACGGTCTTATCGATCTAAATGCTATGTTCGCCAAACAAAGCAGGCACCTTATTATTTACATGGTGAAATGAAACTCAGATTGACTACCATTTGTTTGCACTTTCGACTCGAGCCTCGAGTGTAGGGATGCAAAGTCGTACTGGGAAAGCCAATCGCCCAGTGCCACCGTCTCCTCCTGACACAATTTTGTATGGTAATGGGGACGAACATAAATTAAGAAGCAACAGTCTGCAAAAATCAAATGTTACAATCTGGACAAAGAGATTCTAATATGGAAAATGATCTCCATCACATCATCGTCGGAGTTGAGGTTGAAGAGTGCACAGCACAAGACATGTGAAATAAACTACAGCGACCTTGCTTGCACAGAGCCAAATCACTGATAGGGGCTTTAAAATGAAACTATCAACACGGCAAAGAAAACTGTTGGTGGATAGATGAAGCAATGCGATAAGTGAAAAGAAAATGGTATTCACAGCTTGGCCAAACGGTCCCTCTAATAATGGTGTTGAAAAAGCTCGCCTCAAATCTGAATACAGACTTTGCAAAGGGTTCGGAAGAGAAAGCGTGCCCAAATTCATACAAAGTGTATGGAATGCCTGTATAGGGAGTTGAAAGAAATGTCTTCTTCGCTTGCTGTGCCAAACCTGTTTGAATTGTGGTGAAATACTCATTAAATCCATTTGCAAAAGTTTATTAACAATGCTCAAACCAAATCTACTTATTGATGACGAAAATATACTACCCAGGTGGATACGACTTCTAAGCGACCTGTTTCGACGGTTATACTTTCCAAGTGCCTTTCTTAACGGAAAACGAAAAGCGGTTGGGCCGGACGATACACTCAGGTTCTAAAAAATGGGAGACAACGGGTCCCTAAAGGCTCAAAATTCTCAAAATCCAAACTAATGAGAGGCGATTAAATGACTAACCGATGGGGAAAAGTAATTTTCTTCCTTTGTGTAAAGAAAAATGCGATACGGGAGACTGTAATAATTACCGTTCGATCAAGCTGATATCACTCACTTACCATAAAAGCTGAGCAGGTATAAGACCGATGATTGCAGAATAAATACGGCTATATGATGACCACTACAAGTTCGCCGCAGGCTCATGATGGGGCATGATGATTCATAAAAAGGATTTGCATAATATAATGCTGGCGGATTTAAAAAAAATAAAGCTTTTGATAGACAACCAAGAGATCCGTTATGCGCGACGCTTAGAAAACCACGAGTTCCAGAAACGTACATGCTGATTATCATGGGCATCTATGAGGGAGAAACCATAAGTATGAGTTCTGAATCAATACCGGTGTTCACCAGTTCTCAATTATCTGCTTGAAGGAAAAACGAGTGCATCATAAGCGACGATCAAACGTCACCGCAATGAGCACTTGTATGGGTGGATGTTTTGGAGGGGAATGGGTTTTGTATTAGTCCGAAAAAGAAGAATACCTGTGCTGACCGTTTTCTGATCCACTCCGACATATCCTGTATATTTATACGAATGGGAAACAGATTCACAAATGCGAAAAAACCAAATATCATTGATTTTTAATCAATAGAAAAGCAACTTGTGATCATGGGTGAAGTGGCGGGAAAAATCAACCACCGAGACATATCGCCTAAGTTGAAAAGAAGGCTCTACACTTTTTTTGTACCGTGTGTTTACATACGGTTCACAACGTTGGATAGCATACAAAAAGTATGAGTGAAAATAAACGGAAAATGAGATGAAGATGCTTCTTATGAGAGCAGGATCAACAATATTTGAACGAATAACAAGTTCTAAGATCCCAGGAGCCTTCCTGTCAAAGAACCCATCTTAGAGAAAATGAAGCCAGACCGGGTCAGTTGGTGCTTAATGTCCATGGGAGATCCTACGAACACCTTCAAAAACGCAATATTATTCGACGCTCCTTTATAATGGCGAAATAGAGGCTAACTCCTTGATCACTCAAATGCAATAACACCAGTATTTGAATGACCTCGGTAACGAAGTTATTCGAAAGCGGGCCTGCCGATATTTTTTGAGGCCAAACCAACGAACCAGTAGAGATTGAGTAATGTGAAAGAGTTATGAAATCTCTGGTTTAAGCTTCTCGGTTTCGGATAACTTTTTACTGAGACAAATGCTGGCGTTATTGCATTTGTGTGATCCAAGGGCTTTTAGGCCTGCCAACTTTTCACGATTTCAACTCCTGCATCCACTTTTTATTAATTATTATTTGATCATCCTTTTACAACATCTCGGGGATCTCGTGTAAGCCCACAGATTTGCATGCGCACTTGGGGAAGAGTTTAAGTTAAAATACACGCAATAGAACTCTGCATCAGGGAGAATCTAAACAGGAACATCACATCAAGTTAATTTACATGCTCTCTGCGAGCAGATCGGTACTGCTTACTATTACGTCCTTGAAATCACCTCAAAACTAGTCTAGGACTGACTTAAGCTACTTAAAGCATTAGCCAGCACACGTAGAGTTTACCTGAACAGGGTGCCTGACCATAGCGTCTTTGACGGCAATGACAGAGCAGACGCGATTGCCAGGAAAGGATCTGCAACATTTCTCATGATGACAAGACCATTCTGTGGCGTACCTATCAGCTCTACTAAATTTGCATCAATAAATGGTTGGAAAAATAGCAATTCATTACTGGAAAAATACTGAAAGTAACAGGCAGGCCAAACAATTCCTACCAGCCCCATCCATGGTGACTGTATATCACCGGATTCCTGACGGGACACTGTAGCGTCAAAAAAACACCTTCTATCCATGGGACTTGCTGAAGACAATATCTGTCGAATGGGCAATGAACAAGAAGAAACAGCAAAGCATTTACTTTGCCACTTGACTGCCTAACAAAAACACGTTGGCACATCCTAGGTTAACCCTACCTTGAAAAAGTTGGCATACCTGTCAGCTCACTCAAAGACCACCTAGCCAAATTTATTAATAAATACGGCCTCATGAGTGAGCTGTACACCAAACCGAGGACATCACAATAAGCCCAGTGTGGGCGCGGTTATAAGTCTACTAAGTCCTACCACCTTAACAATCTAATCTAATCTGGGAAAGTTTCCAGATGTTAATTGTGTCGCTCGGGTCACCTGAATGTTACAATTGCCTAGAAGTGGTTTCTCTCTTTAGTCGCCTTTTAAGACAACGCTGTGTTTTGGGAAGGGGGAAGTGCACTACAGTGATATTCTTAGCCAGTCCCTGCAAGGAAAGTGTTTTGTGAGCTTCTAGAATTTAAGGGAACGGATAATATTTCTCGCGGACATCATCGGCAGTTGAGTAAGCAAGTGTAGCGAAAAGTGTTAGATTTTGCATTTATATATTATTCATACAAGTTATGTACATGCATATAAGTTGTTTGAGAACACTAACACACTCATAAAGAGAACACTATAAAAGGCAAAACTGAAGCAAAACTGCTCTTTGTCATTTCAATAAAGCATAAGGTAACTTAACTTCAGCTGTTTTACTAATTGCATTTGGTTTGTTCCAACAGTGGTTATGGGCCCAGATTTATTGCAACTAATTAGACTGCACAAAAATTAGTTTTTTTTTATTAATACGTTGCTTTGAATCATAAGGATGAGTTCCGGGTTATACCAAATAGAGAAGTTAGACGACAGCAATTACGATGGCTGGAAAATCCTTATGAAGTCGGTGCTAGTGCACTGTGATTTGTGGGACTACGTATCAGGAACAAAAGCACAACCGACAGATGCAGCTCAGTTACAAGCATGGAATGCCAAAGACGAAAAGGCGCTAGCGACGTTGGTATTGTCTGTCAAGCCAAGCCAGTTAATCCACATAAAAAACGCCAAAACTTCTAAAGATGCATGGACCAAGTTGTCTGAATTGCATGCTCCCAGTGGACCTGCACGAAAAGTCACAATTTTTAAATCCATAATAAATTTGAAAATGTGTGAAGAGACGTCGATGAGTGAGCATTTGAACAAATTTTTTGATTTATCTGAAAAACTCGCTGAGCTGGACTTGAAATTGAACGATGAACTGCTTGCAATCATTTTGCTATCGGGCCTACCAAAAAGCTACGAAAATTTTATTGTTGCAATCGAATCAAGGGATAGTTTGCCGAGTACAACGATGCTCAAGACAAAATTAATAGAAGAAGAGAAAAGAAGGGACAATGATAACAAGAGAGATGAGCCACATGAGACAGCATTTTTCGCTAATAAGCAACGGACGGTGGCACAGGGGGTCAACCTGAGGAACCAGCAGCACTCCCAGTTTAACAGCATGAAGCAAAAGGGCAAGTGTTACAAATGTCAGAAAAGAGGGCATTATGCTGCGTCATGTCGGAGCAACATTGCAGTTAAACAAAACATAAATTGCGCTTTGCTTAACCTTTCCAAATATAGTTACGCACAACTAAATGATTCCGTTTGGATTTTAGACAGTGGTTCTACTTGTCACATGTGTTGTGATAAATCTCTTTTCACCCACATAGAAGAGCATAGAGAGGAGATTGAGCTAGCGGGAAGTAAATATATTTCCTCTGAGGGAATAGGCAAAGTGTGTGTGGAAACGAAAACCTGTAAAATATATTTACATAATGTGCTCTATGTTCCCCACCTTAAAACAAATTTTTTGTCGGTGAGCAAAATTACTGAGAACAATTACAAAGTAGTGTTTGAAGAAAATATTGCATTTATAAAATCAGTTAGCGGGATGGAAGTCATGCAATTGAAAAGAAACGGTGATCTATTTTTGTACGCAATGACGCAAAATAAACTGTATTTAGCGAGGGAGAATGATGATTGTTTTGAGTGGCATCGACGATTTGGCCATTTAAATATAAACAGCCTAGAGTTACTGTGCAGAAAAAATATGGTCCGTGGCATGGACGTAAAAAAGGTGAACAAATTTCAGTGCGACGTCTGCTTGAAAGGAAAAATAAGTGCATTACCTTTTCCTAAATGCATAGGTAAATCGAGAACGAAGGTTTTGGAGATAATCCATAGTGATGTCTGTGGGCCTATGAACACTTCGTCCCTTAGCGGAGCGAAATACTTTGTCACTTTTATTGACGACTTCAGTCGTAAAATATTTGTTTATTTTATAAAAAACAAGAGCGAAGTTTTCAAAACATTTAAATCGTTTAAAGCTGCTGTGGAACGAGAAACAGGTAACAAAGTGAAGGTGCTCCGGTCAGATAATGGTGGGGAGTATGTTAACCACGAATTCACTGACTTCCTAAGGCAAGAGGGCATTCGCAGGCAATTAACTGTCCCATATACCCCGCAGCAAAATGGCATCGCTGAGCGGGTAAACCGAACATTGGTTGAAATGGGACGATGCATGCTGATAGATTCTGCGATGCCGGAATTTCTCTGGGCAGAGGCAATAAACACGGCTGTGTTTTTGCGAAACAGGTCACCAACGAAAGCTCTGTATAACTCAACACCGTATGAGGCATGGTGCGGAAGAAAACCAAATGTGTCGTATTTGGAGGTTTTTGGCAGAAAAGGTGTTGTTTTGGACAAGATGCCACGAAAATCTAAATTTTCGGCGAAGGGCAATGAGTGCTTTATGGTGGGGTACGCTGAAGAATCAAAGGCATACCGGCTCTATGATCAAAGCCGCAGGACAGTTTTAATAGCTAGAGATGTGAGGTTTCTTTATTCGGACAATGTGCATAATTCTTCAAGGGTCCTATTGGATGATAGTTCGCGCTTGATAATGGAATCCAATGACATTGCGAAAATTTCACCAAAAGATGACCCAGTGTCTTCTGATGAGGATGATTTTAGCGATGCTGCCGAATTTGAGGAACCTGCCATTGGTGCTGGAGCAAGAATTGGCGAACCCAAATCTTGCATTGTTGTAAGCGACTTAACAAATGAAGATGATTATGCCGTTTCTACTGAAGGACACGACATTGCTGCTGTTGGTAACGCGAATAATGTTGTCGGTCCTGCTGCTGTGACTAAAGATGTTGCTGATTCTCTTCTTGCTAAAAAGGTTGTCGCTGTTGGTGGAGCTGAAAGTGATGACGATAGTTTAGGATTTAAAATGACACTTCGCCCCCGAAATCCGACTCGTACAAATTTGACCAGCTTCATGCAAAGTAATCACAAGGAGAGGGCAAAAAATCCACTGACCGTGGATGATGCACTTCAAGGACCAGATGCAGACAAATGGAGGGCTGCTATGTTGTCGGAGTTCAACTCACTAGTTAAAAATCAGACATGGGAGCTGGTTGATGTACCTAAAAATCGCACTCCTATTAAGTCAAAGTGGGTTTTCAATGTAAAGTGCGACAAGAATGGTGTTCCAGTCCGTCACAAGGCGCGTTTGGTGGCAAAAGGGTGCAGTCAAAGATACGGAGTCGACTACGTGGAAATTTTTTCCCCTGTGGTGAAATATTCATCGATCCGACTGCTGTTGGCGTTGGCAGCTGAGTATAAGTTGATCGTGCACCAAATGGATGTGTCATCGGCCTACCTGAATGGAAATCTTCAAGAGGAAGTGTATATGTACCAGCCAGAGTGTTTTATCGATGAAGCGAACAGGAGTAAGGTGTGCAAATTAAAGAAATCCCTGTACGGATTAAAACAATCAGGACGGAATTGGAACGAGGAGTTGAACTGTTTTTTTAAGAGTCTCGGATTTGAGAGGTGCCATGGGGATGCATGTGTTTATGTGCTAAGAAAACCAGGTGAGGTAATCATCGGTGCTGTTTATGTTGATGATATTCTGCTCGCCTGCTCCAAACTCGGGACGCTAGTGGAGATAAAGGACAGAATCGGTCGAAAATTCGATGTGGTTGACAAAGGACCTGTTGATCATTTCCTTGGGATGGAAATTACAAGTGGACGGGATGGAATACAAATTTCACAACAGCAGCTGATTCGTAATCTACTCGATGACTTTAATATGAAAGAATGCAGAAGCAGTGCAACTCCATTAGACCCAGGGACTAAGTTCGTAAAATGTGAAGACTGTTCCAAATGCGAGAAGGTGGATCAGAAGCATTACCAATCATTGATTGGTTCTTTGACTTATTTGAGTATTTGTTCGAGGCCAGACATCATGCATTCGGTCAGCAAGCTTGCTCAATTCAACATTAATCCACACTTGGAACATCTGAATGCCGCAAAACATTTGCTGAGGTACTTAAGTTCAACGCTTAATTTTACACTTAATTATTTTCAGACAGGCGAAAAATTGAAGGGCTTCGCCGATGCTGACTGGGGTGGCAATAGTGTAGATCGAAAATCGTACACAGGTTACGTTTTCTTCCTTGCCGGAGCCGCTGTTTCATGGGGAAGTAAAAAGCAAAGCACCATCGCTTTAAGCAGTACTGAAGCGGAGTACGTCGCTCTATCAACTGCATCAAAAGAAGTTGTGTACCTCCGACGTTTCTTGGAGGAACTTGGATTCAACGAGCTAGTTGATCAACCCACAGAACTTTTTGGTGACAATCTAAGTGCTCAAAAGTTGGTGAAAAATCTTGTGTTTCACAACCGAACGAAGCACATCGACATTCAGGCGCACTACGTTCGTGAAGTCTACGAGAAAGGGTTCCTTGTGCTCAGATTTATTCCAACTGATAAAAATACAGCTGATATGTTCACAAAGAACTCTAAGAAAGTAAATCATAAGAAGTTCACTCAAATGCTAGGGTTAAAAATGTAAGGTTAATTATAAACTTTATGAATTTAATGAATTTTTTAAATATTTGCTTAAGGTTTTGAATTGTATAATTGTTTTTTTTGGTACATTGTTAGATGCCAGTTTTGAGGGAAGGTTTGTTAGATTTTGCATTTATATATTATTCATACAAGTTATGTACATGCATATAAGTTGTTTGAGAACACTAACACACTCATAAAGAGAACACTATAAAAGGCAAAACTGAAGCAAAACTGCTCTTTGTCATTTCAATAAAGCATAAGGTAACTTAACTTCAGCTGTTTTACTAATTGCATTTGGTTTGTTCCAACAAAAAGCTATTGAGTCGACATGTTTGTTGCTAAAACCACACACCTCGCCTACACCTCCTGCTTAAACTCAATCACTGAAAGTGAAATTGACCTAGGTGTAGTAGAACATTAAACTGAGCTCACCCTTATTTACCGATATATTCATCATAGAAGCATCTCTCGAATGGGAAATGAAGCCAGCGTCGTGATGTCATGCACAATAACCATGAACAACGCATTAAACACTGCATCGGCAATAACTGTTATAACTTTAGATGAACACTGACAATAACTCTCGGATTTATTAGTGTCATCGAATGTTAACACAACCCGATGGTGATGGCGGCATACCCACGGCTAACATAAACATTAGATGACTCACGACGACGTTTCAATTGAATCATTAAGCCGACAACATCAAACCGTAGTGCATATTGCCGCGAGCACAACTAATAAATAAATTGAAAACTAACCCCGGCCAGAGGGGGTGTAATTTGATTTGAATGTGACGATGAAAAACTTACACAACTTCCCAGATCGTCGCTTTCGGTAAAGTCAGCAAAATGCTTTTCATCAGTGTTGGCTCCCTTAAAGAATTCCTCGAGCACTTTCCTTGTCTCAGAGAACTCGTAAAGGTAGTCGAACGTCGGAGTCTTGGGCCGTGACTCATCCGTGGCAGTTGTATTATTTCTATTGTCGACACCGCCATTGAAGCCGCCGCCGCTATCATCAATATCAATCAGATTCTCAGTTCGATGATTGGTTTCTTTCGTATCCAAAGTGGCAGTGGAAGAATGCTGCGAGATTCGCTGCGGAAAGCCAGGCGGACGCGTTGGAAGTCCGCCAGAAGAGACGCTTGCCGTTTTGAATCCGGCTGCCTGCAGGCTGTAGCCTTGTTGTTGGTTTCCGATTCGTCTGGGTGATCCTTCGTACTCGGCAATCGGCAGCTGGCCAATCATCTTGGTAACTTTCAGTACATCCTCGGCGTTGCCGTCCTTTCCGTGTGACTTTATCCAGTTGGTGTCGATATCGTCAAAGACGACAATCTCACCATCATGCACACAGTGGCCGCCTGCTTTGCCGACATCGGTTGGCGACCCTGGGCTCGTTAAGCCCTGCGGAACCATTCCATCTATCTGACTGACTGGACTGCGGCCTACGCGTATCTGATGCTGACGCCCATGATGCTGGGAATATTGCATTTCGGCTAGATCCGGCGAATTTAACACCGTGCTTGCTGGAGTGGTGTTCGGACTGCGTGTACGCATCTCCCACACGTAGCGCTCCTGCGGTTTCTCAATCCGCTCATACTCCGACGCATCGACACCTCCACTCATCTTGGGATATGACGGACGTCCGCGAATAATGGAGCTGCCCTTGTCACTGCTGTCTGAGTTCATCTTTGTTTTGTATCTTTGTGCGATGATCGATTTACTGAATTTGTGGTAGACACAAAACACGCACTTGACTGTTGTCCTTTGCTTTTTTTAGAGCGCACTACAATAGCAATCCATTCCTGGGCTGTTATGGGGAAACACATGTAAACGAGAAGAAAAAGAAAAGAAAGGAACCTTTATTAGAATCACACTTAACTTGTGCACTTTGTGTTTTTGTTGAGCCACACGGCCAAGGCGGTTGGGTGGTGTGCACGCCCTCACCCTAATGTCGAAACAGAGAGAACGAGTAGTTTGCAACATCTCACAGCGCTATTTAAAATTCAAAGCAAATATTTTCATAAATCAGACAAAGGGCCGTGTAGTGTTTTTTTTACTCGTCAGCTTTTCTGCGACGGCGAAAACTTGTCGTCCTTTAGTGGATGGAAACATTTTGGAATAAGGAAAAAAAATCAATAATCCAGACGAGTGTACAAAAACACAGCCGGGAAGAATGGTTTGATTCAGGGGAATTTACTTGGTGATGAATTTAAACTTACCTCGTACATTCTGCACAATGTTTAGGAATGGATCTGAGAAGAAATATTCCAATTCGAAAATACAAATACACTGAAATGGGAACTTCTCTTCGGAACGAAAAATATATCTTTTCAATTCGAGAGAACTGACGACATGAAAATTTATTTGACACTTCCTTAATGTTTTTTCTTTACTTGTTCGTTTTAAGAAGACAGAATGACAGTTGTGAGGTATACTATAGTGGTGAGTTAAATAATGCAGATATGGTTAAACATTATTTCCCACTCTTACACTAAAGCTAAGATTTTTGTCTTACTATAGTGGTATGGTATAGCAGTACAAATACTAAGCATTGATATTTAATTTTACTGTTTCCAATGTAGTTTGTTAATTCTACGTGAAATCGGAAGAAAAACTATTCAAACACGGATTGAGGTGCGTGTGGGCCTGTAACATAAATAACCATGCCGAACCACGGGAGTTGGTTGCTAGGTAGGTCGCTGTTAAAAAACAAATTATGCTAGTATAGATGGACTATCAGTTATGGCCATATGGGAAAGTGCAATAAATTTTACAAATGGCGTCGAATGTCAGTTTGATTTTGATAGTCTTTATAAAGCCAGTGGCTCAATGGTTAGTGTGTCGGACTACTAATTAAAAGGTCCCGGTTCAATTCAAGCCGGGGCCAAGTAACATCTTGAGTTTTTTTCCACTGCCCACCTCTTGCGAACGTCTGACAAACATCCAAGAGTATCAATTGGTATGAGAAGCTTCTCAAATTTGCCATTCGGATTCTGCGTAAAATTGTAGGTCCCTTCCACTTCGCAAAGAAAGTGGTTGGAGAAGCTAGGTTTTAGGCCCTCTATGGCCCGTTAATGCCGAATATTTTTTTTATTATTATTTTTGTAAAGCAAGCAGAATTAAAATTTATGTGAATAAGCAATGGAACGCTCCTAAAAACGCGTCAAAATAGCGGAATATCGCCAAGTTCTGAAGAAAATCATGCGAAATGATATAAAAGAGCCCAATGGTACCTAATGGTAATGGACAACTGTGGCGCTCACTGAGGCGATATCATTTTCAACATATGAGGGAAACAAAACTTGAGTGCCCAAATAAACATTTAAAAAAACACATTATATTTTGTATTCTATATGCAAGATATATCCTAGGAAAAAGGGGCATATGATAAATTATGACCCACACTGTAGGGTCACAAATTATGCCCACCCGTTCTATTGTTAAATTGTATTAACATGCGTGACTAAAAATGGAAGAGCAACACATTTTACCTTATAATGGTGTTAAAAATATGTGTGCACAGTGCAGATTTGATTTGGTAAGCCTTAAAGCGAGTATTAAACAAAGAGAAAACAGAAACACTATTATGCTCTGATGAGGCATACCTAATCTATACTTAATATCGCATATAAGATCATATCTAACTTACTGCGTGAAAGTCTCAAGTCGTTCCGCAACACACTAATCGGCACGTACAAGTGCAGCTTCCGGCCCAACGGATCGCAAAATCTGTAAACTGAGGCAAATCCTTGAAAATACATATGAATTTGAAAAAAAAATAGGAATCTCAGCAAAACTGATCCAGCTGTGTTGAGTTGCAGCAGAACTTGTTCAAGCCTGCATCGGGTTCCGGAAATCATGTGTCTTCTTCACTTCAATCTTGTACTGAAGCATATAGCTAGTGCGCGGGTAGTTTTCAACACTTTCTTCGACAGATCCATTTAACTAATATATAGTAATCTCTACATTTTCCACAGATTGAACAACAAAAGAAATTTGTTCGTTTTCAAGTCTACCAGGACAAAAATCCGTCTATCGATTAGGGCAAAACGTTACTGTTTATAGCAGCAACTTTGGGGTGTTAAGAGAATTTAGCTACCTCCGAGCAAACATCAACTCCACGAATGACATCCAAGTGGAGATCCAGCGAAGAATTGCCCTGGGTAACCCGATGCAAAACAAATCTCCTGACTCAAAGACCAAAATGCATCGTCTACCAAATGAACTTTTATAATATGAATACAACTTACCTCTACGCATCGATATGCATGCATGGAATATGATCTTTATCTTTATCATTTAAAGGAACTCCTTCAAAACGCTCTCAACAAGCTTACAAGATGGGCAAGAAGCTGTGAGCTGGGGATTAACCCTCATAAAACCGAACTTGTCCTCTTTTCCAGAAAACATAAAATTCCACACATTTACCCTCTACGGTACAAGCTTAACCTTTTCCGATGAAGCTAAATTCTTGGGTCTAATCTTCGATAGGAAGTTAAGCTGGAAACCCAATTTACAAGAAAGAGTCAAAAAGCTACAGTAGCACTTTCTCTTGCAAAAAAGCCATCGGCAATAAGTGGGGCCTACAGCCCCGTATATCACACTGGCTATTCGTATCGGTAGTGACACCGATTCTGACATACGGGGTGGTTGTCTGGTGGACTGCTTTAGACAAAGCGGTAAACCGTGATTAGGTGAGCAAGGTTCAACGTACAGCTTGTCTGTGCATCGGCTTGTCAGCACTCCGAGCGACTTCCTCCGCTGCACTGGAAATTTTACTTCATCTGACACCCCTCAATATTTTTAGCAGGCAAATAGCTGTCTGTTCCGCTGTCCGCTTAAAAGCTACCTCACAGTGGATCAATACGAATATTGGCCACTCTATCATTCTGGACTCACTTGGATCTCTACCAAGGAACATCGGCTACACCATACCCCACTTACAGTTGGAGAAGAATTTCCAAATCACTATCCCCACCAGATCATTCTGGGAGGATGATGCATTCACGGACGATAAATCGATCCACTTCTACACCGACGGATCAAAAACCAGTGATGGGGTAGGTGAGGGTTCTTTCTCAGAAAGACTAAATATTAGTCTCTCTTTCCGTCTTTTTTTAGTGCACCTCCTCTGGTGAACGTCTTATAAACATTCGAAAGCACGAACGTTATCAGAAAGCCCGAGCACATCATGCCATTCTACTAACAATATAACTCGCACACACGAACGATTAGAGAAGCTTATCTCAAATGATGGGATAATATTTGATCTCATGATCATATCAAAACTGGCTGAAAAAGTTTCTTCGCGTGAGGCCATCTCAGTAAGCCAACATGAGAGTTTTTAAAGGCATGCATTGAAACTTGCCTTAACTGTAATCTGTACCTATAAATTAGTCTAGTTATGGTGTCATTTTGAAAACAAAACAACAGAAATGCAGCGATCAAAATAAATGTACTCAAGCTCAGATAATTCTCGTAAGTAGTTTTTCTTTATACACATACCTATTTTACTATGTCGTATGTACTACAAGCTCTAAATTAGCAAATTTCATGGAGTTCCCATAAACATTATTCATCGGAGGAGACCAGTCCGGTTAAGGTCAAGTGTAAATAAAGACGTTGTTTCGGGTGTTTTAATACGTTGTTAGCAATGATGAAAAATTGTTTAAAGATTCAGTTAGCAGTTATTGTTATTATTAGATCGTTGGACGTCGTACTTAACATTACAGGTGAGTCAAAACAAATTTAAATAACTAATTATTGAAATTAAAACAGAAAATTAATTCTTAAAAAGAAATCAAAAGTGTATGTAGAACTATTCATAATGAGCCGGGAGTATGTAAACCGATATTGACATGTGCAGCAAAAGACGAACTACTCTCTCCCCAACCCCAATCAGTGATTATGACTGCAAGGCGATCGCACTGTCCAACGATTAATGGTGTTGTAAGTATATACAATCGTATACAAAAAAAGCAATTCAGTTTTGAGAATTTAATTCCGTAGTAATATGTATAGAGAAATAGGTACCTACTATTGTTGTTTGCTTGCCAATCATTAAAATAAATAAGTATTTAGCCGTTTAAGGCCCATACAGGGCTTAAAACATATCTTCTGCAACCATATGCTTGTAAATATAAACTAGAACGCGCTAGCTTTCGAATGGTTTTTGGTACATGCAAATTGGATTATTTTCGCGGAGTTATACCGCTTTGAAAATCACAGTTTCTTCGAGATTTTTTTTTTTTAATAAGTTAAGTAGTTTTTACAAAATACTATCCCAACAAGGTCCTAATCAATGGGGCTTAGATGAATAAGGTTGACAATTTCCTCATTAAGGTGATGCAAAGCCACTTTGCAAGGCTGGTGACCAGCGACAATAATCTGATTTTTAAGGCGTACTACCGAAATGAAATGTATACATAGAGAGTACGCTCCGGTCTGGCTTTATCCCACCGAAGGCATTTATACATACAGACGAAGGGTGGTATCGCCGAGTTTTACTGGTTTGTTGCGGAAAAAGGGGTTAACATGCCCTCCTAGGATGATGCGCCACCCTAGGCAACATTTTCGACTAGTTTAGGTTTCAATCGAGATTTTAGTATCGGAATTGTGGATCTTGGTAGACGGCTCACCAAGCTCTGATTAGGTGATTGTATTGCATTATCTCGCGGCATGTTCCTCACGTTGATCAACGCAAGATCGATATCAATATTGTCCTAAGAGCAGCTTTTTATTTTGGATACAAGGGGCTTGATGTCTGGTTGAAGAACTCCCATGTCATCGACAAGTCTTTGAAGTCTTTGGACGCAAATTTGGAGAGATTTTCGCTTTCAACTGTAACCGATATTCGAAAATTTCAGAACCTTTACTTCAGACGACCTATTATTTTATTTGAAGTGGATAGTGCTAGTCGTGAAAAGTCGAAAAAAATCGATCGAGCGATCGATGATTAGCAGGTAATTTTCGCCTTGATAATGTGAATATGTCAGAGGCAAGACTTTAAAATCAAATATCTGAGATTGTTTTTACAACAAGCGGCTCCCTTGGTTTGGGAGTTTGCTTCGCCTGGCAGATAGCGTAAGATTTTATGCATTTTGTTTTGTCCTCCGACATTTCGAGCCAAAACAGGGTACTGCGTGCGCAATTAAGTGGTATTTGAATCCCTTAGTGACCAAATTAAATTTTCTTTAGGTTTAAGAGAACAACAACAAAACAATTTTAGGTAAATATGGAATTGAAAAATAAATATTAGATATTGACAGGGCCTACAACCTAGCTTCTCCAACCATTTGCTTGTGCGAAGTGGAAGGGACCTTCAATTTTAAGCCGAATCCGTCAAATTTGAGAAGCTTCTCATGACGGGGCAGTCGAAAAACTTTAAGTTGTTGCTTGGCCCGGTGCGATTTGAACCTGAGATCTTTAGATTAGTACTTCAACACACTCACCTCTGCGCCACTGCGCCCACATTGAATATGGCATTACCTCAAATAAAATTCTTTGTAATCAGCTTTGAGCAAGGTTTTTTAAAAATTGCCTGCAAAGGTTTGTGGTCCGTTTTCACCGTAAGCCACAGGTTGGTCGTTTTGTGTCAGCACCGCTCCAAGGATGTGCTTGTTAGCGTCCACTTGAAGTTTGACGTCGAGGTTCACATCATAGATCATAGTAACGAAATACAGTTGTGGATTAAATGATTCCCTTCAGTTTTTTAAAAGCATTTCGATGCTCTTGCTTTCACTGCCATGCTACATCTTTTTTTAATCAGCTGCCGTGGCGGCTAAGTTATCTCGGACAAACCGACAATTTACCTATGTAGATTATCATTCCTAAGAACCTTTGCAACTCAACGACGTTTGTTGTTTAATTGAGTCTCCTAACGGCGTTGACTGTTTCCTGGTATACGCGTATTCCGTTAGAAAACTTCATTCAACTTTAGCCCTGCGCTCGAAATTAACGACACAACATCTCGCGTTAATGACTTAAGTTCTTTTGTTGAAGCGGCGTGTATTAACACATCATCCATGGACATCTCCACACCTTTCAGTCCTCAAGCAATGTAGACATTTTTTTCTTTGAAGATTTAAGGTGCAGAAGCGAAACCAAAGTGTAGACGAGTAAACTAATACCTATTTACTTTACGGTGTAGTCATTGCTTTGCGTACGCTTTGACACCGTAATCTGCCAAAATCCCTTTTTGCAATCTAGCAACGTAAAATGTTTGGAATCGCGTATTCTGACTACCATTTCTACAACGTGCTAAGCGGATGACACCTCCTGGCTACGTTTTTGTTTATGTCAGTAGGATCAATACATACCCTAAGTTTACCATTCCTTCGTGCTACCACCATGGGCTATACCGCCTCTATGGCTTCTGTGGTTTTGACTAAAACTCCAAGTTCAACTATTTTATCGATCTCTTTCTTGACATGATCCCGCAGTGCATGACGAATCTTCCTTGCAGGATGAACTCGAGTTAAACAGGGCTTTCCAACATGTCTATGTCGTAGCTGTAGTTTCAAACACATCTCAGAGCATCGAAAATTGAATCGTCGACGTTCGGTTTCACACTATGCAGTCAGCATTAAAGTCACAATAGTTATGAGAAGAACGTTGCACTGCGCTCCGGTGTCCAGATTCATCTTAATTTTCTTTCCCCTTATTATTACTTCCGAACACAGAAATAATGCATGGTTTCCAAGGATCTCTTGGTAAAATAACCTTGAACACAGAAATATTCTGTGCGGTTTCTAGGGACATTTCGGAAAAATTCCTTTTTTTTCTCGTTTTAGGGACTTTCTTTAGGGTTCCAGGTACCTCTTGGTAAAACAATCTTGAACACAGAAATACTGCGCTGTTTCTAAAAACATTTTTATTTTTTTTTATTTGTGGTCTGTTGGCCATTTTTAGCGTTCCAGTAGCTTTTGGTAAGATAACTTTGAACACAAAAATACTCCCTACCATTTTAGCAAAATTACCCTTTTTCGGATTTCAATGACCTTTATTAGTGTTCCAAAGACCTCTTGAACACAGAAATACTGAGCGGTTTCAAAGACATTTTTGTTGTGTTCCAAAATATATCCGATTGCTTATTATGTATGTCCACAAAATTGAAAAAATACCTTTTAGGTATTGAGTGGTTTTCTGATCGATGGTCGATGTTTATTGTTTATAATATTTATAGGTGCATTCAAAAATATGTAGGCCTTTGTTATGGCCCTTCTAACTTTACTTACTTACTTTACGTCTTATCGGGCTTCCGATCTCTGCCTAATACACTGCAGCCTTCCATCCTCTGCGATCCCGGGTACGCTGCTTGCAGTTCTCCAGACCAAACGCTCTGGCATCCGCGATGGCTTAGTCTTTAAAACGGAGGTTAGGTCTTTCTTGCATTTTCTCAAACCAGGGTGCTGGGAGTCGAATATCCTCTTGGCTGGAGCATTATTTCCATCCGCTCAATGTGGCTGAGCCAATGTAGTCAAAGTGCTTTAGCTTTTTTGACTACATCCATATCTTGGTACAGCTCATAGAGTTCGAGGTTGTATCTTCTCATCCATTCGTCCTCCTCGCACACAGATGCGGCGCAGTATTTTTTTTTCAAGAGAACCCAATATTAACTCCCCTTTTCTGCTTATCGACCCGCACTTGGCAGCATAAAGCAGGACTGGTAAAATAAAGGTTCAATAGAGCATGCATTTTGTCCTTAGAGTGAAGAGTTTTGAACCCATTGGATAAAAAAAATTAATGAAAAGTTCGATTTATGGCGTAATAATATTACGGCCTTTATTTTATTGATTTCATGCTACAATGCGGGATAATAATCGGACCCACTTCCCCATTTATCGGAACCCAATTGCTTCGTCGCTATTGGTCGGGTCATCCAATATCTGCTGCCGCTATTTGTTAGATTTCGGAAGCCACCTACTTCCGTTATCAAAATTTTGAAATCCGCTAAATTGCGAAGTGGGTTCCAATATCTGATTGCTTCCGATACAATTAAAAAGTTCCCTCAATGCACCAAAAGAAGTATATTTATTTTTAACCTATAGGTTCATGTTTGCTGTAGGCGGAACCGTGTCACAAATGAAACCGAACTGGCACAAACAATAAATACCACCATACCTATATCCACCGTGATTGAGTATGTTGCAGAGAGCAAGGGATCCTGTCTTACACAAAGTAATGAAACAGGAGTCTGTATTCCGATTTTGAGATGTGAAACAATAACCAAATTAGTTCAAACTTCGTCAAGCACAGGAGGTCCCCTTCCGGATTCTGTTATATTAACTGTAAAGCAATCACACTGTGGTACCTTCAGTGGCATTGTAAGTTTAACATTAAACCCAAGAGCGAAGGTCTTAAATTTCTAAATTTCAGGTTCATTCTTGCTGTAAACCAAGTAGTGAACAAAATGATGTAGCGCTCAATTCCAGAAGTGTGTCCTGTAGAACGTTACTCAATCAGACGGGAATATGTGTACCAATATTGACATGTGGGTCTATCACAGAACTGCTTCAAAAGTCCTCAAGACCTCTACCATCATCAGTCGTTCAATCTGTAAGGCAGTCGCATTGTGGAACATTTAATGACGTCGTAAGTTTTACGATTGACATAATACGAAAGATATACACAATACACAACCCTACTTTCAATTTGCAGCATCATGTGTGCTGTCTGGCGGATTTTGTGTCAGAAATAGTAGAACCCCCCCTGATCAATAAAAGGATGTCTTCCGATGAACATCTTGGTGGAGGTCACGGCCCTTGTAAAACCCTTCGTAACGAGACTGGAGTATGTGTACCAATTTTGACATGTGCAACTATTCTACACTTGCTGCAAATTTCTTCAAGACCTCTGCCGGATTTTGTTAAAGAAATTGTCAAGCAGTCACATTGCGGTACCATTGGCAATATAGTATGTATTAATTCAAATGAAACAGAAGACGAATGAGTTTGTTTTATTTTAGCCCAATGTATGCTGTAAATCGAACCGTATTTCTAATAATTAGATGGCGGAACATCCGTTTTTCTTAAAATCCGGAAACAAAATTCATACGGCATTTTTATCGAATTTCGAATATATCGATTCATGGTTTGGATTAATTGTTGTACCATTTATAACAAAAATTAAAAAAAAAACAATTTAATTCAATTACATAACATCCCGCTGTCTTTTTTGCCTTGCCCTTGTTTGATTCTTTTGGACAGCAGTGCTTTCAGTCAAGGGTCACAGGTTGTTGCAGGTGGCAAGAAATGTGAATTTGTTCAACCCAAAGTCAAGCACCAGCTGACACAATCACAAATGGAATGACATACATAAGTGAAAACTTACCCATTGCATTTACTGCATTTGTGGTTTGCCGGTTCGAGCGCTAAAAGTATCGGCAGGTCTCCCGATTTCAGACCACTTCACTTCGAGTTTCTTTTTTTCTTTTACAACTTTGATAAATGTGCATGCCCCTGTTATTGATTGTTGTTTTATCTTTTGTTTATGACAGTCGTATCAACCCACGGATTTGAATGCAAACCTGCGGGCTACCTAACGCTAGGCTAGGTAACGCTGGTAAAAGCATCTAGATGTGACTTCCTGCAAGAGGCCAGCCGGCGCCTTCAATGCAGCGCTAAAAGAAGAAATTATTATTATGATGAAGGAATTGAATGCCAAAGCAATAAACTGGTTGTCACCTGGCAGACAAGCTATAAAAAAGCGGCCTCCTAAAAAAGCAGAAGCCGATATGGGTATGCGTATGGTACGTGATCATCGTCTTAATCTAGCTACTCCAACGACAGCCCCACACTGCACAGGAATAACATCGACAAGCTAAAGGAGCCTTTAACTCGCCAATTAAGTAATAAATTTTCACAAGGGGTCGAACAATCAGCATTTCAGTGTGCCTGACATTATCCAAAACCATTGTATACTGTCGAGTCATTCAACACTATCCGAAACCACTGTATATTTTTACACATCTAACAAGAGGTCTCATTTTAAATTTAGCGCCATTAGTAATGGTTTTTTGTCTGCAACTCAGTAATAACTCATTCGTCATTTTATCTGTTAACCAAAAAAAACCTAAACTCAGCATTATTTTGTCAGTGAACCTAGAACTCAGTATAGTTTGTTACGATTGAAAACCAGAAGGTGCTGAAATCAGTTGAAGGCTGGTAAAGAACTTAGATTTTGGACTGTGGAAACCGATTGGATTTTACCGATGGACAGTTTGAGAATGTCGCATAAAAAAGTTATCGAAAACCAAAAAGGATCTTATTGAAAGACATGTTTATCTGAGATATGACATTAATAGCAATTACTACCACTAATTCTTTGGACAGAAGCTTATTTTACCCAGGTATTCCCGAAACCCCCAAAAAGGTCTATAAAACCTATAAAAATATATTTTTTCCAAAAATCCTTGCAAGCCGCCCGGTATTTATGTGTTGAATGTCTTGGCATTAATTTAGGAGAAATTATTGAAATACTAATCAATGGTGAAGAAAATTTGTTTGTTTAATTGCTTTTTTGCTTCTAGCGGCCAAGCGGTGAGTCCAAAAATCATTTGTGGTGGGCTTGTAGCCGTACAAATTACCTTTATAACGCCGCATTGCATGATTCTTTTCAGACAAAATCGGAAGACTTATGATCAAAAAACTATTTTTTTAAATCATAGGGATCCGACCCTTACCAAAATAAGGGCTTGCACGCTGCAAGATCAAAAAAGTGTCAAGGACAGATCTGTTTCCCTGACAAAAAACTTTAAAATTAAGTTTAGCACAGTTCCTAAGAGACAGATATATAGACTTTAAGTTCAAAAAGCCTTTTTTTGAAAATCGAAGCCAGAACCCCTTACCAAAGTAAGGGCTTTTAGTTTTTCGCAGTAAATATTTTATTTATTTAATATTTTAATATTTAACATTCACATTAAACATTTCACGCCAAAGATTCAGTGGATAGAATATAGTTATTTTGGTATTTTTGTGACATACGTTCGCAAATTCTGATTCATTATATGGACCAAATTTCATGCTTATCTGTTAAAATCAGCGTTATCGTGAATGATGTAGTCATTTTCATCAACTAGTCATACATGAAAATATTGTCATATATGACTAAATTCTGTCATATATGACCAACAATTTGCCCAGTTGGCTGACAATCTACCCAAAGCTTTAGTATATCAAGACACCTTTTGTGCCTTATTATACCGTAACTGCTGATATTTTATTATGAATATTTTAGATTTTGCTTCAATTACAACAACGAAAGCCGCAAAAAAAAGGGGACGACAGTCGCAAAACAGGCGACAGAAGTCGCATATCGATAACCCTAGGGGTCAGGGCCCTGGGGCAACAAATGAGTGGAGGGATCAACAAATCTATATATATAAAAGAAAGTGTCCGATGCGATGTAACCCCATAACTCGAGATTGGCCGAACCGATTTTGATGATTTATACTTTGTTGGAAAGGTATTTTCTCAGTACGGGTTTTAAAAAATCAAAATTTCAAAATGTCTTATTTTGACCACCCAGCGTGTTACGAAAGGTTTTTTTCGATTTTTTTTCATTTTTTTTTTTTTTCATTTTGTATTTATTTATTTTGGCAATAACCAAAAAAAGACCAGTATACTGTTTTCCATCATTAAGTACTTCAATTTAATCTATTTATGTGTGTAGTAAACAATGCCAGCAAGACGCAAAGGGACCAATTTGGGCCGTCGAACGAATAGAACGACAGACATGCGAAATAGAAGAGCCTAAAGATCAGACGAACGAGGCCAACAAGATAATGCAGATGTGCGTATGAGCATGACACCATTTCGTTAATCACAATCACAAGAGGCACGAGCTGAACGAAATCAACAAAGACAATTGGATTGAACGGCATACTTATCGGTATGGATCCAGATTCTAACCTGTTCCTGAAGTCAATTCGAACATTTAATTAATTTTTCCAAATGACATCGTTTGGAGCAACAGGAATAGTTAAAAAAAAAATGCTGCAAATAGTCAACAATTCCATTCAACATTCAAAATCAAAATCCAGAGCTATCACAAAGTGGGCTCATTGCTGCCAATGTACAAACAACAAATTTACTTTATGGGCGGTGGGGACTCCGAAAGCGCACGTTGCGGCTACAATAACCTCAATTCACCATATGCCAGACGCATCGTCGGCGAGCTGGATACTCTATAGACATTTTCACCAAGCTATCTCTTTCTGAAGTGCGGAATCCCTGTCTTAAACAACAGAAACAAATTGAATAATAAAATTGTAGAAATTTGCACAAATCGTATGGAATAATCATTGTGATTGTTAATGAACTGAACATGAAAGTGCAAACAGATGCTATTGAAGGGTAAAAAGTAACAAATAATAGAGAAAAAACGTGAGAAAGTATGTTAAAGCAAAACAACAATTAACATAGGGACGGGCTACAGTCCGCTTGGCGAACTTTTGGATATCCTATTCTTATTCCCAGCAGACACCTAGAGAGTCTATATCATAAATTTCAGTTTCCTACCTCAAACTTTGAATTTCCAATAAAATTGTTTTATTTAATTGTGGGCTGATCTTAGAAATTTTATTTCCCGAGCAGTTTTATGACTCAAAGATCATACCAAATTTCAGCTTTCTAGCTAAAATTCGATTTTTTCGATAAATTTGTTTTTTTTTTGTTTAGTTTGTGGGCGTGTCTGTGGGCGGATTTCAAAAATTCTTAAACTTGATTATTTCGGGGACGTGGAGAGTATATATGGTTAAAGGCCCAATTTTTGCCGACAGACGAACAGACATGATCGACATTACTATCGATGCTGATCATAAATATAGAGCCTTATTGCGAAGATCAATCGACAGTTGATAATTGATTATTTTCAATGTGTGCTATTGTGAACGAACGATTCTTAAGGATTTTGTCAATCGCAGTCAATTAAAAAAATGCGATTGACAAAAATACCAAATGAATCGTTCATTCACAATAGCACACATTGAAAATAGTCAATTATCAATTGTCGATTGATCTTCGCAATAAGGCTGATAGTAACTTTTACGTGTCTACGGGCAATATTATGGTATGGTTCAAACTTCGCGTCAAAATTAATATGCCCTTAGAATAGGGTATAAAAAAAGTTGATATGTTGACCAAAAACGCTGTTCAATTGTATTTAGATATCTAATATGTTTGTTTAGAAAACTTTTCAACTTATTTGCTTCCAAACAAAAATGTTTACAAATTACAAACTGACAATCACGCTATTGTCATCAATCCTGATAAAACACCAGCTGTAGAGCACATGCGTGGATTTCATGCACCTGTTGTTGACGACTTTGCTGTAATCATGGTTGCCGACCGTACAGCGACGTGACAAATCGTGATTTGAAGAAGAAATAAGTCCACAGCACTCAATTTCTCTTTAAGTTAGTTATTTTTCATTTCCCTACGAAAATATTCACTAGAAATAATTTATATGGCAAAACAACGTTTGCCGGGTCAGCTAGTATACATATATAAATATAGACGAAAACAAGAATAATATGAAATTACATTAAAGCGCTAACAAATGGAACCTTATGAGGTTTTTTCGACGAAAAATCCTTGATGATTTCCCTGAAATCCAGTTCCCGCAGTAAATCGCTAGATATTAATTCTGAGTAGGGATAGTTTTGATAAAGTTTAAAGTCAGTAAAATAGTCGTCGAAAAAAAAAAAACGGATATTATTGAAAAACATGTTGTAATATTTATCTAAGATATGACATTAACAGCAATTACTGACATTAATTTATTTGACATTGGATTATTTTACCATTTGATATTTGAAACATTGAAAATTTCCTTAAAACCAAAAATAACTGACACTTTTCCACAATATCATTGGAAGCCGCGCAGTATTTATTTGTTGAATGTTATTTTACCAAGCGGTCCTTGGGGCCCCAACGAGGTCCTTAAAATAATATTTCCTACATTTCTGTCTCTGAATAACAAATACTAAGCTTTGTTTTAAAGGTATTTGCCAGGGAAACAGACCTGCCCTCTACACTTTCGATTGGGTTCACAGTTTGCGCGCTAGAAGCGCAAAGCCACAAGCCCTTAAGGGGTTTATTTTATTTTTTTATTTTATTCATTTTCATTTAAGTTGCTTACACAGTTAGATATAATATCTTATAATAAAGTCATAAGCATACAAAAGAGAATGAGAAGATGGATGCTACTTGTTTAAAATACTAAACAGAGTTGATCTAGTTAAGAACAAACTAGGGTTCTGTCTGCGATTTTAAAAACTGTTTTTTTGATCATAGCTCTTAAGATTTTGTGTGTAAATAATTGTGCCATGCACCTGTTGTTGACGACTTTGCTGTAATCATGGTTGCCGACCGTACAGCGACGTGAGAAATCGTGATTTGAAGAAGAAATAAGTCCACAGCACTCAATTTCTCTTTAAGTTAGTTATTTTTCATTTCCCTACGAAAATATTCACTAGAAATAATTTATATGGCAAAGCAACGTTTGCCGGGTCAGCTAGTATACATATATAAATATAGACGAAAACAAGAATAATATGAAATTACATTAAAGCGCTAACAAATGGAACCTTATGAGGTTTTTTCGACGAAAAATCCTTGATGATTTCCCTGAAATCCAGTTCCCGCAGTAAATCGCTAGATATTAATTCTGAGTAGGGATAGTTTTGATAGATGGTTTTGTCCAATCGAAGTTCGAAGTCTATTTTTTATAATTTTATTTTTGAAAAAGAGCGCTCCCCAGTGCAATTAGACACCATCAAAACCAAATTCATTCTGAGTGAAATTTCAATGTTTGGGAATGTAGCTCTAAAATTTTGATCTTCAAGAATGTGTTAGTAAAATAGCTCGGTAAATTCGTCTTTTCTATAATTCTTTTTGTATAAGTTGATCAAAAATAGTAATTGAACCAACTCATTACCAAGACTAGCTAAATCATCTTTGTATATTTTCACCAATGCCTCTGCTGCAGCATGCAAATTTGCAGCATCCATCTTCTCTATGTGATTGAGAAATCCAAATCGCGAACGTACAGCTTCGTATGCATGCAATCTTTCAGTAAGCGAAACACTTAGCTGATCGATAATTGGGATAAAACCGGATACTTTGAATTTCTGTTTTGGTGACAGATTTGTGTCTTGTGCTTTCATATAATCGAATGGATTCAATATTACATTTCTTGTTCTGGTGCGTGATTGTTCATATTGGTCAGTACCTACTACATATTTCTTTAGCTGCTTTCTTGTATTGATCAAAATTGTCTCTTTTGGATTCAACGAATAATTTCAATGATTCTAATGCACGCATTGCAGATTCAAGAATCATTTGCGGGTCCTGCAACATCTTGTTTGTAGCATCGAATCGCTCTAAGATGTCGTTCCAAAAGATAGCAAAAAGAGCGGTTTCGAGACAACTTATCTTTCGTAAAAGGTTCGATGCTTCATTCCTCACGATGTCTTTTTGCTCCTTATCAGATGATACGCTGGTTAGAGATCCTTCGATTTCAGAATAACCATCGACAATAGCCTTCGTAGCTTCAGCTCGACAAGACCCATGAGTATCGCTAAGCTTTTTTAAAACGTAAAATTATCCGCTTTTCTTCTGCGATAATTTTTCAGTCAGAATTTGGTATCGCTCTGTACTTACTAAGAAAAACGTATATAAATTCTGAATGAAATCGAAGAATTGAACAGCCGATGGACAAGAGTAAGCAGCTTCCTTTCTAATTTAATTGAGAGAATGAGCACAACATGGTACAAACGCCAATAAATGATTTTTCTCCAAAATAAGAGCCTGCATTCCTTTGTATTTACCACTCATGTTTGCAGCATTGTCATATGATTGGCCGCGGCAATACAAATTGTCTATTTGATGGTCACCTAAAAATTTTAGTAAAGCGTTGAGAAGGTGAGAAACGGCATCTATCCTTCAATATATCGATATGAGATTTGTCGGGATTAGAATCCACTACTCATCGGAATTTGAAATATTGGGTTCCCTGTTTTGTGGAGGCCCAGGGCTGTAGCCCCGGCTGCCCTCCCCTAGGTTAGGTTAGGTTAGGTTAATGGATGCCCTTGTGACTGGCGTCACGGCTCACTTAGACCATCAGTTTGGGTCCATTGTGTCCATTGCTGTTGGGATTTCCAAAATTTTAACCTGCAAATACAAAAGATATGCCGCTGTTACACAGCTCAATGATCCGCTTTATTAAAACCACCCGGATCTATATGTAAATCTCAGGAGTTTGTTAAGCTCAATGTCGGTCAGATCCTCCAGCTCCTCAAAAAAGTAGCTGCTAATAATCTTAAATCTGTTAGTACTAAGGGCAAGGTGACGAATAGATTCTGTCTCTTCGACGTCTCTACAGCTCCTGCAGTAATCGTTGTGCGCTATGCCCAGCCGCTCCGCGTGTAGGCCCACCGCGCAGTGTCCTGTAAGGACCCCTGTCAGTGTGCGTATGTCTCTGCGGTTCAGCCCGATTATATCCTTGGATTTCCTTTTGTTTACCGCTGGCCAAAGTTCCCTCGTGTGTCTGCATGTTTGGAGGCTGGCCCAACGTAGGTTTGTTCTGTTCATGGATTCAGCGTCGATTTTCCGTGATAGTGTACTGAGCGGAGTTTGTATATATTTCAGAGCCAGAGATGCATCCATCTCCGATCCGCATCTTGCCAGCTTGTCTGCTTCTTCGTTGCCCGAGATGTCCTTGTGCCCTGGTACCCAGCATAGGGTCACCGAGTTTGCGGTTGATATCTCGTCTAGGTGTTTTCTGCACTGTAACACCGCCCTTGATTTGACAACTGCTGACTCCATGGCCATTATGGCCGCTTGGCTGTCAGAGTATATGGTGATCTGCTTATCGGTCAGTTTACGCTTCTTCACCTCCTTAGCAGCTTGAGTGATCGCAGCTGTCTCTGCCTGAAAGACGCTGCATTCATCATTGATTCTGAAGGACATACCCAGGCCCAGAGTCTCACAGAAGATGCCTGCACCTGTACCCGCATCCATTTTGGATCCGTCGGTATAGGTAGCTATTTCGCCTTCTTCCGTGACTGTTCTGTTGATCCATTCGCTTCTTTCTGGGATTCTGGTAGCGAATCTCCTTTTGAAGGCGAAGGTTTGTGGTAGGTAGTCGGTGGATTTTGTTTCTTTCGAGGCTCTCCATCTTGCCTCGACCGATGCGTGTCCGTATGGCCTGAAAGACCATAGTCCCGACTCCCTGAGTCTAACGGCCGTTTTGACCGCTATGCTGCTGCAGTGTAAGTCCAGGGGTGTGAGGTTGAGTATGACCTCCATGGCTGCAGTGGGTGTGGTTCTTTGCGATCCTGTTATCCCAATGCAAGCCGTCCTTTGAATCTTGGTGAGGCTTGAGAGATGGCATTTCTTCTCAGTCGCCTTCCACCATACAGCTGCGCCATATGTTAGAATGGGTCTTACCACCGCTGTGTACAGCCAGTGTACCACATGTGGTTTAAATCCCCATGTATTGCCGAATGTTCTTCTGCAGGCATATAGTGCCACATACGCATTTTTCACTCGGTCTTCTATGTTTTCCCTTCAGTTGAGTTTGGAATCTAGTATAACAACCAGGTATCTTGCTATCTTGGATACTTGCAGGTACACTCCATTCATCCTTGGTAGTTCAAAGGCCGGTATTGCCCTTTTCCTTGTGAGCAGCAGGATTTCTGTCTTGGCTGGGTTTACTCCGAGTCCTTTTTCCGCAACCCATTTGCTGACCAGTAGGAGGGCGTAGCTGAGTCGCTCACTGAGGACTGGGATGAATTTACCCGGGACCAGGATTGCTATATCGTCGGCGTAGGCACTCACGATGAAGCCTTCCCGCTCTAGTATCTTTAAAAGTTCGTCCATGACTAGGATCCATATAACTGGAGAGAGGACGCCTCCTTGTGGGGTGCCTCTACTGACTTTCCGTTCTATACACACGTCTCCTAGATAGGACTTGATCCGTTGTGTACCTAGCATCAGTCCAATCCAGTCACATAGTCTGTTATTGACCTGGGCCCTTCTAAGGCCGCGTAGAATTGCGTCAGCCTCGATATTATTGAAGGCTCCCTCTATGTCTAGGAACGCACTCAAAGTAAGTTCCTTGAATTCCAGGGATCGTGTGGACGGAGTGTCCTTTTGGTTAGTTCTTGGTCATCGCTCATCAGACGGTCTATCTGCCATGGGTGGCCCTAGTGACGATCGCAGTCGTCGGCAGCATAGCCCGTTGAATCTCCGCGACTCAAGCCTCCGCACCGGCACCATCCCTTCATGGATGATGCACTCGACAAGGTGACTAACCACGCAAGAGGTGCCCTCCCCTAAATCCGGTACTGCTAGGGCTACTCGTAAATATTTTGGTTTTTTCCCAATGAAAATAGAGTGAGTTTGGAGTGAGAATTAATCGTTTTTCCTGATCTCAAAGAGTGAGTTACTACTGTGTTGTAGGAAAAAAGGAATAAATCATTACTCATTTTATCCGTAAACCAAAAACAATCTTAACTCACAGAATTATTTTGTCAGTGAACCCAGAACTCATTATAGTTTGTTAAGGTTAAAAACCAGACGTCGCTGAAATCAGTTGAAGGTTGGGGACAAATTTCGACTTTGTACCGTGGTTAAAGTCAGTAAAATAGTCGTCGAAGAAAAAAAAACGGATATTATTGAAAAACATGTTGTAATATTTATCTAAGATATGACATTAACAGCAATTACTGACATTAATTTATTTGACATTGGATTATTTTACCATTTGATATTTGAAACATTGAAAATTTCCTTAAAACCAAAAATAACTGACACTTTTCCACAATGTCATTGGAAGCCGCGCAGTATTTATTTGTTGAATGTTATTTTACCAAGCGGTCCTTGGGGCCCCAACGAGGTCCTTAAAATAATATTTCCTACATTTCTGTCTCTGAATAACAAATACTAAGCTTTGTTTTAAAGGTATTTGCCAGGGAAACAGACCTGCCCTCTACACTTTCGATTGGGTTCACAGTTTGCGCGCTAGAAGCGCAAAGCCACAAGCCCTTAAGGGGTTTATTTTATTTTTTTATTTTATTCATTTTCATTTAAGTTGCTTACACAGTTAGATATAATATCTTATAATAAAGTCATAAGCATACAAAAGAGAATGAGAAGATGGATGCTACTTGTTTAAAATACTAAACAGAGTTGATCTAGTTAAGAACAAACTAGGGTTCTGTCTGCGATTTTAAAAACTGTTTTTTTGATCATAGCTCTTAAGATTTTGTGTGTAAATAATTGTGCCATGCGGCGCTATAAAGGTGACTGCTAGGACTACAAGCCCATCCCAAATGATTTTTAGACAGGACTCATCGCTTGGCCGCTAGAAGAAAAAAAGGCAATATAAAATACCACCGCCGTAGCTGAGAGTATGACTGAAAACCCAAATATGTCCATTTCGATTGGGCCTTTCCGCAATCACTTTGCACAGCATTCGATCTCGATCTTACATGCTTAGTTCACAGAAGATTAGATACCAGCAGACCACGCACAAGGCACAACGCCGTACTTTCGCTGATTGCGTAATGGGTACTGGGAAATAAATAAACAACATGATGGTTTTTTTACACAAAATGATTCTGAGTGATGAGGCATATTTATATTTGCCTGCGTACGTAAACAATCAAAACTGTAGCATCTGGGGTTCCGAAACCCCAAGGGCGAAAGTGGAATTACCATCCACAACGAGTGTCAGTTTGCTGCGTTTTTTTGTGCTGGCGGTGTCATTGGGCCATAGTTTTTCTCGAAAATGATGCTCGTGCTCTGGTATGATTTCACTGAATCAATTGCGCTACTAAACAATGTCGACTGACTTTTTTTATACCCTATTCTAAGGGTATATTAATTTTGACGCATAGTTTGTAACATACCTTAATATTGCCCGTAGACCCCTAAAAGTTACTATATTTATGATCAGCATCGATAGTAATGTCGATCTAGCCATGTCCGTCCGTCCGTCCGTCTGTAGCCAAAAATTAGGCCTTTAAACTGGACCTAGAGAGCTGAAATTTTAACCATATACTCTCTAGGGTCCCGAAATAATCAAGTTTACGAATTTTTGAAATCCGCCCACAGACACGCCCACAAACTCAAAAAAACAAAATTTTGGAAAAAATCGAATTTTGAGCTAGAAAGCTGAAATTTTTTATATATGATCTATGACTCCTAAAACTGCTAGGGATAAACAATTTTCAAAATCCGCCCACTGACACGCCCACAAATAAATAAAATAATTTTTTAATACCCATTCTAAGGGTAGGTATATATTAATTTTTGAAAATCCAAAGTTTGAGCTAGGGAGCTGAAATTTATAATATATACTCTCTATGGACCCTTTATGCTCATGTGTAAATATTTTCAAAATCCGCCCACTGACACGCCCACAATTATTATTTTTTTTTTTTTTGAAAATTCAAAGTTTGAGCTAGGGAGCTGAAATTTATAATATATACTCTCTAGGGGCCCTTTATTCTCATGTGTTATTTTTTTTTAAATCCGCCTACTTATACGCCCACAATTAAATAAAACAATTTTATTGAAACAACCAAGTTTGAGCTAGGGAGCGTTTTTTTTGATAAAATCCTTTAAATGTTATATAACAAAATATGTATAGCTTTCTTAACAATTCAATCATACTTAGACTTTTGTCACGCCCACTTATGAGGGATAGGAATAAGAATAGGGTATCCAACAGTTCGCCCAAGCGGACTGTAGCCCGTCCCTATGTTTTTGCCTGGAATTGATGCTATGGACTTCTTCATGAAATTTTTATGTAAGTAAAATGGTACAATTTGGACAAAGAAAGAGGCGAAGCATTTATTATTAGCATATATCATCGACGAAGTTGAGGATGAAGAATATGCATAGCACAACACATGTGGAATACCCTATAGCGACCTTACTTGGATAAAGACAAATCAATGCGAGGGGCTTTAAAATTACACTATCAACGCGGCAAAGAAACATGCTGATGGACAAGTGAAGCTAGTAGGTCCGTTCGCGAACTAATATGCAAACGTAAATTTATATAAACTTTCGTGCAAAACTGCACAAACGCGTTCGGGTACTGAGAAAATGGTAAAAAGATGAACGAAAGAAAAATTTAGTTTCGTTCATTTTTCTTCACACAGAATTTCAGCTGGTAAGAAAATGAAAACTGTCAAATGATGAAATCCTATGAGTTTGCCAGCAAAAAAAACAGCTGTTGCTTCTTTTCAAGCCAAACTAAGAAGTTTTTACACAAAAGCGTTCGCGTACTTTTCTTAGAAATGAGAGGATTCTCTCTCGATTTTGGAGGTTTGACACTATTCATTTTTCTACACATAAAGTACGCGAACGGACCTAGTGTTAAGTGACAAGAAAGCCGATGCAAAAGTGCGCTCAAATTCAAGCAAAGTGTGTTGAAATTTTTTCTGCGTCTGCCACCAGAGTATATCCATTAATGAGTAGGGACTAGGGACACTCTCTCTACATATGCATTTGCTACTACCCCAAATCAAAATGCAGAAAAAATCGTACAATAAGTGAAAGCAGGTCGAAAGAATACTTTTTACCTGAATACAACGACTGCTTGAGAAGAAAAGGGTACACAACACATTTTACCTGAACCACTACATAGGGCTTGCTGCGTACGACGAGAGATTGTGGGTTTTTTCATAAAGCATTTTTAAATGCGGGCCGGAATGACTGTTTGTAAATTAGTATTCTCTCTCAACCATGCACATGCAGGTATGAATTAATATGATCAGGTAGCCAGCTTTGCTTTAGTAGAATTGGTAATATTTGTATTTTTTGCCATTGGTTATTGATTAAGTGGTCTTTGTTATGGACATGAAAAAGAAATGTTTCATTCTATATCACGAAATTCAACCCTTTTGCTTTGCTACGACTTCCTTAATAACCATTTTTTACGATTTGAAGTTTTATTGCCAGCACTTTTTAGGTAATATATTTCATAGCAGATGGTCATACTAATTACTTAGGTTGGTTGTAGAGGGTGGTAGAGGGGATTGTTTACATTTTTTCGCACGTATTTTTAAAGGCGGGCCGGAATTGGATTGTTATCAGTCGTTCATTAACATCAATTGGCGAAAGAAAGGGTGTTCCGTGTCAGTGCGTGTGGCAAACAATTAAAAGTAGTGAAATAGTGAAGTTGAAGTGCAAGTTTGCATAGTTTAAAAACTCTAAATAAAATAATGGGAAAACATTATTTTAAATGTTTGGCATGTGTGCGAGAGGAGAAAGAAAATGTTGGAGTTAAATATTTCAAAATACCGGATAATAGTGAGAGGTAAGCAATATAAGTTTTAGATCGGGCAAGAACGAATATAAATCATTGTTGTATTTCTTAATTATTTTTTTTTAGAAAAGCGAAGTGGTTGAACTGCATAAATAAACAACACTTAATATGTACATGAAAAATTGTCGAGGGATTCTAGGATCTGCGAAAGACATTTTCAGAAAGACATGAATGCCAAGTCAACGATGCGCTTAAAACGGTCGGCAACACCTAATTTGGAAATTTTGAAAAATATTTCCAATATAACAGAAGGTAATAATGAACACTGAGTGTAAACTAACATAAAATTGATGAATTATATTTTCTTAGGTAATATTGATCACTCAGTCACTTAACAAAACTTAATGTTTCCTCCCTTTTTACAGATTTTAATGAATATGAAGATGCGAAATAGACACGGCACAATCAAGAATTTTTAGACTCGTTAGAGAATCTTGAACAAAAATTTATTTCTTGTTTTCCAAATACAGTGGACGTCCAGTATAACGAATGCCGATATAGCGAATTTTCGATATAACGAACGCTTTCTAATTTTACATTGACGAACGTCAACACAAATTTGCTATCCGATATAACGAACGTTATTACAACTACTCATTATTTTCACGCCTATTCTTTATCCATGCAAATAATTTTGAGGGGAAACTTTTTGAAAAATGAATTTCATTACAATTGTTGCAAAAATCAAAATAAGGAATTTCTTATCAAATTTTAAGTCCGAGTACGGGTTTACTTTATTCTAAAACAGTTCAATAAAAATAACAAAAAATGTACCAACAAACAAAAATATTTAAGTGTAGCACACATGTGAATATATATTAGATATAAAATGTTCTATAAGAAATATTACAAATTGATTTTGCTTTTTTTTACGTCACACCCTGTACCACATTTTGAAATAGTTCAACTTCTCTTCCATCCCTCTTTTACTAGAGCACTTTTGGTGCCGTCTATTTCTCGTGTATGTGTACTGCAAATTGTAAACTGATAAGAAACACGTGGAGAGTGTCCCTACTCAGTAATGGATATAATCTGTCTGCCACGAACTGCGACAAACCAGTTTAAACAGAGGCACAGCCATTTTCAAAAAAGCCGCTCAGAGAAGAGGAAATGCCAATAAATTCGCTCGCCAAAGTTTATCAGCAATGATCAAGGAATGCTTCTTGCGGTTGAAGAAAAAATACTACGCAAGTGACAACAGTATTTTGAACGACTAAATAAACAATTTCCTCGAATATATTTTCTATACGCCGTTCCTAACAACGAACAATTTCCCAGCATTAATGTCGAAGAGTTTGGATGACGGTGAAACCACCGAACCCAATAGGCGAACCAGTAGGAATGCAGTGAAATGGAAGGGTTTTGATCCCTTTAGTCCAGATCATAACCTCGTCGTACAAGAAAAGAGACAGCAAAGTCTGCGAATTTAATGTTATCGAAAACATGGCGAGACAATGCAATAAGCTTAGCTAGCAAGTACGACCAGTGCTGCCACAAGGAAAGAAATTTGCGTGGCAAAACTCAGAAGTCCAAAATATAATTTTTTTTCGAAAAAAGAAAACAAAAAAAAAACACTTAATTCTTTATTCAAAGTAAATATGTTTTTAAGGACTAGTAGGTACAAGTATAGTTGGTAAACTATATATTTTACAAAACTATAAGCAAACAAACAAAAAAAATAACATTAAAAACTTCACTTTAAAGGCGCTTTGCATGCATTGCCTTAGAAAAAAAAATAGTTCATATCACAAAATTATAAATGTAGGTTCTTTGTACCAATAGCAGAATTAATATCACATAGAAATTCCGACAAGTCTTTTAGATTAATACAGTTTTTTTTAAAAGTTCAAAAATTAAGTTTTTGAGTGCCTTTTACAAAAAATTAAAGATTCGACACCCATATTTCGTTTCTTTTTGAAACCAAACATTTTGCAGCCATTATTTTATCTACTGTCTCTATTTTAAATAAGTTCGTCTTCTTGTTCTTTGTGAAGCTCAAATCTGAAAAAATTCCAGACCGAATCTAGATTCCAGTCAAATTCAAACACTAACACATGCGAAGAAACAGGTACTTGTTGGGTATGGACCGTTTGGTAGAAAAGAATATAAGAAAGTTGGTTCGGGAAAGTGAGAAAGATTGAATTTACTTTCGTTTATTTATTTTTTTTTCAAGAAAAATTCCAAGACTTATGTTGACATATCGTGCTTTAAAAAAAGTAGCAAAATAGACGTTTTTAGGGAGAGTGCGTAGCAGCGTAGTAAATTGGAAATCGCGTAGCAGTTTTGCTACGATCGTAGCAAAGTGGATGCGCTGAGTACGACTGTTCCGCTTCAACTTTAAATACTTGTTGTTATATGGGTGCAGGCCTTGAAAAGTGACAGCCGCTATAACGAAGGAAGCTATAAACACTCGTCAACATCGGTGCCTACGAAACATCTTTTAGATTTTCTGCCCGATAAGAAACCTTTTACCTTTCACAGATCGTACTCTTAATAATCATTGCCAAAACCTACCGCTTCATAAAAGTGTTAGATGTTCGCGCAATAAATTTCAAAAAGGACTGGTTTAGTGTAAGCGATCACTTTTTTGATATTCCGTAGATAATATATGCAGACGATTATTTAAATTCAAGTTAATTGTTTATAAATCAACTTTTCGAAGAAATTAAAGTTTAAAGTAGATAGATTTTGAAAGCGAGCTACGATTGTAATTTACCGAAACAAGTTTAAAAAACCGGAACTTATTCCGGGGCTAGTTGAAGATGCCAGTTTCATTCATATTCAAAGCCTCGAACGCATGAGTTCAAATTTTTTTAGTTGTTGGATAATTTGTTTGTTAATAAATGTTAGTGACAAATTATAGAGTTCAATTTGCGGTAATTTTTTTGATCGCATCAAGAACATTAGTTAGCGCCTATTCAAGTGGGTTGACTTAATAATCCAAATTTGTTTTTAGCCTGGAATTATTTGTAGAAAGCCGATGTAGAACCTTGCACGTGGGGACAGGCGTGTGTGTCCCAATATTAACATGTAAAAGGATAACCGATTTGTTACAAAGGTCTCCAAGGTCTAGAAAGGTTTCGATTGCCAAAAGTGTTATGCAATTGTATTGTGGTAACTTTAACGATATTGTAAGCTTATCCTGTCGTTTGACGTAATCAGACAAAATTGGAAATAAATATTTGAATTCTCTCAATTCTAGCCGCATGTATGTTGTGAACCGCACCTTGTCACTACCGGAGCGCTGCCAGTAAGAGTTTATGAACCAAAACCGGTAAATCAAGGAAATAGTACGAAGTTAAATAGGCCTGGTTCCAAGGTCTGTCAGAGAGATACAGAATCAAATGTACATTTTCGATCGGGAATAATTATTATTGTTTTTTATTTTATTGTATTCTATTTTGTATTTATATATCACAGTATAGTTTCTCTCCTCGAATAATAATGCTTAATATTTTATTTCTTTGTTTTGATTTGCGCATTTTGCAAAAAGTCTTTAAAGGCGTTCCAAATAAGTATCTTCATAAGGCGAAAAGAAATGGAAAATGGGATAGGTAATAAGGAAAGCCTCACCAAATACAAACATCAAATAAGAAGAGCAAAGAGAGAATCGTGAAAACATTCTGCCAAGATGTATGTGAAATTTGCAGTGTCACAAAATTCGAACAAAACAGCACATTAACCAAAAAGGACTGTTAAAAAAAGCAGATGAAACCTTTGCCAAAGACGGCCTTTAGAGCTGTTGCTTAAGCGCTTAGCTGAAACTTCTTTTCCAGGTCAGCGTCAATAGACCCTCCGGAGAGGATTGAAAGAGGGCAACTGACCTTTTCCAAGCGAGGAATGTTAAATGGGCCATAAACTTGATACGTTTTCTTTCTATTGCAGCTTCCAGTCCAATTTAAGTCCAAGATGATAGCGTTTGTGAGGCATCCACGAGGATTTCATTAAGAACACAGTTCAAGAGTTAGGGGAAAATAACTCCTCCTTCGGGGGTTCTGCGTTGTGCTTCTCTCTTGATAGAGCTACTTCCAAGTGAAGCATTTATGACTCTGTTTTTATGTATATTTGTTTTACAAGAGAGCAAATTGATTGGCGTATGTTCACCCTTCGAAGGGCACGGATAATCGAACTAATTTCAATGTTGTTGAAGGCTCGCTGAATATCAAGAAATACCATTAGGGTGAATTCATCTATACAGAGATGGGGTGTATTATCGAGAGGAGGGCTTTCTCAACTGATTTGAGTTTTTGATAGGTGTGTTGTGACTTTGATAGCAAGGTAATATCCATCGAATCCTTGATCAAGAGGTCTACGATTCTGAGATCTTTGAGAGTTGTGTTTGAGGTCTTGCAAGCCTTAAGTATAATAACCATGTTTACCTCGGCCCAGGTATCGGATATAGTTCCCAGTGTCGGATAGCCTTTCACAATGTACGACAGCTTCTGTCGTATCGTTCCGAATCTCTAGCTGACCGGGAAAGATACCATTTGGTCCTGCGAAAACCCTTAAACTTCTCTTGATAGTCTTTCCTCTTCAGGTGAAAGCCCTAATGACAAATTTATTAGGAAGAAATAGTTTTAAAAGGGTATAGATAAGATCAGAAACAAACAACCTTCCCAAAAATCATTATAAAAAATATAGTAAACCTTAAAAAATTTGTAGTTCTGACAATTCGTCCAATCGAAATATGCTGCCTTCTATTAGGTTGAATCACCGTATAAATCACAGATTACCTTTAGAGATAGTCAGATTCCGCATCTCCCGTCTCCTAAGACCCGCATAAGGCGGTTCCTAATCCTAAATCCCTAGCGGTGAATATATGTATGTGATACATAAAATTGGCATTACTTGGCGTTTATTAAGATGGCCCAGAGATTTCTGAAATACCATTTTTTTTGGGAACACATCTATCTATTACGAGTACATCTGCTATGGATTTCTTGTACTTTCGTGAAGAAGATTTCTCTGTCATATCTGCTTTTAACTCTTACATTAAATTTACTCCTAACTTCACATTATGAAAGATGGCGGCGCCTATGCAAGGGTACTCTAACTGAGAATGTGTGCGTGATTCCCTTACTTGATTTCTATGCAGAAACTATTCCACAAACGCTTGAAAGTTGTTTTACAGGTGTGTTTCGTTTAGGGTAAATTTATAGATGTAGATAATCTGTAGTATAAATTCGGCACTAATCCAGACGATGTAATTAATCTCATTTCAGTAAAGGTGGGTATTCAAACCGATTGAACTAAGTGCCACATGCTAATAAAACGAAATACAGACTTAGCCTCTTTAAGCCACGTAAAATTTAAGTTAGGTATTCCATCTGACAAACTAGCTTACGTATTGGATCCATCTGTCTGGCCACATTTCGTGCAAATCATATAATTTATTTCTCATTAAAAAACGAAGGTGTAACTCGTCATCAAGAAGAATAATTTATATAAATTGTTTTTTTTTTCTAAATTCTAATGCGCCCTGTTACCTTCGCTCTCTTCCTAATCAGTGTCATAATTGTTCTACCAGTGTTTTGGTTTAGAGGTCTTCGAACCAAAATGGAAAGAGTGATAATCTTTTAATATTCTGCATACGAGTATTATGACGTCATCGCTCTCTCAGCGACTTGGATCACTGAAAGTTATAATAGCGCTGAAATGCTGAACAACGTACAGAATTCTGTTTTCAATCGTTGTTGTGAAATACTTGACTGCGAACGCGGAAGCGGAGTTATGTTCGCTGTGCTTGTTTTATTGCAGTGAACTCAACTTGACCTACAGCGGCTGCTGAGATATATATCGCTTATTCTTAAAATTGCATTTGATTCCGTAAATAAAGGTTTTATTATAACTTGTTATATTCCACCGAGAGTCCACTGGAATTGTATAAAGATCATGTTTATAATTGTTGTTTTGTTTTAAAGATTTAAAAAGACAAGCAGCGTGTTATTTTATAAGGTGATGTGAATTTACTAAATATAAATTGGAAACATGACTCTGACGAGTCAAAATTAGTTGCAATTAATATAAATTTTCAACATGAGGGTGGTGATACTTTCGCTCAGTGACTCTACTTTTTTCTAACACAATTTTATAGCCTTTTTTAACCGCCTGGGGACGACACCCAGTTCTAATTAACGATATCATTTTTGCAAGCCAATTTGAACAGTTGAATAAATTACCTTAATTCTATTAATGGGTATCTAAAATTTAATAATATCATCTTAAAATAATCGTATAATGATAATACGCAAACGAGGCAGTTGATATTTATATGTAAATATAGGTACTCATAAAATTCGGCAATCGTACAAAGAATGGCAGGCCTAAAAACTCCTGTTTCACATAAACCAAATAACAATAGAAAGACAAAACCACTAATTTACACATATAAATAGCACAAGATCCCACATAATGTTTGAACGTCTGAAGCCGTTCTGCAACACACTAATCGGCACGTGCCAATGTGACTTCTAGCCCGACAGATCGACTTACTTACTTGCTTAGGTGGCGCTACAGTCCGGGGTGGACCTGGGCCTCAACCAATACGCCTCTCCAGTTAGCACAATCTTTGGCTAACTGCCTCCAGTTGCGCACTCCAAGTTGGTTGAGACCCCCTCCCACTTGCGCGCGCCACCTAAGGCGAATTCTTCCTCTACTGCGTTGTCCCTCCGGGTTGGAACCGAAGACTCTTTGGGCCGGAGCTTTGATGTCCATTCGCTCTACATGTCCTAGCCATCTTAGTCGACTGATTCGCACTTTTTTGACCAGGTCGATGTCGCTGTACAGCTCGTAGAGTTCGCTGTTAAATCTCCTCCTCCAAAGCCCGTCAACGCAAACGGGACCGAAAATCACTCGAAGAATTTTGCGTTCGAAACGACCAAGGAGATCTTCATCCGTTTTTGCTTGTCGACAGATCGACAGTAGACCAAATTTTCTCACTGCGCAAATCCTGAAAAAGACTAACGAATTTCAAGTCGATACCCATCATCTTTTCATTGACTTTAAAGCCGCATATGATGGCATTCGTCGGGCGCAGTGGCTCAATTGTTAGTGTGTCGGACTACTAATCGAACGGTCCCCGGTTCAATTCCGGGGCCAAGTAACATCTTGAGTTTTTTTCCACTGCCTCACCTCTTGCGAACGTCTGACAAACATCCAAGAGTATCAATTGTCATGAGAAGCTTCTCAAATTTGCCGTTCGGATTCGGCGTAAAATTGTAGGTCCCTTCCACTTCGCAAAAAAAGTGGTTGGAGAAGCTAGGTAGCTCTATGGGCCGTTAATGCCTAATATTTTTTTTTTATTTTTTTTTATATGATGGCATTCATCGTCAGGAGCTCTACATGGCGATGGCAATATAGGATCCCGGCAAAACTGATCCAGTTATGTCGCGTGACACTTGAAAACACTCGGTGTTGCAGCTTGGAAGCAGCTTTTCCGAATTATTTCAAGCCCGTACCGGATTTCGGCAAGGAGATGCGCTATCGTGTGACTTCTTCAATCTTGCTCTATAGAAAAAAGTGCTCAAAAATTCTCAATAGATCCGTCCAACTACTGGAGTATGCGAACGATATCGACATCATCGGCCGTTCCCAGCGTACCGTGTTATAGGATTTTTCGACGATTGAAGAACAGGCGAAATTGGTTGGTGTTGAAGTAAATGAGGACAAGACCAAGACAAGCTATCAATAAACAAACAAACATCTGTCTACCGCCTAGGACAAAACGGCACTATGTGCTGTCACTCAGAAAATTGAAAAAAACATTATATTAAGGCATGATTTGAGTCCAAAAAGCATGATAATGGTAAAAAAAGAGAAAACTTAAAATAGAAAAAACATTTTTTTTTCCAACAATTTTGTTAATAGTATTTATTAAAAAAAAGATTGGAAGGAACAAAACTCAAAATTATAGTTCATGTAGGTATCTTAAAATATATTCAAATATTGAGCACTTACAAATAAAAATCACAAAAAACTTATATTTTAAATAAATATATAATTTATGTTAAATCTTTGTTATATATATTTTTGTAGTATTTATGAAGAAGCTCCACAGGAACCTTAAACTCGTAGCATGTTTGGTTCCTGACTAGATGCTTGGCATGTAATAACCCGTTAAGGGAATAAGTCTCAAGGCTATTCCTTAATTTAGTTTTTTTTATATTGGCTTTGGAGAAAATTCGTTTGGTGTTTGCTGAAGAATGTGGCAAGGAAAATATTTCAAAGACAAATTGTGATAATTTTGGAAAGGCTGAAGTATCATCTGCTTGTCATATCTTACTTACGCCTTCCCAAAATTCGTCAGCATCTTGACTTTAATTTAAATCTATGTGTTTCAATGCTCTCCACTCGTTTTCAATTTCTTGAAGCTGATCTTCTTTCACTCAATGTGGAAAATGCTTCATAAGTGAAAGAATGGAATCACTCTTTGTTTAAAATGTATGGATAGGAAAAAAGTTACTTTGATCTACACAATACATATTAAAAGAGAACACACGAAATTAACGGGACTTTCCCTTCCCTTGTTCTTTATTCATTGCTCCTTGTGTTTGCCTATGCATGCATTCAACAAGTTAAGTCTTAAGTTGCGTTTAGACTGTGCGGATTCATAATAAAGACACGGATAACAAAACAAAATTTGTATCATTTATTCAAAAGGTTATGGGCCCAGACACGGTTGCAGCTAATAAAAGATTGAGTGATTTGTTGTAATAATTAAAGTAATTTAAAGGGATACATTTACATACATGTGTAGTGTATGTACAGTTAATTTGGGCAATTTTAAAACAACGAAACCGGCAAAACATTCATACCTACATATACATATGTGTGTGTTGATAAGTGTACAAATATAATAATTTCACAACTGACGCCACATACCAATTCGCTGCAAACAATTCATACTTGTATAGGTGTGGTGCATAACGCATAAGTGAAGTGCAATCTGGAAGTTTCGAGTGCGGGCACTTTTAGAGGAGCACGATTTATTAAAAGTGATTGACGAAGAACAAAAAGAAATGACAGATGAGGTTAAAAGGGCAAAAAGAAATGCAAAGAGCATTATCATAGAGTATTTGTGTGATTCGTTCCTACCTTTTGCCAACAGTGAAAATACTGCTAAACAGATTTTTGCAAATTTAGATGCAATTTGCGAGCGGAAAAGTTTAGCATCACAACTTTTACTACGTAAGCAACTATTGGCATTAAAGCTAAAATGTGATACTCCGCTACTGAATCATTTCAATTTCTTTGATGACCTTATAACTGAACTCATTGCATCAGGAGCCAAATTAGAGGAAATGGACAAAATATCACATTTACTTTTAACTCTTCCAACAAGTTATGATGGAGTTATAACGGCAATAGAGACCCTTTCTGAAAATAATTTAACACTAGCATTTGTGAAAAGACGACTTCTTGATCAGGAAATTAAGTTAAAAAGTGTGAACAAAGATACAAGTGCCAAAGTGTTACAGGATATTGACATTAGAGAGGCGTGGGACAATAAATATAAAAACAAATTTAAGTCAAAATTAAAATGCTTTCATTGTGGTAAATTAGGGCATTTAAAGAAAGACTGTTATTTTTTAAAAAGACAGGCAGGAAACCTGAATGTTACTAGTGAAAATAGTGGTAAAGAAAAGCAGGCTCAAATAGCAACATCAACCGAGCCAGAACGTGGGTTTGTTTTCATGGTGAGGCAAGAAAATGAAAATGTAAACGCAAGCGAGGTAGAGTTTATCCTAGATTCGGGAGCTTCAGATCATATTATAAAAGACATGACTTTGTTTTCTGAGTATGAAAATTTGGCATCACATGTGGCGATTGAAATTGCAAAGCGTGGAGAATACATCCATGCTACAGCGAAAGGAATGGTTAAGCTTAGCAACTCTGGAAATAAATTTACTCTGAAAAATGTGCTATATTGTAAGGATATTCCGCACAACTTAATATCTGTGAAGAAGATGCAGGATGCTGGCATGACGATTGAGTGTAACCCTGGAGGAATAAAAGTCACCAAAAATGGTAACTTGGTATTTAATGGAAGGTGTGAGTATAATGTACCCGTTATAAAATTTAAATTGAATGGTAAAATATATATATCAGGTATTTCAAATAGTTCAGAGTGTCGCTTGTGGCATGAAAGATTGGGCCATATAAGTACAGGAAAATTTTTAGAAATAAAACGAAGTAACTTGTTTGAAGATATTAGTATTTTAAATCATGTTGAGATAAAAAATGAATTATGTGAGGCTTGCATAAATGGCAAACAATCTGTAGAATAAAATTTGAAAAGTCTAAAAATAAAGATAATATCCAAAGACCGCTGTTTGTAATCCATTCCGATGCCTGTGGTCCAATCACACCCTCTACAATTGATAATAAAAACTATTATATAGTGTTTATTGATCAGTACACACATTACTGTGTGACATATTTAATAACGTATAAGTCGGACGTATTTTTCGTTTTTAAAGATTTTGTTGCGAAAAGTGAGGCACATTTTAACTTGAAAATTGTAAATCTATGCATTGATAATGGCAGGGAATACCTATCTAATGAGATGCGTGAGTTTTGTATCGAAAAAGGCATCAGCTATCATTTAACGGTTCCTCACACTCCACAATTAAATGGTGTATCAGAACGGATGATTAGAACAATCACTGAGAAGGCTCGTTCTATGATTAACAGTGCTAGGTTAGGTTAGGTTTATGTGGCTGTCGGCAGAAGCCGACACACTTAGACCAATTTAGGTCCATTGTGATACCACGTATGTATTATCTACCTCAACTGTGTAGATGGGACTGGCCAACGACACGCGGTTGTTCTCAAACGGTCCCCCATCTACGTACTTACCGCGCCCAACGTCGTTTAATTGCCGTGATCTGACGAGAACCGATTAACTCGACGTGGTATGGTCGTTGGTTATTAACAGTGCTAAGCTTGGTAAACATTTTTGGGGTGAAGCTGTTTTAACAGCAACATATTTAATTAACAGATCCCCAAGTAGAGCGTTGCAAAATATAAAGAAAACACCATATGAAATGTGGCATAATAAAAAGCCAGTTTTAAAATATCTTAAGACATTTGGTTCGACAGTATATGCACTTAATCCAGTAGGAAAAAGAAAATTTGACGAAAAATCAATCAAAACTATATTTGTCGGGTATGAGCCAAATGGGTATAAATTGTGGAATATGGAATCGAAGAAATTTATGATGGCTAGAGATGTTGTGGTGGATGAAATAAACATGTTAAAATCTAGGGCTGTACATGAAGAAGACTGCTGTTCAACTGGAAAATGTTGATCTAAATAATGATTCTGCAATTACAGAAAATGAAGAGTCGGTTTTTCCAATGGTGGAAAATAATGAATCTGTTAATTCAAGATCAGATGTACAACCTAGTGAAAATTCCACAAATCTCGAGAATGCTGATCCAGTCATTGGAACTGGTGATAAATTAAAAGAAAATATAAGTGATAAAAAAATCAGACGCAGTGATAGAATTAAAGGTAAACCGAAATTATCATATAGATTTTTAGAAAAATGTCTTATGAATACTCAAATGTGTTTAAATGACATTCCCAAAATATTCGACGAAATTAAATTTCGTGACGATAGAGTCTTCTGGGAGGAAGCCATACAAGATGAGCTTAACTCTCATTTTCAAAACAATACTTAGTGCTTAGTGCAAAAGCCTAATAACAAAAATATAATAGATTGCAAGTGGGTGTTTAGTATAAAACAAGATGAGTTTGGCAATTTAGTAAGGTATAAAGCAAGGCTTGTAGCTCGGGGCTTCACTCAAGAGTATATGACTGATTATGATGAGACGTTCGCACCAGTTGCACGAATTTCAAGTTTCAGGTTTCTTTTGGCACTTTCAAATCAATTTAACTTATTGGTCCATCACATGGACGTCAAAACCGCATTTTTAAACGGAACTCTAAGAGATGAAATTTACATGATGGTTCCAAAAGGCTTGACCCATGATACTATGATAAAGTTTGTAAACTTAATAAAGCTATTTATGGCCTTAAGCAAGCTGCAAGATGCTGGTTTGAAGTGTTTGAAAATGTGTTGAAGGAGGTTGGATTTGAAAATTTTGGAGTTGACCGCTGTATTTATATTTTGAATAAAGGAGATATTTCTAAAAATATATATATTTTGTTGTATGTACCAATAAATCTGATACAATGTCCAATGTTAAGTCTTACCTACTAAATAAATTTCAAATGACTGACTTGCTTGAAATTCGATATTTTATTGGTATAAAAGCTGACATAAAAAACGGTCAATTATTGCTCAGTCAATCAGCATACATTAATAATGTTTTGAAAAAGCTTAATATGGAAGATTGTAATGCAGTTAGTACACCCCTCCCAAGCAAACTAAACTATGAGGCTCTGCACTCTGAAAAATCATGTAAGGCACCATGTAGAAATTTGATTTGTTGTTTGATGTACATTATGTTATGTACACGTCCAGACTTAAGTACATCAATAAGCATTTTAAGTAGATATACGAATAACAACAATAAGGAATTATGGCAATGCCTTAAACGGGTTCTAAGGTATCTGAAAGGTACTGTTGATTTGAAGTTGACATTCAAAAGAAATATGAATTTTAATAGTATCCTTATGGGATTTGTCGATTCTGATTGGGCTGGGAATGAGACTAACAGACGAAGTACTACTGGATATCTATTTAAAATATTTGAAAGTTGCTTAATTGCATGGAGTACTATGAAACAAAAATCCGTTGCCACTTCATCTACCGAAGCAGAATACATGGCTTTGTTTGAAGGCGTTAGAGAAGCATTATGGCTCAATTCACTAATAAATGAAATTAAGTTAGAATTAAATGGTCAAATAGATATTTTTGAAGACAACCAAGGTTGTATTAGTATTGCCAACAATCCTACTTGCCACAAGAGAACAAATCACATAGACATTAAATATCATTTTACTGGGGAACAAATTGAAAAGGAATCTATTTGTGTCAAGTATATTTCCACAGATATGCAATTGGCCGATATATTAACAAAGCCGTTACCAGCTGCAAGATTCATTGCCTTGAGGAACCAACTGGGACTTTCTGCATAGATTAACAAAACTTTTATTTAACTGTATTTATCTCAAAAAAAAAGAATTTAATATGTTACGTTAATCATAATCTTTAATCTGCATAAATTAACAAAACTTTTATTTAACTGTATTTATCTCAAAAGAAAAAAAATGAATTTAATATGTTAATCTAATCTTAATCTTTAATCTTAATCTATAATCTTAACTGAAAATTGAACTTAATATTTATTTTTGTTGTTTAATAATCGAATTTATGTTTAATTTTAATTGATCTGGTTGGGTTTTACCGGGTTTTCCCAATCCTTTGCAGCGAATGCTGGATCAAATTGTTATTCCCAAGAAATGAACAAACAATGAAAGATACGCACAAACTCGTCAATTAAAAGAAAATTTTTAAAACTGTTTATTATTTCAATGTAACTTTTGAGGTGGCGTGTTGAAAATGTATGTATAGGCAAAAGTTACTTTGATCTACATGATACATATTATAAGAGAACGCACGAAATTAACGGGACTTTCCCTTCCCTTGTTCTTTATTCATTGCTCCTTGTGTTTGCCTATGCATGCATTCAACAAGTTGAGTTGCGTTTAGACTGTGGTTGAGTGCAGATTCATAATAAAGACACGGATAACAAAACAACACAATAAAGTGTATTATTTATTGTATTTGTATCATTTATTCAATACTCTTCAAAATATTTTGTGGATCGAGAATTTCGATATCTTTAAGGATAGTGTCTCTGAAATTAAATCTAAGAAAAATTTACTTGGTAGCTTCAATTAAAAAGATTAAAATCACAATGAAATCTTTGTAAAACGCCTTTTTCGACTGCATTATTTTTCAAGAAGAGACCCGCTTTAATACCATAATACATTTCGTTATATGGTAGTTGATTGCTGGGATTTTTGTAATCTATAGCAATAATTGCAGTCTTGTCTAAGTATATTCATTTTTGATAGAAGAATTTGATTTTTATGTAGAAGAAACTTGATGTATTTAAGGATTTTCAGCTTGCATACATGTATTGAATTTTGTGAAAAAAGGAAAACAAAACTAAGGAAGCTCAAATTCATATAGCTAATGCCTTGGATCGTTCAACATATTCGAATAGTACGACAATGCTTTAAAAGCATCATATTGCGTAAAAACAGAGTTCACAACCTCTAGCCGTGAAAGCCAACACATTTGACAGAGACGAAGAAGTTTCTTTGGCTTTATGTTTAAAATATTTTGAAAAGATTTATATATCGAAATTCTCTTTTGACTATGTTGTTTATAATTATACACATCACGACACAGAATTATAGAAAATACATGTTTTTTTTAAATAAATAAAAGAACATGATATTCGACTCGAAAACATTAAAACATTTTTCGAGTCCAAAAAGCATGATAATCATGCTAAATCATGAGTTGTGGTAGCCCTGGCGCACTGCTGATAGCAATAACTTCGTGGAAGTTAAGGTGTTCACCTACCATGGAGTGAACATCAACTATACAAATGACATCTTAGTGGCGATCCAACGGAGAATTACCTTAGGAAACCGCTGCTACTTCGATTTGGCCAAACAATTGGGTTAAAAACTAATCATTAGAAGAGCAAATTGCATACGCTATCGATTTTAATCCTGCCAGTCTTGCTTTATGGAGCAGCAGGAAAGGGGAAAAACTGTTACGCAGAATACGAATAAATTGATCTAGCTAGTGCGAGGTTTGTTTAGTCATAAAAAAAGTTTTGTTTTTCTGGGAAGTTATTGTTTTATTTTTCAGAAAAATGTCATTTTTACGAAAAGAAGAAGTGGAAAAGCTTTTATTAGAGGCTGATAGATTATTAGAAGATGAAGACCCGGATTTATTTGCCGGTGATGATTCGGACAATGATCCTGATTACATAGAAGAGCATTCTGATTCCGAGAGTGCGGTAGAGGAAGAACATCCTGCGCATCCTGCTCCACCTAAAAAATAGAGGTGGGCGATACTGAAAGGGAAATTGGGCTACAAATGGAGCTCGGTTGCACCCGAGAGACGCGGTAGGCATCCGATTCGAAATTTGGTCACCCATTTCCCGGGCCCAAAGGATGCAGCTAAAAACATGTCAAACCCCCTTGAGGCTTGGAGTTTACTTTTTACGGACGAAATTCTATATAAAGTGGTGGCTCATACAAACGAGCAAATAGGACGCTGTTCAGTAAGTGATGAAACATCGATACCATACCGAGGACCGACAGACATCACTGAAATATCCAGGAGGAATAGGTTGTTCCAAATTCGCATTTGATGAAAACAAGACTTTGGTCTCGTTTGCTCCCAAAAAGAATAAAGTAGTCTTGCTCCTGTCTACAAACCACTATTCAGATGATGTAGATGAAGAGTCAGCTAAGCCGCAAATGATCCTGGACTACAACAGTACAAAAGGAGGAACTGACACCTTCGACAAATTGTGTCATTCGTATACAACGTCTAGAGCTACGCGTCGTTGGCCTATGCGGTTTTTTTTGTGGAATGTTGGATCACTGTGGCATAAATGCTATGGTACTACACGGACTTGCCCAAACAAAACGAAAAACCCCAAGAAAAGAATTTCTTTACGAACTATTGTATAGCCTTGTTGAGCCGCAGCTAAAAAGAAGAATGCAAGTGCCGAGCCTAAGACGGGGTTTGAAACAACTTATTGAAGAAATATTGGGCAATGAATTTCCAAACGAAATGACAACCAGTGTAAGAGCTCCACAACGAACAATTTTGGAAAAATATGTCCGTTGTAATTTCTGCGACAGGAAAAAAGACAGAAAAACAAAAAAAGTGTATGTGACATGTCATCAGCTCATGTGCGAAAAACATCTCTCGCTGAATTGTGTCGAATGCGATACATGAAAATTGCATTTCGTTGCATTTATTTAAGCACTCCGCTAATAATGGTTTAAAACAAAAGAAAGCTAAAATTTGTCTCATATGCTCGAGTAGCATTTTGAAAAATATAATTATGTAACATTTTTTTTTTTTTTTAATATTTTCTCAGAAAATGGACTTTTATTTAATACTTATTTATTTATAATTTTTTTCTTATCCATATTTATAAATCACTTTTTTTCTTTAATAGGGATTTTTTTTGCTTTGTACAATGTATTTAAAACATAAAAAATTAATAAAAAAAAAAAATTAACAACATTTTTTTTTTCTTATATTTATGATTGGGGTATTCCACACCCCAGTAAGAGGACCGTGTTAGGAAAAATAGGTTGGAGGACGGAAGGTTAACATACGTCGCCGCTCCGGTTCCACACCCGAAGAAGAGGGGCGTGACCCAAGAAACTAATATGAGAATTTCTAATCCATTGAAGATGATTATCATCGATTCCAAATGCACGCATTTTTGACAAGAGAGCTTGATGCCAAACTCTGTCAAATGCCTTTGAAATATCAAGTGCAACGATCTTACATTCACCATGTTGATGAAGATATTGGCTCCACTTTTCGGTTAGATATGTAATCAAATCACCGGTGGACCTATTGCTGCGAAAATCGTACTACCGGTCATCGAGAAGTTTTCGGGATTCTAGATATTTCATTAGGTGACGGTTTATCAGCATTTCCATGATCTTATAAAGATAGGACGTAAATGCAATTGGTCGGTAGGAGGAGGGAGAAGAAGATTCGCCTTTTTTTGGTACAGGCTGGACACATGCTGTTTTCCATCTCCTCGGAAAGAGCCCTGAAGAAAAGGACGGAAAGAAAAGCTAGCGCAGTGGTTTTGCCAGCGTAGAAGAACACCTCCTCAGAGCGATAGAGGAAATACCATCTGGACCAGCGGATTTGTGTATGGCTGTAGTTAATCATGAAGATAACGAAAAATAGATTACTCAACTAGCAATAAGCGCGTAAACCGGTTTCTCCCGTTAAACCGTACTCTTTCTTATCACTATTTACCCATCATTTATTTCCGCCAATTTGTTTCACCCTCTGTGCCCACGCGAGTGAACCACTGAAGTGTAAAAATGGCCCACGGGCCTAACCAGACAGGTGGTCGTTTCGGGCTTCTCGACCCCGACCCCGACCCTGACCTCCAACCAAGAAAAAAACCAAAACGCAACACTGTCCCCCTTAACATCTTTCCGGATCTCCCATTACATCACAGTGAACAAAATCCACGATTTATCGTTATGTCCCCAAAAAACAATGAAAAGCCCATTTCGTCCATAAGTCCATTCCTCCTCAAAAAAGGCATCGATAGCATAAGCAAAGATTATGTGAGCATAAGCCAACTACGTGATGGAAATCTATTAATTTTTGTGAAGTCACAAAAAACTGCAGACCTCTTCCTTAAAGCTAAAGACATTGCTGGTGTTTGCCCAGTGACAGTGAAATTACACGAACGACTTAACCAAACAAAGGGAATTGCCTATGCTCCATGCCTTATAAATGTGTCTGAAACAGAAATTCTCAGCGAAATGAAACCGCAAGGCGTCATTGAGATTTACAAATTCCAAAAAAAAGGCGATGATGGTAAGCAAAAGCCATCAGGCCTCATGCTATTCACATTTGATCGGTATCAAATCCCCAGATCAGTAGATATTGGCTTCTACACTGCCAAAATAACTGAATATATCCCCAATCCAATGCGCTGCCGCAACTGCCAACTACTCGGTCACACAATTAAGCGTTGCAACAGTAGCACAATATGCGAATCGTGCAATCTACCACCTCACATACCAAAACCATGCTCTCGTGTAATGTGCGCAAACTGCTCCCTCCCCCACCCATCTTCTTCGAAAGCATGTCCCACCTACAAGCAAGCTAAAGAGATCATCACAATTAAAACATTAAAGAAATGCACTATGACGGAGGCCAAGCGAATTTACAGTCAGCAAAACTCATCTCAAATCCCACCTATAACGGAAACATTCGCTGAAAAAATTAAAAAAACAACAAATTCACAGGTTCAAATGAATGATACTCAAACCTCTAATCCAATCCCCCCCCCCATTCCCCCCCAAATACAACAAACCCCTCAACCCAAGTAATCACAACACCTACCACAAATACTTTCAAAGAAATCACCAACTTAGTTGAAAAAAATACAAACTTAAAAAAATCAGAGCCCACCCCACCATACTCAAACATAAAAAAAAACACCACGAAAACCAACGCAAACCTCTCCACTCAATCTGCAACAGTATTACCAAATACAAACATACCTCCTGTCAAACCCGAATCAAACTCAAATAAAAACAACCAGCATACTGCTGGTACTCCAACACTAAAGTCTCAATCCATCCCGAACCCATCACAAGATCGCCTAATTACTAATACCAACACAAACAACCATTCCCCACTCACTCCAAATACAAACAATAACGCTACACTCCTCTCTTTACCTTTTCAATCGCCCATATCAGCTGTTACCCAAACTCTTTTGGAGAACAATGAATATTACATTAAAGTGAATCCAGTAGCGCAAGATGAAGACATGCAATTGTAAAAACATTAACCAAAACACTGACTCCGTGATTCGGGAGTTGAATCAATCAGACTCCTTAGAGAGTCTGGCTGCCTCAGCTCCCGAACCGCGGAGTCAAACCACTGAACAACATACTTCCGTCGACCTCTGTAATCTACAACAAAAAACAAACAACACAAACCAAAGTCAAAACCAAAATAATACAAGCTACACTTCTTTTGCCTCTGGCAAAAGGAGCTCGTGGCACCACTGTTATTCAAAACTCAAAGTCATCCAATGGAACCTCAATGGCTTCTGCAACAATTACCTTGAGCTGCAATTGTTGATAAAAGACCTCCGCCCTTCCATTATCTCACTTCAAGAAACTCACATCAAAAATAATTACCAACCCCAAGTACCTAAGCAATACAAGGCATATTTTCATAATCTCTGTTCAATCACATCCTCAAAACAAGGCACCGGCCTTCTTGTCCATAAGTCGGTACCACACAGTTCTATCAATATTCAAGCAAACTTCTCAATCATAGCAGTCGAAATTATGTTAAAAATTAAAATCACTATTATATCCATCTACATACCACCCAACCAAACATTCGAATGCAATGATCTCGAAGCCGCCCTGGTGGACATCAGAACCCCAATCCTTTTAACCGGAGATTTCAATGCGTGGAGCCCCTCCTGGGGCTCACATTCCTACAACCAGCGTGGTAGAACAGTGGAGCGCTTCATATCTAACTCAGGCTTAGCATTATTAAACGATGGGAGCCCCACCCACTTCTCGACACACAAATCATTTACCCACATTGACCTGACACTAATATCCCCATCCCTCATCCAAAACTCCACGTGGAACGTCTTGAGCGATCTACACGGTAGCGACCACTTCCCCATTGTCACTGAAATAGTACTCGGAAACCACAACCCAATAAAAATGCAGCCGAAATTCATCCTTGATAAAGCAAATTGGGACTTATTTCAATCAGACATTGACTTAAACCTAACATCAATACAAATCTCGCCCAATATAAACAAGGAAGCTGCCCTAATACTAAAGTCCATCCGTTCAGCTGCAAACAAGGCAATCCCTCAAACAAACTCCACGACACTCCGCAGGGTAGTGCCTTGGTGGAATCAAGAAATAAGCGCACTGCGGAAAGACAAACAAAAAGCCTGGAAACTCTTCAAAATCTGCCCAACAGACCCCAATATTATCTCCTACCGGAAGGCCAATGCCAAGTTTCGCAGAGCCGCAAAGACGGCAAAACTTCATAGTTTCGAAAAGTTCACGAGCCAAATAAACCCCAGTTCTACTTCAAAAAAGTTATGGGCAGACATCAAATGCCTCACCGGCAACTATACCCCACACTCCGTTCAAACTATTGAAACCGAAACACAAACCCTAGCATCCCCAGTAGAAATATGCAAATTTTTCGCCAAAACATGGGCAAACTCATCGGATGATTCAAATTTTCACCCCGACTTTCTTGCCGAAAAGGCAAATTCATCTCAGCGGCAATACCCAACGTATTCGATCGCTAACTCGGCAATGGAAATTGAAACCCCTATCAATTCAATTGAACTAGAAACTTGTCTATACTCAGCTAAGGGTAAAACACCAGGATTCGATAGGATATCGTATGGTATGCTCAAAAACGGGCCTATATCATTAAAAAATCGGCTTTTAAAACTATACAACCTAATACTTGACCGGGGAGTTATACCGCAATCATGGAAGGTTGCAAGCATTGTACCTCTGCTAAAACCTAACAAAGAGAGTAACAACGTTAACGGCTATCGTCCAATATCTCTCCTACCCTGCCTAGGAAAGATAATGGAAAAAATAATATCAAAGCGACTGTATTGGTTTTCCGAAAAAAAGAACCTCGTAAATATTAATCAAGTAGCCTTTAAACATAGGCGAGGTACAATGGATGCAATATTACATGTTGATGATTTTATTGCAACAGCTCTATCCGAAAAAAAGCACGTATCAATACTATCTATTGATTTCGAAAAAGCATTCGATCGGATCGGTGCTCACGTCGTGTTAAATAAGTTAATAGAGTGGAAAGTCGGGCCCAAAATATACGCTTACGTTAAGTCTTTCCTTTCAAATAGAAAATTTCGCATTAAAATAAACTCCACCTATTCCGGGTTATACGCTCTTAAGAACGGCATCCCACAAGGGTCGCCACTCTCGGTAATGCTTTTTGTTATCGCTTTTAACGAAATAAGTCAAATAGTAGACAAATATAAAGGAATTAACCACTCCTTATACGCTGATGATCTGATATTACTTTGCAAACACAAAGATCTAACAAAGGTGAAGACTGATTTTTCAAATATTATCGGGGATCTAGTAAAATGGGGAGCTCGCTCTGGAGCGAAGATATCTTTTGAAAAATGTAAAATTATGCACATCTGTAAAAAAATCAGTTGCACCAAATCTACCCCACTAAGCTATAATAATACACATATAGAAAACGTAAATAGCCTTAAGATACTAGGTATTATATTTGATGCTAAGTTTAATTTTAATAACCACCATCTGTTTGTAAAAAATAGCCTAGCCACTAGAGTCAACATCATAAAATATCTCTCATCCAAAAATAGTTATTGCAATACTAACTCTCTCATCAACATCATTAAATCAATTATACTATCCAAAATCGACTATGGACTCGCTGTGTATGGAAAATCTTCAGCATCATCGCTTCAACGTATCGCATCACCCTACCACTTGGCAGTGAGAACCAGCTTGAGAGCATTCAGAACTACACCTATCAAAAACATACTGACAGAAGCAGGTCTACCAACCATCCAAAACCGCATTGATTATTTCACCACATTGACCATAGCAAAGATCAACTCAAACAAAAAATCCCCGATCCACCAACCTGCCAAGAAAATACTGCGCAGCAGGAAAATTTGGAAATACTCTTCAACATTAAACAACTCGATATTGCTAGGCAAAAAGTTAGGTATACCAATATGTGTCAACCCCAAAAATGGTCCATCCTATCCACCCTGGAGACTACCTAATGACAGCATCAATACCGATCTCGGCAAATGCTTAAAGTCTACAACCAGCAAAGAGGAATACAATGCAAGGTTCACAGAAATGGTCGAAAGACTCAAAACTCAAAATTGGAAGCCCATCTTTACAGACGGCTCCAAATCGGAATGCTCAACATCTTTCGGAATCGTAGACGAAAACGGTAAGACCATTTCCAAAGGACTCCTCAACAACTTTTCATCAATCTTCACTGCCGAAGCATTTGCAATTTTAAAAGCTGCACGCGAATCCACCAACAACAAAACTGTCATATTCACAGACAGCTTATCCACCATCTCCGCCCTGAAGAACAGCAACAACAGGACCGAACTGATTGAAAATATACGGGACAAACTTATCGCTTCGAACAAAAAGCTGAAGCTTGCCTGGATTCCAGGACATGTTGGCATTAATGGCAATGAAGCCGCTGACGCGGCCGCTAAATCTGCGTCTAAGGAACCACTCATCGAGTTCTCTGCTTTCAACGCAACGGACATCAAAAGGGCAATTAACAATACTATACATCAAAACAAGAAATCAATCTGGAAAGAATATCAACACCACTACTCCAGCATAAACCCTGAAGCAGAAAAAGTACTCTATCCCAAAACAATCTCACCCGCAGCACTGAAAAACTTCATCAGACTCCGTCTAGGGCACACCAATTTAACCCACTGCCACATTATAACCAAACACCCTCCACCATACTGTCACCTCTGCAACAATAACGTACTTTTATCCATCAAACACCTTACCTCAGAATGCGACAAAATTAACTCTACCATGATGCAACTAACTACCAGTCACAAACTTGTTGATTTATTGAAAGTTCCCTCCGAACACAACATAAAAACTGTTTTTAAACTTTTACAAATCCTGAACTTAGAAAATAGTATATAAACACAAAACAAACTTAAGCTTAGTAGCCGTAAGCCCTAGCAGCTAGTGCCCTAACTCTAAGGTTGATATTGTAATTTTATTACATATTAATAAATTATAATAATAATAATAATAGATTACTCAGCCACCCCTGTGTTTTCCTTTCCAACAATTTCCCGTTGAACACATTCATTGTCTTTTGTTTTATTCACCACGGTGTGTTGTTTGAATTCTCAAATGTCAAAAGCAGCTGCTATAACTGTGATTTGAAATGTAATTTGACAAATTTTGATCTTCTTATCGTGTAAAATTATACGAAAAGAAAATATTTGTCTAATTATGCAATGCGAAATAGTTAGTAAGTTCGCTTTCAACAAAAAATAAGGATGAACACAAATATACAATACTTTGAAGGCTGTGGCAAGGAGGGTCTAATACGCTGCATATTTCTAAGTGAATTCCATCCCACTGCTGGCTGCAAGATAAGCTGCCAAGTAGAAAATATCTATATATTAACTAATAGTATGAATTTACTGATCTTTGCAATTGCAGGTCCCTGGAGACTATGTTTCACAGAAGATATTCGATGCCATAAATGTCTACATTATTCCAAAGCCACAGCTTCAACGCTGCATTCTAACCGTAAATGCACTGCGTTTAAAAATTGTCGGCTACCCTGTTCGCATTGATGATCAGAAATATGCCAGAAATGCATTTCATTTTAATTTGTGTTTCGTCTGTGATGCTTGGGCGAGGTCAGTTCAATACGAGCCTGTGGTTAAGAAACTATCCGAGTACTTGGTAAGTGCTTCAAAATCAGATTGAATGAGTCTCCTGACGGGTTTAACGACTTGCAGATAATGATGGAGGAAGAGAATTGCTTCTTGTCAAAGGAAGACGACAATAAACAGAAGCTTCAAAAGCTCTTTGAAACTGTGATAAACGATTTGAACAAAAACAAAGTGACTACAATTGTTGGTAAGGCGTTTCACGGTAGTGTGTCTACTTTTTTTTAGACAACTCGTCCAAAACCCATTTTCAGAGGGCGATACAACAATCTATTTAAAAATTGTGACCCATAAACCTGACCCGCCCCCAGTGAAAGACCATATGGTGCCTCTTTTAATGATCGAATACAAAAATACACCTCTCGAAAGTTGGGATCTGACTACTCAACAGGTGATAGCTAAATCAAACTTAAAAATTCATCTTAATTTCTCCTCTCCGTAGATCCTGCCATACATCAACGGAATTAACCATATCGCACGCATAGCAGCAGAGGCTGACGTGGAAACAAATCTAGTAAAGTCCTGCGTCCAGAACCTCGCTTACTACGGCGTAGTGCAGTTGCTACCAATTCTAAAGTACAGTAACGTTTACATGTGTACTCAGCACCTGAAAACGCTTATCCAGAGTGCCGAGTTGACGAAGGCGTGTCGCGAGTACGTGTCTCTGAATCCTGAAAAGGAGAAGATCAAGCCGTCAATACAGAAAATATTCCAATTTTATGCCTCTATGACGCACGGAATCACTCTGCGAGCGATATGTCAGCGCATTTGTCCTCAAAACCATAACATCGACGAAAGGAAGCTGGTGGTGTTCGGACTTCAACACAATTTTATACGATGCATTCAAAAGTACCCAGTCTTTACCGGTTCGGTGCCATCGGGGCGCCAGAAACTTTACACTGGCCTTTGTAATTTCGATGAGATTTGTTGTAAGACAGGATTATCTCCATTTAATATAGAAAAGGACATTGATAAGGACACTAATGTTACTGTTATATGGAAATAATAAATGTGCTGTTTTTGTAATTTTATATAACTGAAGGATGGGAGTGTTTATTTTGCTATTCTTTTTGATCCCTCTTCAATCATTGGGAAGCCCCTTTCTCATGTTTTGTTTTTTTCGCGCACTGACTTGAATGCATCCATCTAAGTAGAACTGACTTCATCAATGGGTGCTCCTTTAGGGCAAATCCAAGTACTTTTTAGTACAAGATGTCAGATAAATTTTGTAAGATAAGGCTGGTATTCACAAAACACTCGCCAGACTTATGAGTGCTTTCTACCACTAAGTTGACGGCGTAATCAAAGAATAAAGGGCTAACTACGAGTATAATGGACTTTGTTTAGCTTACGCCAGTTTAGGGAAATGTCCAATTGCATGCAAATAGTATAGAATCCCCAATGAAGTGGGATATTCCACACGAAAATTTGACAGACGACAACGTAAATTACTTGACGGTGATTAAGTAAGATTCAAAGCACAACTATAATAGTCGTGCTTCCGTTCACTTACTTTTTATTATTATTATTAATTAACCAAATAATTACTTAATTACTATGCTGATATTAAGGCGAAGGTTTGCCAAATTGGAGCACAAACTTGGCAGAATTGTTGATGTGGAATTGTTTATTATAATTTTAAAGTGTGCTCTGCACTATTTTTTACTTAAGGAAATTAACATTTGCAAATTAAATTTATTTAATGTTGCTTTGTTAATTATATATATTTATATATACGATAACAAAAATGAAATTTTGCATATACCCAACCTCGCACCTACCCCAAATCTAACAATGAACCCATGCAGGGGGGTTGCAGGGGGCAGCATGCCTTTCATAGACATTGGGCCATACCAATAACAAATTTAATGTGGAACTTAAATTAGTTGTCCCGTTCATTTGAATTTCCTTGTGCATATGAGTGAAAGGGACTACAAATTTAAGCTGCACACTTATTTTGTTATTGGTACCGGTCATTGTACTGTTTATGGAATCTACTTGCGATTTCTCAATCTCATAGATTAATGCATGAACCCACAATTAATAGCTCTGAATGCAGCTATTTTCAATGGAATTTATTGACAGAGTGAGGCTAAAAACGAATATTTTGAACACCTTTTCCTACCAAAAAAAAATTCGTTAGAACTGCCCGCACTTTGGCTGCCCGCAATTTGGCAAATCGGTCCCAATATTAATTTGAGGAGCACTAGCTGCAGACGCTAGCGGCTCCGATATGAAATGTTACACAGTAATACTAGAACATTTTATAAATTCACGAGTTTTGGAAATGTTTTGAATAGTTGAAGTTTCTAGGATTGCGATCACAGAGTTGTTTTTAAAAATACATATCGCTTATGATGGAAGTTGGCAGTGAACATTGTCCTAGGCCCAGGATGTGTTTTATGTCGATGATGAAGTTCATGTTGTGCAGTGAGGAGGGCTCTATTTTCTGAGAAGATGTTGATTTCGGAGGTGTGACCTAGCCGGAGTCTTACAGAGTGTGTTATTGCAATTTTTGTTGTAGACGTGGGGTATATTGACTGGATGGAATCTGGATTAATGCTGCTGTAATGGTGTACGTATGTTTTCCAACGGTCTTGTTTTTTTGAAGATTATGCTCTGTTTGGTGTTAGGTTAGGTTAGGTTTATGTGGCTGTCGGCAGAAGCCGACACACTTAGACCAATTTAGGTCCATTGTGATACCACGTATATTATCTACCTCAACTCTGTAGATGGGACTGGCCAACGACACGCGGTTGTTCTCAAACGGTCCCCCATATACGTACTAACCGCGCCCAACGTCGTTTAATTACGGTGATCTGACGAGAACCCATTAACTCGACGTGGTATGGTCGTTGGTTTCTGTTTGGTGTTAGTGAGGTCTTTTTTGGTGGAGGAATCAAAAAGATAAAGTGGCGATTTGTGGGCAATAGCAGCTGCTTCATCGGCCGATTCGTTACCTTGTATTCCACATTATTTTGACTTTTTTTTTGAACGTATGAATATGATTCTAATTTTGTTTATTATGGTGACATTGAGTATTGTATTAATAACAGATACTGTCGTGTCAGTTGTTATGATGTGTTTTCCCGGCTTTTTTTGCACCTACTGTTTAGGCGGCTTCGAGTATTACGTATGCCTCTGTAGGGAAGTTTGACGCTTGCGTGTTCAGTAGAATTGTACTAATCAGTGGCAAGTTTTTAAAGGTTATCGCAAAATGAAACAATTTCTAACGTTTTTGAGCCATTTGTGAAAACGAACGTCCACCCATTTTATGTGACTTTGATACGTAAAAGCAATTTAAGGATTTTTGGCGGTTTTTTTAGGGGGAGGGGTCAACATGACTACCCAAGATGGTGCGTTACTCTAGGTGTCATTCACTTAGTTTATAAGTTAGACTAAGTTAGTTAGGGCATTTCTTAGAGAGGCCGGGTTCGTCAATTTGTGGTGGTGCTTCCGGGAGGTGACTGACGCTGTAAGGCTTCGGTCAGCTCGCGGCGGTGCGTGTGCACGTTGACGACTGCCAGACGCGGATTTTGACCACTAGTTGCGCAAGGCAACGTAGGTATATAAAAAATATAAAATTTTAATAATTATACCGAGTTTTATTTAATTTCAGTTCGTAAAATAGTTTTTAGGCCGAAAGACAATAAATAAAAGATATAGTTAAATTAAGGGCGTCCACATAACAAACAATAATCTAGAATAAGTATCCTGTTAATTTTAAGTTAGATATAATCATGTTTGTCTAGAATTGTCTAGTAATAAATATCAACTTACATTATTCAATAACCATTAAAAAATGAATTTAAAAGTAAGAAACAAATCGATGCTATAATGAAGAAATGTTGACAAACAAAAAGGAAGGTTGTTTACAGTATGAGTTGCACAGCATGCATATTGTTGTTATATTATGTAAATATTTTTATAAAAGATATGTGCTCGACACTGATCCAAATCTTATGTCTGCAAAATAAACCTGATGGCACCTATTCTTGTTTCACATTTTTTGTACGTAATAGATATCACACTTTTAATTCTGAGCCGTGACGGCATAGATTTCTTCCTTAAACTGACAAAAATTAGGGGGATTGATATACCTAATTTCCGGTCGAAGCATACAAAATGATTATTGACTATGTGACTTTGATGATGATTTGATGTGATTTACTATCCATTGCTGAGACATTGCCGTGTTTTGAAAATATCGTTGTTTTAGTCCTTTGGTACTCGTACAAATTAGTATTCCATTTTCTAACCTTTGCCCCAAGTATTGAAAACACCACCAGAGATCAATATCGTTAAACCTGTTTTTGAGAAGAGTGCAATTTAAAAACTTTTTAGAAACAGTTATCTATATGTATGTATATAAATTTATATTTTTAAATTTTTTAAGATGTGATGCTATTCAAAATTTTAGCAACTGCTTTAATTTTTTTTTTAAAGTTATAAAAAAATATTTATTAAATCTGAGTAAGCAGATTTCGTCTACATATTTGTATCTTCTAACATTTATATCAATTTTTTCATATATTGTTTGTAATTTTGTTCAAAATAACTTGTTCCGTTTTTGAGATATTCAGCCAGGTTCCACATTTCACTTTCACTCGAAATGAAATCGAAATCGAGCGAAAATAGATTTTGGTGTTCTACATTTCACTTTTATCGATATCGATTTCAAATTTTTCGAAATTAAAACAAAGTGAAATTGGCAGGTTCCATAATTCGATTTTATCGATTTGAAAGTGATTTCAAATCGAGCATTTTCATCAGTGTGAAATAGTGGAAAGTAGACGATAGACGTGTTTGAAAATGTAAATAAATAATAATAATAATTACATTAGAGTAACATTCCATATATTTTTTTTTGTTTTTTAATAATAGTAATAATTACATTAGAGTAAAATTCTTTCCATTTGTTTTTTTTTTTTTTGTTTTTTATAACCTTTTCATATAAAGAGTATACCATTAGCAATATGGTTTCTTATTTGACTGGCTTCATTGAAATTGCAGCTTCTTCTGTAAATTGGTCGTCTTCTTCAATTTCACTTACCTCGTTCCCTACCTCAAAACTTTCTTCTTCTTCATTTTGTAGCTTAAAGTGTCTACAAATGTTGTGCAACGCGCAACAAACATTTATCATTTGTACCACTTTGTTTGGCTGATATTTAGGAGAACGCGCCAAGCACCTAAAACGGTTTTTTAAGACCCCAATTGTCCTCTCAATTACGTTCCGAGGTGAGGAATGTTTCCGGTTGTATGCGTGCTGTAAAGTTCCTGCTTCGGAATTCCTATAGGGCGTCAAAAGGAACGGCTCTAATGCATAGCCAGCATCTCCCAAAAGGCAGGATGAACGCTCTCCACTTTGATACCTTCCATGAATATCATCCCGAGCCTTGCTCATGCTCCAGATAAGGGCATCATGACTTGATCCGGGACGACGAGCATCGACTGCTTTAATTACCATGTTGTAATCGCATATCTGCTTAAATAGAAATACTTACTTTCTTTGGAAAAATATAATATTTTTGATGCTTACTACTTAATAATTGTAGTTATGTACGCAGCATCTACAATTTCCAACGGATTTGAGTGATCTCTCAGCATACGCCTTTTAATTTTTTCTTCAGCATACTTTTTTTTCGCTTTGCAACACCACGGCAATTACCACCACAGTACTCATTTTTTAAATTAATCACGAAAACGAGACGAAATTTATACAAACAAACTATAAAAAATATATTTTTGCTATGTTTCAAATGACAGATAAGCTGTTTTTAATTTCACTTGAAGTGATTTCGAAAAAGTTTCGAATATTATAAAATGCGGGAAATGTGGAACACAGAAAACAAATTCACTCGATTTACAATTTCACTTTCGATTTCATTTCACTCGTTTTCTGGAACCTAGCTGATTAGCATTTTTGAAAAGTACCGTTATTCGACTATTTTTGCAAAAAACTGATTATGAAATTTTCATATGGTAATAAAAAAATTGCTTGTAAATATAGGCCTACAAAAAGTATCCTCCGCGAACGGTCAGCCACCTTGACGTGTGCACAATCGTTGCAGTGCATGGTGCCGGAGCGGAGGCCTGCGACGCAATGAGTTAACGGGCTATGCTGTCGATGACAATTGTCGACAGCAGGGTCACCCATGGCAGGCAGGCCGTTGAAAAGCGTCAGCTAAGAACTACCCAGGACATTCCGTCCGCCCTCCGCTTTCCCCCTTCTCATTATCCTCTATTTTCCCCTTTCACTTCCCCCTTCTTCTCCACTACTTATCCAAACCTAATTCAAGTTGTGGTGTGTGAGCGAAGAGTAAACCGTGCTCAATGATGAAGGGTGGGGTTAAACCAACCGCAAACGAACCCCTCGGGTGCCTTGGCGAAGACCTGCAGGTATTTCAATGCCTTACCTCGGGATTGCGGAGCTGCCGGGGAGGGCCATCCTTTCCGGTCATACTTGTGGGATCCGAAATTCCTCACCTTAATACGAAAAACCGGAAAAACAAGGATGAACTGCAGAGTACGATAAGTACAGATAGCGAGAACGAAACAATGCGGTAGAACCGTGCAACACAAATGAGGCTCTACAAACCGGCTTGACGAATGAAGAAATCTCGAAGGAAAGGGAAGACATTTTCTGGCCGATCCCTCTGACGAGAAATCCGAAGGAAAAATGGAGAAGAAAGTGAAGAAGGTGTCATCAGGTCTGATGAGGAAACGGAAAAAAGCGAAACACATATGTATATGGCATTCTCAAAGGCAATGAATGCTCCTCCCTCACTAATAATGAACGAGCCTCGATAGAATGGGCCAGAGATGCCATATAGCACAGGATATGATTACGAGGCCTGCGACGAAGACAGTGACTGCTTTAGCCGACAGAGAAAGCGTATATAGAAGGCCGAGGGACGATGTCGTTAAGAAAGACCACAAGGCACTAAGAAAAAGGCGACAAAGCAGCCCGAAGGCCTCGTGACAAGCTGGGTCTAAGCAGTCTACGGAAAAAGTCTGCAGAGGGGCTGAAAAGGCAAGACCTTGCATCGAAGAGGATGAGGTCATCCGACGCAATAACAAATCATCCGAAGAAGGCAAACGATGAGCACGGGGAATCGCCAAAAAAACATGAGGACCATTGGGAACCAGCCGTGGGGGTCGATATAGTGAGGTGACGAGGAGTCTGCTTCAACTTGCGGTAGTGGACTCCAAGAAACCCAATGGGCAGTACACCGCAGAATGTGGCAAACAAATTGAGCAGGCTTTAGGGTCCGCAATTGTCAACCACATCTGGAAAGATGTAGGCGCAAACGCCGCCGAGTACTTAAAGATGCGATTGGTCAAAGGCATCACATATACGAGTAGTATTATACAAGCGCAAGCCATCGAATGACTTTGCCAAGACTGTGGTAAATGACCTAGAGCTATGGGAAGGAGCTGTAATAAACCCAATCGAGGCAGTTCACAAGAAAACACAGGTAAAAAAGCCATTCCAGAGATGACACTTGAAAGAGATGACATCATCCGCGTCTCACAGGCGAGAAAATCCCCAATACCCAATGTAGGACTGGAAGATTGTTAGGGAGGAGGAACAAAGGAATGGTGCAAGAGGGTACATACTTGTATTCGATGAACCGCCCGCACCACTGAAGTAAAGTTTTCGATAAAAGTTGTTACTCATGCCTGAAGGTGCTAAGATTGCAGTGACAGCTACTAATAAGTCGAAGCATATAATGGCCCAAATATCTATGCCCAGGAAAAGGGCCAGCCGCAAACACCTTTTCGTCTTTTGGTGGAACGACGAAATTGCGAAACTACGCTATGAGTGCCTTCGCGCAAGAAGGCTCTACCACCGGTCTAGAGAGAAAATTACCTTTCCTAATATACCTAATAGCCAATAAAAAGTAGCGCGAAATGATCTCAAAATGGCATTTGAATGCAGTAATCACAGGAGCTTCGTCGAGTTGTGCAATGAAGCGGATGAAAATCCCTAGGGTATGGCATACCAAGTGATGATAAAGAAGCTGAGAGCCTTTCGTACGTCAGCCCCCACTTGTCCAGAAATGCTACTTAACATCGTAGACTTTGGATGAGGAAGTACTTGCAGAACAACAAGTGATTCCACCAGTAATAAGAGAAGAGGTCTTATGTAGAAGCCTCTAACAAATTCGGCGTTAACACAGCGCCGGGACTGGACAGTATTTCCAACGTTTCTCTAAAAATAATGGTAAATATCAGACCGCAATTGTTTGCAGATGTTAACAACATATGTTTGAGAGAGGGAACTTTCCCAAAACAATGTGGAAAGCGAAAGCTGGTTCTGCTACCCATAAGAGATCCCTCGTCTTACCAACCGTTTTGCATGCTGGACATAGCAGCAGGGTTAGCTGAACACCAATACGACTTCAGGAAGGTCCGCCCAACAGTCGATGCCATGAAAATCGTAGTTAACACTGCACATAAAGCTTTACAAGGAAGACACAAGATGGAAACGAGGAGATAAGCAATATTGCTACATTATAGCTCTGCCAGTCGGATATACATACTTATTGGAAGCATTTCGGAATATGATTGCACTGGAATATATATTCAAAGTAGTCGCCGCCTAGGCGTTATGGTCGGCTCGAAGGTTCTCTTTCAATGAGCATCTGCAATACCCAAGTAAAAAGGCAGCGTCAAAGGCGCTCTCAAGAAGTATGCCAAATATAGGAGGGCCAATATACAGTCCTAGGCTACTATTCGCTAGGGTGGTCACGTCCGAATACTGTATGGATTACCAGTATGGGCCGTAGCCATAAACACAGTGACAAAAAGGCGCCTAATTGAAATGATAAATAGGCTACGTACATTTACGGCCATATTATTCACTCCGGGTCTAACTCAAGTTTAAGTTAATTTTACACCCGCCCATTAATCCGCATTTTTTAAACCCGACAATTTAAACCTGTGTCCATATTATTCACTGAAAAACATGCGTTAAACCCGCTGGATTAAAGATGGATTTAAATGCGGATTTAAAACACTTTAAACCGTTTTTAATCCGTTTAGTTACGTAGTGTCAAAAGTCACATATAACGACATTTGTTTCTTGTTGTTTGTCAATTTTTTTCTTGGAAATTTGTTATGTGCTAATAGTTTTGTGTTTTTTCCATCTTTAGTAAAATGAATTGAGAAAAATCTTAAAATGAAAGGTGTTGGTAAGGTGAACGAAGAGGACAGCAGCAGTGAAAATGAGCCGAAAGTAAGGCTAGCAAAAAGAGGAAAGCGATTTGCACAGATGGAAACAGACCTTCTGTTGTCCATGGTCATGTCTTTTAATGTAAATAGCATGGAGACAAATCGAATGACAAGTAAAAGACGCTCGATGGAATGGGAGTTAATAACAGTATCGTTCAATGCCTCTCCCGGTATCGCTGTGAGTACATTCCAAATCGGTTATAACGACTTTCAAGGGACTGACGAGTTTGGTCGTTATAAGCGATAGGTCCCTATAACCGATATCAAGCTATGTATTATGCTTACTTTTTTTTCCTAATTTTTCTTTGATTTTGAGCCATAAAATAATAAGAATACACATTCACAAATATACGTTTACTGTTTATTAAAAAAAATGGAATTATCTAATTGCTTAGTACAGATTTTTCTTTTTTGACTTATTTTCCGATAAGAAGGTATGTACAACTTTTCGCCTCACAAAATTAAATTAAACTTCTACAACCACTTGTCACGCTGAAAAGTTTGCACTGAGTAAAACTTCCCCAACTCAATACACGCAAAAGCAAAAAATAACGTCTACAAACGGTAACTATAACATATCCCAGATTCTACGAACTTAGATACATCGCATCTAGAGAATCAGTTTACCGTTCTAGAAAAAAAATCAGTTGCGCCAAGAGCTGCGTCGATTTTAGTCGTTATAACCGATATTAAATTTAAAAAAAAGGTTAAAATCGGTCGTTGAAAGCGATATGTCGTTATAAGCGATGTCGTTATAAGCGATGTCGTTATAAGCGATTGTCGTTCAATGCAATAACAATGGCGCTGATTCGGGACCTAAGAATTTGGTCGTTGTAACCGATACGTCGTTATAACCGATGCCGTTATAAGCGATTTTGACTGTATTTTACTCATTCGCTGTTCATTATTTCCATCTCTAATGTAGTTTCTTTTAAATAGCAAAGAACAGAGAAAGAGCTTCGCGATCGGACGAGCAACATCTGCAAAGATCTCTACAAATTGTCGAGATTCCAAAAAGAATAAACCCAAGCTACTGGAGGGGGTCACCTTCCACCACGCAAACCACCGTCGGTTTCGTTTGATCTATCGGAAGTGATAAAATGCAGTTTCTCTATAAGTGAAGCTTGCAGGACTCGCTCCAGTTGACAGCGATAGAGTTTCACATCCAATCGATGAGACGACATCAACGCCAACAACAGGTCGGACATTTAATTTGTTTGGTAGTGAGGTGCTGTATTCTATAATGCTTCGCTCTGTGAATGACAACAAAACCAAGTGAATAAAAGCAGCGAAAATTTGTAAGGAAATTCATACGATTGCATTGATGGGCGAAATAATGCGAATATGGGTACAACCAATGGCTCCAATACATCGGGCGAAATCGGCCATTTCGGCAAATGCAGTGGCTTTGGGAAGTCGCTCTTATTCTGTACGTGGCATGCGGATGACTGCGTGAAGGTGTTGCAAAATGGCATCGCATACCTTTGGCAAAATATTAGCAACAGTAGGTTGCGAAATACCAATGTAATCGGCTGCAGTTTGCTCCATATTGCCGCATGCAAACAGAAGCAACACAGCCAACAGCTTATGTTCGGCTGAAAGCTCTTGTGACCTAAAATGAAAACAAACTAAATAAACCGATAACGATATGTATGTAGGTAATAAGTACTCGTAACATACCGACGTTCATCACCATCCAATTCCTGTCAAATCATTGAATGTATCCTCCAAAATGCCCCTTTTTTTAGCCGGAAATATTTCCGGAAATCTAACATATCGTAATCCTTTACACAAGCCCGCTTGTGCATTCGATTCGTTCGACGATTAGAACGATGTTGACTCACTATCTGCTGTTCCATCAGCTCTTCAATAAATTCGTCGTCCGACGATGAAGACATCAACATTTCGTCAATATCACGAATGAAATCCATTTTTTCAGGTACTTTTTTCCAGTTTTTTTCATTTTATTTTACTTTTTTATTTCCTGCCTCCTGCGAGCAAAGAAATGTCAAAAATGTGACCTAGACAAAAACAGTGAATATTATGAAATAGAGTTTTAACCCGAGTTAAAGTACTTAAACTGGTCTCCGGAGTGCAGTTTAAATTAAATCGGATTAAACGCTGTCAAGTCTAAAAAACTGGGTTTATGTTTGGGTTTAACGACTGAATATTATGGACTTGGGTTTAATTTTTGGGTTAAATTATCTTTAATCCGGGTGTAACCTTTAACCCGGAATAAAATGAGTGAATAATATGGCCGTTAGAGTATGTAGTGCTTTTCGTACAACCTCGGCTGATTGAGAAGTGGACTTCTACATGACGCAGATTTTAACCGAACATGGCTGTTTGGGATCATATCATTATTGGTATAAACACCACGAATTCCCAATATGCCAGCACAGACACAGATTGCGTTCTTTCAGTGCCCATGGTTCCACACCGAACGACAGGTAGTTCGGGTAAAAGTCCCACACACAGGCTTTCGATGATTTCCACCTTTCTTCTTCTTCAAAAAAAATTCCTTAAGAAAGAGAAAGAGTTACTCTTAAGCTTATGAAGCACACTGCAGAGGACCCACATGCGACATGGTTGAGGGGACTTTATTCAATGGTGAAAGTAGTCAAAATAAACGTCCATCATAGTAGACTTGATACAGACAATTTGAGATTGTTCCTCCATAGGGAACAGCTGGACTTGGCCTTGATTCAAGAACCCTGAATCAAAAACGATCGGGTGATGGGATTAGGGTCGAAAAACGTTAACAACTTTTACAGCAACAAAGGTTAGGTGGGAACTGGTATTGTAGCGAAGGCCTTCATGTACTAATGCTTTGTTATGTCAGCACAGGTGACATGCCTTACGATCACGACACCTCGGTCCCCCGGATTCAGTAAAGATTTTAGTAAAATTGTTTGAACAAAGTAATTAAAACTAATTCTTAGGCTGTGATACCAATACCTACCACACTATCTGCCAGAGCTCAGACATTAATGTAAGGGGCGAGGCTTTGTTTGATTATTTACTCTGCTCCAATCTTCTCGTCTGCAACCGGGGAAATGATCCCACTTTTATAACGGATATAAAATAAGTTACAGACGCCATATTTGTGTCGCAAAATAGATATGTTGTACAGGTCACGAACTCTGCTATGCAACTCTGCTCTCCCAGGCTAGGAAATTTTTCAGGAACCCTAGAAGAGCGAAATCGAACACAAGAATGAAGATTCTGGGCAGCTGCTTCTTTGAAGAAAGGATATGTACCAAACAGAGCTTCCATATTTATATGTAAATCTGGATAGTTTTAAACAAGCGGCGTTTCTGAACTACATTTAGCGGTTTCTTTCTGTCTCTTTTTAGGTAGCTTAAAAAAGTTTCCCGGAAATGTACGCAATCGACCCGATATGCTTGTCTAAGTGAGTCGTGGCGGATTTTTACAAGGGCTTCCATCAACCTACCTACCTCGGCCTACAAGCCCCACATACGAAGTTTGAAGAAATTCCGTCTACCCATTGTGGTTGGAGCCTCGCTAACTGACATTAGTAATGGAAGTTCTGGACACACTTTTTGAACTTCGTTTGAGTTCGAAATTTCAGCACGATTGTAATATCTTCCTCTTTAGTATACGAGAAAATTAAAAATCGACAAAAAAAATGAGAAACAACAATTGTAGTGAGGGTGGGGCAGGGAAACAGCGCTGCTGCCCAGGGATGGAAAATGACATTTTTGACTTGTATTTAAAACTGTTTTAAGATTGTGCTAAAATCGAGCCAATTGTATTGAAAACTATTTTTGGCATGAAAACCATAAACAAACAAAAATAAATAACCAATACATTAACAAAAATAAACATAAATTACTTCGTAACAAAACCTTACAAGCAAAAATAATTTAGTTTTTACTATAGATACTGAACATGTGTGTTTATAGCGGACGTTGTTAACATATGTCATCTATAGTTTTTCAATTGCCAATTTAACATCTTAACGTCACTGACATTGACAGGATAATCAATTTGTTAGACAAGTAGTAGACGTAGTTAAAGGTAGTTTATGGTGGAAAGTAATTTACCTATAAACTACGCGTCGTTAAGCATGAAGATTTCGTGAGGTAGTTTACCCTGTCCTCTCTGCTTTTCAGTTTTACTGTCCTCATTGTGCACATTTGTGTTCCATATATGCCAAAATATCCATCTGGAAATGGAGACTGGAATAATGGATCTCTAGTGGATCGTAAAAAGTAAAATCCAGTCAACGCTATTTGTAAAACTTAAAAAAAATTAGATGTGTCGATCGTTAATTGATTCATGGATTTCATGGAAAAATACAGACTGCATAAGAATTCAAAAGATGCAGATTAATAAATTGTATCGAATAAAGGCAAATTGTATTTTTGTATTTGAACGAATTCATTTGTATTGAATTCGGTACAATTGTATCAACTTTTAAATCCCTGCTGCTGCCTCCTCGGTGCACGCCTCAGTTCCATGATAAACGAATGATATCAGATAAGAAAATATATGTCCGATTTCAACGCTCTCGCATCCCCACTTTCCTCCCAGCTCCACTATGCTATCGGCCTAGGACGCCTTTTATGACGACCGCTGTTTTGGGAGTCGCTGCAATGCAAGGTTTGCAGAACGATAAAATATGATTCGATCTCTCATGAAATGTTCGCAAAGAAATTTGATTTCTGATTCAATCGCGAACCTTATTTTTCGGTTCGTTTAAAAATAAAATTCGTTTTCGCCATCGAATAAAATCTGTTGCGATCTGTAAAATATAGTTCGTTTGCGAATTTATCGCGTGCGAACTATGTATGTATAATTCTTTATTAGTATTTTTAATACTTTATAAAACTTACAAATTATAAATTATAAACTTTTCAATTCAGTCTTATTTCAGTTACATATTTTTAAGTATTTCTTTTCACAAATTCAATACATTTTCTTTTAAATGATCTAAAATTGTAATCACATTTAATGTCATTTGGTAGCTTGTTAAATAGTTGAAATCCCTTATAGATGATCGTACTTTGGGCGCCCAATGAGTTCTGCCTTCTCAGTCTAAAGTCATTCGCATTTCGAAGTTGGTAGGGTTGCACCTCATTAACATGCCTGACCTCATTTAGTAAATACCTTGGCCCATCACCATATTTTATTTTGAAAACAGTCAAAAGCGTATTCAGCTCTAACCTCTGCTTAACGTTGAGCCACATAAGAGCTTCTAGCATATCCCTTACTGGAGTAAATCTGTTGCACCTCAGGATGCTCCTCATAGCTTTATTTTGTAGTTTTTACATCCTTTCGATCTGACCCTGGTTGCAGCAAGAAAACAATATCGATGAGCAAAACTCAAAATGTGGTTTGACTATTGTATTATACACTGTAACAGCTGTCAAATAGTTCATTCTTTTTCGAATCCTTTTAAAAAATCCTATTTTTTACCAATTTTTTGCAGATATAATCTATATGGTCGTGCATTTTTAGATCCTTATCGATGATCATACCCAGATATTTTATGTTCTTAACGTTTTCAACAGCTTTTCCGTTTATTTCTATATTTGTTGTGCCATTCATATTTATCTCCATTAACTTACACAGCAGACTAAATTTCTCTAGCTCCGAAAGAACTGCTATTTTAATTCAGCCTAGATTTAACTGCATACAATCTGAACGCGCTTTTTTCGTCCATGCAACTCGCCTATGGAACGCTTTGCCTACTACAATCAGAAGAATCGCAAACATAGAAAGTTTTAAAGCCGAAACCTTTAAACACTTGGCCAGGTAGATTTACATGATATGCATATACTTATAATTAAATTGTTATTATTATCTGTTCTTTTCTCCTTAATTTCAACAATGTTCGATATTTAACTAGTAATAATATTATTTATATTAATAAAAATTCTCTATTCCTAAACTTATTACCATTAATTCCTATTCACTCTCTGTATCTGTATCTGAACCCTTTAAGCTAATCACAATCATAAGATTACATTCTTAATGTGAAACAACTAATTAATTAAATAAATACAAAAATAAATACAAATACAAATAACTTTGTTTTCTATTCGTTAAATTTTAGTTTGTTCATTTTTAGCCATGTCATCAATTTATTTATATCATTCATAAGTTTATATTTGCACTCCTCTTCGCCTGTTCCTTTTGCGTATATCAGGGTATCGTCAGCGTACATAACTATTTTGCAAAATTTAACCATTTCTGGCATATCAATTATGTATATTATAAATAGCAGCGACCCTAATATTAAACCTTGCGGCACTCCTTGATCCACTTCAATAAACTCTGAAACGCTGTTATTTACTTTCGTCCGTTGTATTCTATTTGTTAGGAAAGATCTAAACCACTCTTGCTCCTTATCTTGTACACCATAAATATATAATTTTCTTAAGAGAATTTCTCTATCAATTGTTTCGAACGCCCGCTTAAAATCTAAGAACAACGCCATTGTTTTTTTCCTCTTTCCGTCATCTTTCCATTCATTCACTACGTGATTAACTGCTGCTTCACAGGAATAATTCTTTCTGAACCCCGATTGATATATTGAGAGAATATTGTTTCTCTCAACATATTCCATCAGTTTCAGTTGTTGTTTAACCACCGTCTCGACAAGTTTCTCAATTGTCCTAAGTGTATTTATTGGTCGAAACTCTTCACTCTTATTGGTTTTTGCCACTTTTTCTACAGGTGTCACCATAGAATCTTTCCAAGGGCTCGGAACCTCTCCTGATAGAAGCCATTCGTTGACTAGCTTAAGTATTGTTTGTCCTAGAGTACTCCAGTTATCCGTAAATATACGCGGACTTATTTTTTCGAAATCCGCTTTGTTATTTAGTTTTCTGCATATTGTTTTAAGTTCGTCTATTGTTATTTGATGGAATTTGAATCTACTTTCTAATGGCCTTATACAGATAACATATTCGGTGTTCTCGATTGAATTGCCGATTTCTTTTACACTTTTATGAAATACTCATTGAATTTTTTAGCAATGGTCAAGTCATCTTCATGAATTTCGCCTTCAAAAGAAACGTTTTGAATTTTGTTCTTCTGCTTTTTTAGAACTAGTTGCTTTATTCGATTCCACATCTCCTTCTGCCCATTTGCTTGCCTTATTTTATTGTCAACGTACTTATTTTTTGCTTTGTTTATTTCGACTTTAAAATGGTTTCTTATTATTTTGTATTCATGCCATTGCTCTGTACTATTGCTGAATTTCGCTATTCGGTACTTCTCGATTTTTTTTCGCTTTTAACTCTTTTAGTGTGTTATTAAACCATAAGTTTGTTTTGTTGTCCGAAGTTATCTTTTTTTTGACTAGATTTTTATTGACTATGTTTTTTAAATAAATATTAATTTTGTTCGCATTTTCGCTTACATTACAGTTTATGTCATATTTAGCTGCCTCAGTTCTCTTGCAAAGTTATCTTTCTTGTATCTGAATACATCGATTTCACGGTTCGCATCTGCTATTCTATGAACTCCCATTGATTTCAATTTCCAGATTTTCATGGTCCGATATCTTATCATTTGCGTTTACACGCACTGCAACGTTCTCCATATTTGTTATTACATAATCAATTATAGTTTTTGTGCTTTCCGTTATTCTCGAGTACTCTTGTGTTTTTTGAGTAAGACAATTATCGTTTAATATTCGTTCTACTTCCTTCTTATATATATGATTTTGGCACCAGTCAATGTTGGAATCGCCAGCAATCAAAATGTAGCTTGGTGTTTCTGTTAATTTCTCCATATACTTTTTGAAAAATTCGCAAACCTCCCTTTCGGAGCTACTGGGCGATCGGTATATTGCAACTATTACCATTTCCAGGTCTTTGTATCTACATTTGCATTCTAGGAACCACATTTTGTAGTCAATCGACTTTTTTACCGTCTTTGTAATTGTATGCATAGCATACACTCATCGCACATGTATCTTAGATTTTTGCTGGTTCCCAGAGAGTTGCTTAGAAATTCATCCAATCCAGAACATTTTACGCTACAATGAAACACCTTACCGCACACCCCTTGGCAGCTCACACCTGTTTCGCCACGAATCGGCAGCCTGCATCCGTTGCACCTGGACATCCATATTTTCTTACGTTTTTCGTTATATTTTTGGTTTTTTGTGTATAAACGTTCAAAAAGAGTTGTCAGATACAAAACTCAAAAATTAACGACTTAATAATTTTATATAAAACAAATAAAAATATTGTACTGCAAAAACTTGCTAGCCTCTACTTAAACGTCAAAACTACGTATTGGAGATCTGTTCGCGAACTGTTCGAATAAGAAAAAAAAAAGTAATTTTGCATGAAAATTATATTACATATCTATTTTAATATTGAAAGAACATAAGTGAAAAGTATTTTTATTACATATTAAGATTTTGGAATAAATTTGCACTCAGTTTAACTAACAAAACATTATTTATTGTTTCTTTAGATAATTTGTTTCTGTTTTTTGTCAAAAAAAAAACTGATAGAGCGCTAAAAGCCCGTTCAACAGAGGCTTTAGTTGATGGCACTGCCAACACTACTTGTGCAAGTTTTCCTAGAAGAACCTCTTTGCTGCTCAATGTTTTCCAATGCTCAATTTTCTCTCACAAAGTAAGCAAGCACAAGTTGATTTGTCAGCTTCTTCATATTACATAATAACACATTAATTTAACTCAAATGTCTTCATTTTCCCCATTTCAACCAAAATAAAAACTATTTAAAATATAAATTTCCTCATTTCAACAAAAGTAATCAGGGCTATCGTGAACAAAATTCCCTCCGGAATATTTCCCATTTTTCAAAAATAGGTATCGGCATGAATTCCGAAAAAAGGGAAAAAATTTCCTCCGGAATAAATTGGTATCGTAGACAAAAATTCCCCCCGGAATTTCGCGAAATTCCCACCGGAATATTTCCTTCGCAAGTATGCTGGTGGAAATTCAAAAATCTAAGCATTTTGTATGTGGATAAGTAGTCGGTTGCTTTTAAGTTTGTATTTTAATCCAAAAAGTGAAATAAGAGTTGCATAGGTTTGTTGTGGTTCAAATAAAAAAAAAGGTGTGAGCCACTCTGCACTTACGGTATAGTTGATGTGTAAACATGTAGGCTCGTCAGTGTTGCATGTGGAAATATCACAGAGGTTGTGGTTTTGATAAACAAGAGATTTGGGTATTGTATTGAAATAAAACCATGATATATATTTAATGTCAACGACAAAATTTATTTAATGTTTGACCGAACAAATAATTGGTTTGTGAAAGCTGAAGAAGGAGACGTACACCGTCGACTCAAGTGTGTCGATGTACCGAGAAAATATAGCATCGATTCTCGTTTAAGTGACATTCTTAAATCGGCCATCGGTTACCGAAGTAAAAATCGATATTTTGCCTCTTACCTTCAACTGATGTACAACAAACTACAAGCTATACAACCTCAATTATTCAAAACAAATCTACTTCCACACAACTTTCCGGTGTTTCGTAAGGACATAATAATCTCTAAAATTGAACATACATAATTAATAAAAAAAAAAAAACAACGACACGCGGTTGTTCTCAAACGGTCACCCATCTACGTACTAACCGCGCCAAACGTCGTTTAATTGCGGTGATCTGTCGAGCAGCGATTAACTCACGTGGTAATGAAAATTAACGGGAAAATCTGACGATGACGGTGACGGGAAAATCTGACGATGATGGTGACGCTAGATATTTCCAACTAGCCCCTACCGAGAAAAAATATATTTACACATCAACGAGAGCAAAAATGTTTTCACATTAAAAACTGGAGCTTTAGAAAAGAAGAAGAATTTTTTCTTTATGCAAGTATTTTTTATTCAAGTTTTATTTCGATAATTTTATAAAAATAAACATATAGGTCTAACTCAACTAATCTAAGACAATTGGAGATGATGGTACATTTATGTGATGGAAGCCCCGACTACAATAATTTAATGTCTAATGAAGCTTCATTAAAATATTTTTTAACTCAAGCATTAGCTTCTTCAATTGCCAATGGCCTCACTACGAATAGGAGCAAAGAATACATTTTAGAAGCTTCCAAGGAAGGAATTGAGCAGCGTAGGACAATGTCACTTCACTAAATCGAACGCGAGTATAATAAAATAATTAATAACATTAACACAATTTTCTATTAAAAAACATACATTACCAAAATCTTCTCAAATATGAGCTTAAATTATAATTGAATTAATGCCGATTGACAACTGTCAACCCCTTCGAATATAACTTCGAAAATTCCGGGGGAAATAAATTCCGATGGAGATTCACGATACTAGGAATAATTTCCAAGGAACAAAAAATGTTCGGGGGGAATTTTTTTCCCCCGGAATTGCCGATAGCCCTGAATAACTATTAAAAATATAAATCGCTTCATAACCGTACTGAACGGATACCTACTTGATAGAAAATGATTTGTCTTATGGATCTTTACGGATCCTTATCGCGAGCGAACCATATTCTACCTGAATTTCTCTCACGAACAAGGGATACAAAAAAAGCATTCAGTTCGTTCGTGAGAGAACTATACATTTTTAAAAATCGAACATTTTATCGTTCGCGAACTTTATTTTTTATGGTTCGTGAGAACATCCACCCCTATCGTGGAATCCGCCGGATCTGAGATTCACTTCACTTATTCGATTCACGTGAACAGAAAATTGCTATCGTGGGATCCGTCGAATACTCTCACTTACCGACTACTATTGGTGATTAGCAAATTCAATTATGACAGCTCATTTCAAACACATTTGTTTTGTAAAAAAAAGGTGTGAGCCACGCTGCACTCACGGTATAGTTGATGTGTAAACATGTAGGCTCGTCAGTGTTGCATGTGGAAATATCACAGAGGTTGTGGTTTTGATAAACAAGAGATTTGGGTATTGTATTGAAATAAAACCATGATATATATTTAATGTCAACGACAAAATTTATTTAATGTTTGACCGAACAAATAATTGGTTTGTGAAAGCTGAAGTAGGAGAAGTACACCATCGACTCAAGTGTGTCGATGTACCGTTAACATATAGCATCGATTGTCGTTTAAGTGACATCCTTAAATCGGCCATCGGTTACCGAAGTACAAATCGATATTTTTCCTCTTACCTTCAACTGATGTACAACAAACTACAAGCTATACAACCTCAATTAAACAAATCTACTTCCACACAACTTTCCGGTGTTTCGTAAGGACATAATAATCTCTAAAATTGAACATACATAATTAATAAAAAAAAAACAACGACACGCGGTTGTTCTCAAACGGTCACCCATCTACGTACTAACCGCGCCAAAAGTCGTTTAATTCCGGTGATCTGTCGAGCAGCGATTAACTCACGTGGTAATGAAAATTAACGGGAAAATCTGATGATGATGGTGACGCTAGATATTTCCAACTAGCCCCTACCGAGAAAAAATATATTTACACATCAACGAGAGCAAAAATGTTTACACATTAATAAAATAAAAACTGCGGATGTCAAATGCATGGATAGATTCGTTTTCCACGATACAGTGAATTTCATTCACGTTACTGACATGTGGATGGTTCACGTCTGCGGATTAAACGATGAAAATTGTTCACTATTAGCGGATCGTTCCCCCCGACGGATTCCACGATAGGGGTGATCGATAAAGAACGATAAAGATCCTTATATCGATCACGAGCGATATTTTACGAACCATGCTGCAATGATATTTTTTGGCCCTTCCCTCTAAATAAAAAATTGCATTATATTTTTTAGCTAGACAAAATTTCGATGAGCCGGTATAGCGATAAATAGACTGCCATGGCAACCTTGTCGCCAAGCCATCCAATCCAACACCAACCAAACTTAACCAACATAAAACATCATAGTCGGATACTTTCATACAAAATAATCAGTCAAACGCGAACCGTTCTTCAGGGTGGACGACGTATCTAACTTTAGATGCGGAAGCCCGGCAAATCGTAGAGACTTTTTTCCTATTTTCTTACTTTCTGTTTATTTATTTGTATAAATTTTCCAAGTAAACGGCGAATATATCTATATACATTTTCTCTGCTTGTATGCAGTAGTCGGTATACCTCGTTTGCGTCTGTACTTGCGGTGATTGTAATTATTGTTGTTATTGTGTGTATGATTCATCCATGAAAATTTGCTGACGGCAAAATTGCTGCGCCTTCAATTGACGTATTATCAAATGACGTTGAAGAAGCGTCGTTTTTGATATCTTTTTTTCGTGGATTATCGCAACCCGTGCCAAATCGCCGGACTATAGATCCATATATATATTTCGAATTAAAGATATATACAAATACCAGTGCACAACTCTCGATCGGCTAACCCAGAATGATAACAAAGAGGAGTGTCAAATCTCAAGCATATTCGTTTTATTGTATGTAGTTGTGGTTGGGAAAGTGATGACAAGAGTAAACAACGGAAAGAGGCGAAAATGAGGTGTGTATAGAATAGCTCTCGAAAAGTATGGTGATGTGGGTGCAATCTTTTTACAGATTATAATCGATAAAGTTGTGGATTATTCCGACTGCGACAGTGTTTGTGTTTGCCAAAGTGATAAAAATATTTAATAAACATTCATTACAATATATACCTATGTACGTGCCTTCGGGTTCTAATGCGATACTTGGTGATAAAAAGTTCAGCTGAATTTGGATTTCAAGCCGATTGCCGTTTACTGTCATATCTCTTGAGAGCTGGTCACTTCCACTTGAACTGATTTATTTCGGAGGGCTTCTGCCATCACTTACAGTGGTATGTATGACAGTTTTTAATATGCGGTTACGCGAGTGTCTGTCTGCATACCTTTGCAGCAGGTATGCGGTATACCCACCGTGGCTCATAACGTTGCTAAGCTAATGCTGGGTTACCTGGTTAAGCAATCGAAATTGATATAAACAGCTTTGTACATAAAAATGTGGACAAACAGGTAAAGCTAGTCAAATGGCAACACCTACAACAAGAAGTATCTATATTGGATTCTATAAAGATACACTTGCATTCTGCTTCATAAAATAATACGGTCTGTTCATTTTTGTTCGGTCTGACATGTTAATCACTATCGCTGGTACTCTTCAGCTAAGCTTAGATGCCCTTGATGCACTCAGTGTTAGTCATACGAGTTTATTATATAAATATATAAACAATTACTGTACAAACAAAATTTATGATATTTATATCTAATGCAACAGTAGAAGCAGTACATTAGAGAGTAGGTACACTAGTACATTATGTAGACGAGCAGAACCTGTTTGCTTACGTAAGCCATCATGAGCAAAAGAGTTAAGAGGATGTTGCATGGAATTATATTTCCTTGCGAAGGTGATATAAATTTGCCGCGGTTCAGATTTTTAACCGGTTGGTTGGAGTTTTTTCTTTTGGCAACGTTATGCCGAGATACTTCCACTTACCTGTGTAGATATTTATGAAACACATTTGGAATTTTTTTTAGATAGATGTGTTCGGAATGGAGTGTATGTACCTACATTATTTGCTTGCCAGACAATTCACAATTATTGTGGGACGACTAAAGAGTTGGCTATTTGCGGCGATCTCTACCCAAAAGGGGATTGTCACTTAATGATCATCATTTGTGTTACCCAATTTACTGGAAGTTTCATTGACCTAAATTGTTTTCTTAGAACGTAGTTAGGTAGATGGGTGACGTTGCAAACAATAAAAAAATTGTTTTATAGGTAGGTATCTATTTTGTGAAACGACGAAAGTATGACAACTAACCTAACACCTTGAGGTGGCTGCAGATGTTGGTAGATTCTGCTATTGATTTTTTGCAAAAGAATGCTAAAAAAGAATATTTAGGTGCTATCTAAGGATTTGTTTTTATGGATTTGTCCAACTTGTAGTTTTCTATCATGACTTAGGGAAAATGATGGATTCGTTAGAGTGAGATTCTGATGTCGATACTGAATGGGGAAGATGAATTTGGTGATGATAATATGGACAGCTTAGATTTGAAGATTGCTAGAGAAACATGATGACAATTATCACAAAGCAGATAGGTATCTACCTATTATAATGAGCAGATAATAACTGATCTTATCGAGATCTTCATAAGTCTTGGAAAATCGCCAGAGTCGGTACTTCCCATTGCTAAGAAACGTGACCCAATCTCTCCATCGGATTTTAGACCAATAAGCATACTGCCTTGCCTTTCTAAAGTCTTTGAGAAGATAATTGAGAAGCAAATATTAAGACATATTTCCAATAACAAATTGCTATATGAGAAACAATCGGGCTTCAGAGCGAATTACAGCTGCTCTACTGCTATGACAAATCTCCTTGATGATATAAGAATTGAATACGATAAGGGTCATATGAATCTCCTCTGCCTGCTTGATTTTTCTAAATCTTTCGACAAAGTGATTCACGATGTTCTCAAGTGGAAACTGCTAAACTTCTTTGGCTTCGGTGACCGGGCATGTATGCTGATAACTGATAATCTGTCGGGAAGATTTCAAACGGTCATTTCTAGTGGGAAATGCTCAGCCCCAAGACCTGTTTTTCAAGGAGTCCCCCAGGGGTCGATTCTCGGTCCAATACTCTTTTGCATTTTTATCAACGATCTTCCATCATGTTGCTTACATGCTTCGGTTCACTTATACGCAGATGATGTTCAGCTTCATCTGGCCAGGCCATTCCATCAGCTTGATGAACTGTCCATTCATGGTTGCCACTGGACTGGAAAATCAGGGAAAGTCAGGGAACGAACATTTGGTCTGGGAATGTCAGGGAAAGTCAGGGAATTTCGAAAACAGTCAGGGAAAATTCCCGTAGTGTGTATTTTTTTTATAATATTAAACAAAATTTGTATGTCGAGCTCTGAAGTTTACCCACACAAAATTTTATTTGTGAAAAGGAACACAACTTTATATCTTTTCTGTTCTGTGCAATATTTTTGAATAAAATTTATGTGGTTTTCCATTGGGAGCAAAAATGTTACTTTTCATGAATCCACATTTTTTCTTATTTTGGGATCACATTTCGCAGATCTCGATATCTTTTGAGATATACCTACGCACCATTTCACTAATCCACCATTATTATCTAATAATGTATATACCTTGGAAATTTTTAATTTAATTGATTGAGACGATTTTGGTTTCGAGAAAGTATAGCGTTTGCACGCAGTTGTATTAATTGCTAAACAGCTAATGGAGATGCCACGTAGCATTGAAAAGCATATCAATCCTATTTTTCGATCCATGCGCTATGAAAAGTCTGAGATAATGCTTAAATGGAAAACCACATCTTCATTCTTTCCGAAAAAAAGATATGCAAACTTATACATCAAAAATCAAAATAGTCTATTTTGATTGACTTTGTTTAGCGAAATTTGTTCCCTTTGCTAAGGAAGATTTTGTATAGTATAGTTTTTATTTTAAGGCAATAACGGCAAATCAAGATGCAAATTATGCAAACAAGAATTTGAGTTAAGCAACATGGGCCAAAGGGCTTTGGTGTCGCATCAAAATGGACTAGCGCATAAGTCAAATTCTAAAGCTTTGACGTCACAAAAAATTGATACTTTCTTCACTGCGTCTCATTCATTGGTCGCCTCTAGTAGTCAAAAACATCTCAAAATACACCAGAAAATATTAACGCTCAAAATACACAAACAAAATAGTTTACTTTCGACAAGACCGGTTCCATTGTCGCAGAGATAAGGTGGTGTCTGTATATTATTTCCACCAGAGCGTCCTTGAACTCGGCTGTGGAAATTAGTGATCTTTTTCGATTGATGTTCCCAGACAGCCAAATTGCTGAAAATGTTAAGTTAGGAAAAACTAAGAGTTCCTACGTTATCAACCACGGTATCTCCCCATATTTCCATAACAATCTTTTGGATAAAGTAAACAAATGTGACGACTTTGTTATATGTTTTGACGAAGCACTGAACAAAATAGCTCAGAAAGGACAAATGGATTTAGTTGTCCGTTTTTTGATGAGTCAAAAGGATTTGTTTGCAATAGGTACTTAGAAAGCGAGTTCAAGGGATCTTCAAAGTCAGATGACATTTTAAAACATTTTGACAATGGAATCCGATTTTTGAAAAAAGAGAAACTTCTTCAAGTATCTATGGATGGCCCAAACGTAAATTTATCTTTTTTAAAGAAATTTAAACAATAGCGAAATGAATTTGATCCGGATGGTACGCAGCTACTAGAATGTGGTGTGTGTGGTCTACATGTAATACATGGAGCCACGAAAACCGGACTTACAAATTTTTCATGGGACCTGCACATTCTTTTAAGGCATACGTTTTCAAAGAAGGTCCTGCAAGAAGAAGCTTATTTACCTCCAAAACTAATTGTACTCGATTTCCCCTGAAATATTGCGGTGTACATTGACTAGAAAACAAAATCTGTTTAGAGAGTTGAAGCACTTTTTTTCTATGACAAATTCAGATTTACCAAAAAATACTTCCAAGACAAATTGTTAGACTGCAAACTTGCATTTTTCCATACAATTACATCTGATTGTGAACCATTTTTATCAAAATTTCAAGGCGAGAAACCATTGATATTTTACCTTTATGAAGATCTCCTCATATTGGTAAAAAAGTTATTGCATCGCATCGTCAAAAAAAAGTATATCAGCGAATGCTCCATAGGATCTCAATCGATCTTTCAAGTCAATCCAATCTTCTGGAAATAAAAAACGTTGACGTTGGCTTCAAGGCAACGAAAATCATCAATGCAATAAAACAAAAAGACAATTTTTCGAAAAAAAAGATATTTTAAAATTTAAACTGGATTGCCGCAAAATTATTATAAGCATAATATCAAAAATCGAGCAGTCTTAATCCTAGAAATATTTTGCAAAACAACGGTCTCTACAGTAAAAGATTCAAAAATTTGCTTCAAATTTTATATAATGCCAACAGATTGTTTGATACATGCGCGGAAAGGGCAAAATTGCACTACATAATGCATGTACAGTTGCAAAGTTCTACTTTCAGCTTTATGGCAAAAATGAAAATTTTATAGATCTTTGGCATGTTATAAAAATGTGTTGCATTTTATCGCACGGAAACGCCTCAGTTGAGAGTGGCTTCTCAATTAACAAGACTCTTTTGGTCGAAAACCTCCTTGAGGAGTCACTAGTCGCTCAGAGTTATTCGACCAGGTACATTAGCTGTTCGTTTAACTGCTAATATAATTGCTGGTCATTTATTATTAACATTATTAGGAAATACAGGACCTTCTTTATCTTCAATAATTATTATAATTTTATTAATTACACAAATTGCTTTATTAATGTTAGAATCAGCTGTAGCTATTATTGTATCGAAAGTGGAAATAAATTGAAAATTAATATTTAATGTTCGATCTTCTCATAGCCGCTATACACAGCAGTTAGAAGAAAAACTTAAATTAAAAAAAAAGAAGATGGAGTAAACGAATTAAAAAGAAAAAGGGAGGAAGAAATAAAAAAAAAATTATAAGGAAAAAGCAAAAATTCGCATTCAAGAAGAAGAGAAAATAAATTATCAACTCTCCCTTTTAAAAAAATAAGGTATATCCAGTTCACAGCTGATTGTTTCATTGATATTTTTTAAAGGGAATTTTTAGAAGCATACAATTTGTCTGTTCTTTAAATATTTGGGACTAGTGTTTAAATGCGTCATTTTGTTTGCTATATTTGCAAAATTTAGTCAGGGAAATTTTTAAAACTGGTCAGGGAAAGTCAGGGAAAAGTCAGGGATTTTTTTTTTAATAATAGTGGCAACCATGCCATTGCTATTAATGAGGATCTCAACCAAATAAATGCTTGTGCTATTGCTAACGGCCTACTTTTAAATCCAGCTAAATCTCAAGTCATCGCAATATCAAAAAGAAAATTCGATCTAAGCACTTAACCTGACATATGGCTCCGTGACAGTAAAATTATAGAAGTCGATCACTGCACCATCAGCCTTGGCTTTACTATAGACCGTCATCTATCTGGCTATAAATATACAAATGTGGTATTTATCTAATGATACGATTTGTTTACTTTGTTTGCTTCATTTTTGATGCAACTGTCAAACACATAGCATGGATGTCAAAGCATACGATTTGGACACATACTACAATTGGGGAAATTGGATGTAGCTAACCGCATTTTTCTTAATATCTACATACATAATTGCTTTATGAGTCTGATGGCGGACCAAACAAATCTGTAAGCGACACAATTATACTACAAACATATGTACCTATATGGAGCACTTCGGATTCGGCTTAAAAAATTCCAATTCGCAACGATTGGAGAAGATAGGTTTTAGGCTCTGTATGGGCCGTTTAATACCTATATCTATTTTTTTAATTTTATACGGAATTTTATACATACAATATCGGCATATTGTTTTACATGTCGGTACCTATTTTGATATCCCAGCATTCTTTCTATAACTGGAGTCAGCATGCTTTCCAAATAATTGAAGAAATAATTCCAGTAAACCGTTTCGAACAAATTCGAACTCACACCAAAGGATCACCCAACTGTGATCAGGTTCATAAAGTCATGCCACATATTAAGTACTTTAATGCAAAGTTTCAGTACTTACCAATTAGGCGGAAAATGTGAAAAACTTTCCATTTTCTCTACGTGCGCCAAGAAAGCTCTTCCTTAAACTATGCAAGAAATCAACCTACAATTAATAAGGCGTTTATTGCCTAGATTCCGTTAAAACGCTCATATCTGGTCCGCTGCTTAAACTGCATATTTCAAGCTTCTTGATAGAATTAAATAAAAAACATAGGGACGGGCTAAATATCTAAGCATATCACTAAACGCAAAACTGAGCTGGAAAGAATGTTAAGAAAAAAACATAGGGACGGGCTACAGTCCGCTTGGGCGAACTGTTGGATACCCTATTCTTATTCCTATCCCTTATAAGTGGGCGTGACAAAAGTCTAAGTATGGTTGAATTGTTAAGAACGCTCTACATACGAGTATTTTGTTATATAACATTTAAAGGATTTTATCAAAAAAAAAACGCTCCCTAGCTCAAACTTGGGTGTTTCAATAAAATTGTTTTATTTAATTGTGGGCGTGTCAGTAGGCGGACTTAAAAAAAATTAACACATGAGAATAAAGGGCCCCTAGAGAGTATATATTATAAATTTCAGCTCCCTAGCTCAAACTTTGAATTTTCAAAAAAAAAAAAAATTAATTGTGGGCGTGTCAGTGGGCGGATTTTGAAAATATTTACACATGAGCATAAAGGGCCCATAGAGAGTATATACTATAAATTTCAGCTCCCTAGCTGAAACTTTGGATTTTCAAAAATTAATATACCCTTAGAATAGGGTATAAAAAAATTATTTTATTTATTTGTGGGCGTGTCAGTGGGCGGATTTTGAAATTTTTTTATCCCGAGCAGTTTTAGGAGTCATAGATCATATATAAAAAATTTCAGCTTTCTAGCTCAAAACTCGATTTTTTCCAAAATTTGGTTTTTTTTGAGTTTGTGGGCGTGTCTGTGGGCGGATTTCAAAAATTCGTAAACTTGATTATTTCGGGACCCTAGAGAGTATATGGTTAAAATTTCAGCTCTCTAGGTCCAGTTTAAAGGCCTAATTTTTGGCTACAGACGGACGGACGGACGGACGGACGGACGGACATGGCTAGATCGACATTACTATCGATGCTGATCATAAATATAGTAACTTTTAGGGGTCTACGGGCAATATTAAGGTATGTTACAAACTATGCGTCAAAATTAATATGCCCTTAGAATAGGGTATAAACAAACGACATCGCTTGACGCTCTTATTCATAAAAAGATAAAAGTATTTTTTAGCAATGGCTGAATTGAAATTGCCTGTTGCATTCCACCCTTTGATTTCAATCGCAATATCGACGATGCAAGAAATGCACATCCGTTTAGTAATCAAACTTGAGTTCCTGTTTTCTGCTTAGTTAATTAATAATTAAAGTATCCTGTCGACTGTATTTAAAAGAAAGTATTCTCACTCCATTTCAATTTATAGTCCATCAAAGTGGATGACCTCTAAGAGGTGTAACCACTTTAAACGCTATAACTTCTAAACTATAGGTACAAAAATGTGTTTATACATTTTGAAAAGGAAATTTAGTAGCGCTTCGTTTTCGAGATACATATTGCCGTTTTTCTAAAGTATCGTAGTTTAAAAAATAAATGCAAACGGCGACGTGGTCATAAATGCACCACCCTTTTTCAAATGACCATACCAGTCTTATGACTTTTTTTTTGTTTGTTATTTTGACAACTTTTGATGGATTAGTTATGAAATTACGTTTAAAGTTAGATTTTAGATAGAATGTGAATATTTTAAGTGAAGTAGACAATAAATACAGCTCCTGGTTAGGTAAATTTAGCTGCGGTGTATGGTACCACCACATCACCCTATGATATTTTCTCACCTCCACTCCTAGTATTTAAAATATGGAAACATATTATTGCTTGGAAATTTCTGAGCCTGCTATTTGGTGGACTCCAATCTTTTGAATCAACACTTTTTTTTTTTTTTTTTTTTTTTTTTTTTAACACACTATCAGCTCTGTGTCGTGGAGTGCTTAAAGCAAGCAACTATCACGAGCAGAAATTGCCGGCACAAAAAGTGCTCTCATAGGCTCATCATTTAGTGCAGGTGTTAGTAAGGACAAAACAATTAAAAATACAATAATTATGTACCTACAAAATACTAACACAGACACAAAATAATGCAAACAATTTAAGACATTAAAGCATTATTACGCAAAATATTTTTTAGCTTAATTTTACTAACATGCAAGTCAATCACATGATCATTTAGATTATAGATTCTACTCATGCGACTAATAGGCTCATGCTTCCCATAATTCGTTCTATGATGGGGGCTAAACAATAATTCAGCACTGCGCAAATTATGGGCACCACCACGAAAATTAAAGCCAATAGACGACAGCAAGTCAGGTGCATCTATTTGACCGGATATAAGCTGCTGTAAAAAATGATATCGCTATTAAGCCTTCGTTGAGAAAGGGGTAACATTTGGAGAAGCTTAATACGCTGACTGTAAGGTGGAAGGTTAAAAGGATCATCCCATGGAAGTCCTCTAAGTGCAAATCGAATAAATTTACGTTGAATGGCCTCTATTCGATTTGAATGAATGTTGTAGAACGGCGTCCAAACTTGTGAAGCATACTCTAGAATCGGACGGACAAAACAATTGTACAATGACATAGTAACGTATGGGTCATTAAATTCTTTCGCCCACTTTTTTACGAAGCCCAGCATAGAATTAGATTTATTAACAATAAAATTGATATGCTTGGCAAAAACCAGTTTGGGATCGAAATAAACCCCAAGATCCTTAAAATTATCAACATTACAAAGAATATGTTGAGACAAAGAATATTGAAAGGTGGAAGGTATATTCTTTCTAGAGAATGTCATATGTTGACATTTAGTAGGGTTCAGGGATAAACCGTTTTTATCACACCAATTGGCGAAGCTATTAATGTCAGATTGAAGAAAAATTCTATCTTGCTGACTAGTGATAGATTTAAATATTTTCATATCATCAGCGTAGATCAGGATATTACTGTGATTTATACATGCTTTAACATCATTAATGGCTAGTATAAATAGAATTGGTCCGAGGTGACTACCTTGGGGAACTCCAGACTCAGCTGTAAAAGATACAGATAGCGATCCTCTAAATTTGACTTGATAAACCCTTGATCTACGGTATGAATTAACCCATTTTATGAAACTTCGTGGGAAACCAAAAGCCCTGAGCTTAAACTCGATTATTTCATGGGACAGCTGGTCGAAAGCTTTAGAGAAGTCAGTGTATATGCAATCCATTTCGTACTTATTCTCTAAGGCATTAGAACAATCATGCAAGAAACTTAACAGATTAGTGACAGTGTATCTGTTTCTTACAAATCCATGCTGTTCTTTGCAAATTAAATTGCGACAAAGAAATATTAACTTTTCGCAAACAATTTGTTCAAAAAGCTTAGGGATACACGAAAGCTTTGAAATAGGCCTATAATTAGTGATATCACCACGTTCGCCTTTTTTTAAATACAGGTGTGATAAAAGCACTTTTCCATACATAAGGGAATTTACCAGTACTAATGGACAATTCAAACAAATATTTAAGAAATGGAGCAATTGCATGACTACATTTTTTAAGAACAATCGGTGCAATGCCATCAGGACCTGATGAATAATCATTCTTCAGAGAAGAAATAAATTTTAAAATTGTTTCCAAGTCAAATGAGAAGCTACTAAAACTTATTTAGGAACAGCTAGTTAGATAACTAAAATATTGCTCATCTATGTGAAGAGGGATCACCCTAAACGACTTACTCAAATAATCTGCAAACATATTGCTTGCATCTAGCGAATCAGCAGTTCTAGAGCTATTGTAAGTAAGTTTCGATGGATAACCATCGGTTTTTTTCTTAGAATTAACAAATCCCCAAAAAAGCTTGGGGTCCAATTTTAGAGAGCATTCCATTTTACTTATATAGTCAATATATAAGTTGCAGGATAAAGATTTGAATTCGTTGAATAGTGTAAGATAGAGCTCAAGATCTGAATGGCGGAGACTTTTTAAATAGTTCTTCCAAGCCCTATTACGTCTGTTTCGTATTGATTTGAGCTCTTTAGTGTACCAAGGATGGGACGTTTTCAGATTGCTAGAGGATTTCACAGGAATCACTTTTTTCATGCAGTTATCCATCAAAGAATAAAAGGAAACTACTGCATCTTCAATATTAGAAAACGCAGTAAGATTAAAATTAAAGCTGGAAATTTCATCAGAAAGCCTTTGAAAATTTGCTTTCCGAAAGTCAAAAGATTGCGAACGATCATACGAATTACTATTTTCGTACAAATGTGCGCCTAATTCAATAAATACATCCAATGGTGGATGATTATTATCTATGTTAGTTATACTGAAGTGGGATTCCAGAACCACAGTACTAACAGAGTCAGAAGAAAAAACAAGATCGAGAGTTCGATTCGAGCATAAAGGGCCCCTAGAGAATATATATTATAAATCTCAGCTGCCTAGCTCAAATTTTGGATTTTCAAAAAAATTGTTTTATTTATTTGTGGGCGTGTCAGTGGGCGGATTTTTTTATCCCGAGCAGTTTTAGGAGTCATATATCATATATAAAAAATTTCAGCTTTCTAGCTCAAAATTCGTTTTTTTCCAAAATTTTGTTTTTTTTTGAGTTTGTGGGCGTGTCTGTGGGCGGATTTAAAAAATTCGTAAACATGATTATTTCGGGACCCTAGAGAGTATATGGTTAAAATTTCAGCTCTCTAGGTCCAGTTTAAAGGCCTAATTTTTGCCGACAGACGGACGGACGGACGGACATGGCTAGATCGACATTACTATCGATGCTGATCATAAATATAGTAACTTTTAGGGGTCTACGGGCAATATTAAGGTATGTTACAAACTATGCGTCAAAATTAATATACCCTTAGAATAGGGTATAAACATAGGGACGGGCTACAGTCCGCTTGGGCGAACTGTTGGATACCCTATTCTTATTCCTATCCCTCTTGAGTGGGCGTGACAAAAGTCTAAGTATGGTTGTTATTATTATTATTTTGTTATATAATATTTAAAGAATTTTATGAAAAAAAACGAAGCTTTTGTAAAAAAAACGCTCCCTAGCTCAAACTTTGGTTTTTTAATAAAATTATTTTATTTAATTGTGGAGCGTGTCAGTAAGCGGATTTCAAAAAAAATTAACACACGAGCATAAAGGGCCCCTAGAGAGTATATGTTATAAATTTCAGCTCCCTAGCTCAAAATTCGATTTTTTCCAAAATTTTGTTTTTTTTTGAGTTTGTGGGCGTGTCTGTGGGCGGATTTCAAAAATTCGTAAACTTGATTATTTCGGGACCCTAAAGAGTATATGGCTAAAATTTCAGCTCTCTAGGCCCAGTTTAAAAGCCTAATTTTTGCCGACAGACGGACGGACGGACGGGCATTGATCCGAACTCCTCGGTGACGTCAGGGGGCGGGTTGGGTACCCTATCCTCAAAACCAAAATCCCCAAACCAAAATCCCCACAAAATCCTTAAACACAGTTTACCCATATTTCGAGTACATACATCTAAGAAATTATGTTTGGTTCGCAACTAATCCCATAAACAGTGCAATGCTTAGAGTCACTGTTTGATTTGGAGTAGGTGCAAAGGAAAATTGTTGAAAACAGCACAAAGTACAAAACGTTTGGGGATTTTGTATTTGGGGATTTTGCACTTGGGGATAGTCAATTCGGGTATTTTTCAAAAGGTGGGGATTTTGGGGTTTGGCGATTTTGCACTTGTGTATTATGTAGGTATCCCCAGCGGGCATCTAACTCTTGTCTTTGCTCCCTCATAAATGTCCATTATCATTTGTATCATCCGATCCCTTGGTTGACTATCAAAGGCCTTTTCAAACAAAACCAACACCATATGCGAATCGTTTAAGGAATCACGATGTTTTTCCATCATGATCCTTTTACTTTGGATTGCATCTGTGGTTGATTTACCTAGGACAAACCCGCACTGGTCTTCAGGTAGCCGTATTATTTTCCGTATTCGGCTATTTAATTTCCGCTCAACGATCTTCATGGTCTGTGACATCAGCTTGATTGAACGGTAAGAAAGGAAACTTTCGCTCCACTGGTTAGGAATTGCATCGCCTCTTTTCAGTTTGGAGATGCCGATCATCAGCCATTGGACCCGACGTCTCCCATCTTTTTCCAGAACTTAGAAAGTACGAGTATATCGTTCAGCTCAAATAAATTTCGTTTTTTGTCATTATGCAGCTATGACTTTATTACACAATTAAATTTACTTTCGTTAGGCTGCTCAAAACGTTGGCCACTTAATTTTATTGCCAACGATAATTAGCACAAAACACATACTTATATATTTGAAAAATAGTTTGTGCAATCTCATAGCCATAGAACGTTAAGCCTCATTGTCCCAACATGTCAGTTACCTTAACACATTACGGCTATTTTTGACTCAACACAACACTAAGCTTTAGAATTTTCATATGTTTATCTCTCTTTTCTGCTTACCTACTTACTATCTGTCTCCATATTTCTTTATCTCTTTCTGTCTCTTTTTTTCTATCTAGCTCTCCTATCTTTAATACTCTTTTCTTATCCTCTATTTTTGTATTTAAGTTTACACCTTATAAAAGTATGTTCCAAATTGTTAGTTGGTACTATAAAAGACTTGGGTCTGACTTGTACATTGCAAATTAAGTAATAAATAATATGAATTGAATTGAGCATTACTATTAGGACAAGTCAATTAAAGTGCGATTCAACTGCGCATATATTGTGCAATATGTACAATAGGGTGGGTCAAAAAATTATTTTTTGGAATTGAGAGTTCTAATAGCACTAAAAAGTGGCCATCTGGTGTCCATAGCACATATGCAAAATATTTTTGAAATCGGTTGACTTTATCTGCCTCCAATTTATCTTTAAAGTTTTGACGTTTTCAACTTATTTACCATAATTGATTTTTTTCTTTTTCAAATTTTTCAAATTTTTAAATGAGGTGGCTTTGACTTTCTGTTGGGCTCATTTCGTTATTTGAACTTTATTTTTAAAAAAATCAAAGTAGGCCGTTACCCAAATTAAAAAAAACACAGTAACTGGCATCCATTTAAAAAGTTTTTCATCTTCAGTGTAGTCGCAAAATTGAAGCTAAGTTTATATTATAGTTGTGATTGTGATTGCTTTTAAAATTTCCTTGAATTAAATCTGTCGCAATGGAACGTACTAGAAAGGCTTTCAAATGTCCTATATTTGGCGAGACTTGTGATTTTAAAACTAATGTCCTCCCCACTTACGAAGAGGTAATGAAATGTTATGAATGGAACAGGCAAAATTTGAAAATTAATAAAAAGGAACCAACTTTTAAGGAAATAAGTGATATAGTGTGTGAAAAAATCGAATTTGTTTGGAAACAGGCATCACTACCGGTTGTTTCGACTACGAGATCATTACAAATGATAAAATCTTATCATGGTAAGTGTAAACAACTTCTTAAGTTCCATCCCAACATTCCAAAAAAAAAGCTAGAGGAATTTGTTTCTGCTAGCAAAGTTTTATTTGACATTTCATCTTGTAAATGCCCCGATTTTTCAAAATGTCCAAAAGAGAGAAAGGTACCACTGAATGAAAGAAGTTTTCTGAATGATCAAAGAACGACAAGGAAAATGATAATTGGGAACACAGATGTACTCGCTACAAAAAATAATCTGAAAAGTCTGAAAATAAAAATGGATAGAGAAACATCAGCAACTTGCCTTGCGAAAACATCTAAAACTGCTTCTGCTTCTGTTCTAAACAATATTGCAACAGAAGTACCATCGGATTCATGTGAAGATTCAGATAGCGAAGATATTTTTACAGTTGACGACTCCAAAGAAAAGGAAAAAAAACAGCAATCCGTAACACTGAATTACTCCGCGTTATCTCAAACCTGCGACCGATATGGGGTATCAGACAGAGCGGCAGCTGCCATTGCTTCTGTAAACTTACAGGAATCTGAATTACCCATTATTGACAAAAATAAACTAAGAAGGGAGCGAAAAAAGGCAAGAGAAAGTGTTCAAAAAAAAGAATCTGTTTCTGAGATCAGTGCTTTGTATTTCGACGGTCGAAAGGACAAAACTTTAGTCAACCGGAAAAGAAATGGAAAGTGTTATCGCGAACAAGTGATCGAAGAACATATTTCACTTATAAGCGAACCAGAGTCAAAATACTTAGGTTACATCGCTCCAACATCAGGAACTGCTAAATGTGTTGAACAAGAGTTGTTTAACTATTTTCTGACAGAAAACATATCATTGGAAAATTTAGTAGCTATTGGATGTGATAGTACCAATGTCAATGTTGGGAAATTTGGAGGGATCATGCGTCTGTTGGAAAAAAGATTAAAAAGACCATTACAATGGATAGTTTGCATGTTACATATGAATGAGCTGCCATTCCGTCATTTATTTGCCCATATTGATGGCGTAACTTCGGGACCAAGAACATTTTCAGGAGTGATTGGAAAGGATCTGGAAAATTGCGAAGAAAAGTCCATAGCTAAATTTAAGAGCATTCCAGGAGAGTCGCTGCCGATAATGGACACGAAGAACCTTAGCTCTGACCAACTTTATTTATTCAGGATCGTTTCAGCGGTTTTGACCGGCAGTTGTCCCGATGACTTAGGTGATAAATCCCCCGGAAAGATGTCCCTTGCTAGGTGGCTCACTAAAGCTAATCGTATTCTTCGTCTTTATATCGGAACAGCAACTCCTACGGATAGTTTGATATTGTTAGCAACTTACGTCGTGAAGGTGTATGCTCCAACTTGGTTCAATATTAAAAGCCAACCGACCTGCAAAGATGGAGCCAGGCATTTATGGGGTTTAATCTCGAAAAGTCGTTATCTTTCCGTTGAATATCAGACTGTTATTGATCCTGTAATCAAACGAAACAGTTTCTTTGCGCATTCAGAAAATTTATTGCTGGCAATGTTAACTGATCCAAGAAAACATATCAGAGAATTGGCTCTGCGCCGTATTTTAAAAGCTCGCACCTAAAAACCAACTCGGTTAAGAGTTTTTGAAGTGCCAAATATAAAATTGGATGCAAAAGTGTACTATGACCTCATCGATTGGCAAAAGGATATTTTTGAACCACCTATATTAAAACATATTACAAACGATGAACTTCAATACTTTATTGCTCAGGAAGAAAACAACCAGATTGAATTTTTGCGGCTACCATGTCACACCCAGGCCGTTGAGAGGGCAGTTAAGACCGTCACAGAAGCATCAGCAACTTTATGTACAAAAGAAGCACGTGAAGGATTTATACAATCTTAGATTGTATCTCGTAAATTAATGCCAAAATTTGACAGTAAAAAAGACTTTTGTGTAAAATGATTGTCAATTTAAAATAAAATATTTATAAAGTTCCCTTTAATAAATCCAATGTGATAAAAAAATAATTTTTGTTGCATTTTTAAGTGAAAATAATGAATTAAGAAAGAGATTTACCTTACTTTGGAAATTTATTACTCAATACTTTTTTAATTAAAAATTGGAGGCAGAAGGAGTTGTCTGATCTCAATAAAATTTTTTGTGTTCATTCACAACATCATTTCGCAACTTTTAACCGCTATTAGAATCGAAAACTATCAAAAAAAAATTTTTTCATACAAATGTGGCCCACCCTAATGTACAAACTATCTTCAATCCACTGCAACAGCCAGAAAGAGTACACTGAGTGTTCAAATCAATTTAAAATGTTTCAGTGAGAAGTATCCATCTCTAAATCTTTAAAAAAGTCAAGATTTTCTATAACCATGGACACTTTGCTGCTGCGAACTTTCGTACATGCCATTCAGTTTCAGTTTGACACGGAAAGTATATCAGACCGCATGCGTCATTAAACGAATAATCAAAATATAAGACAAATTAAACATACGTAAACAAAGCCATATTTTCAATAAAGTATGATATTTTCAATCTAACCAACATTAAAGCACTATCATTGTGTTCGCGTAGCACTCTTACATTGTCACACTCGGAATCAATGAATTAAATAAATTTTTATTTGGAACTTCGCACGCTGACTCACTCACTCTATGTACACAGTATCTGATATCTCTAGAATATGTACATTCGCTTTGTCTATTGTCTGTATTATGTGCCCTTTTTCCAGAAAAATGTATTGTTTCTTTTGCATGGGCGTGTGAGTCCGAATCAAAATATTTGCTCATCTATGTATGTATATGTACGAGTATATTAAATTTTCCAACTATGGAACTGCAACATGTGGTGGTACTAATTCCTTGGATTATCTTTCTAGTCAATCAACTGCGCTTATTGGCTCTTCAAATTGATCATTGGTCTGTCATACAAGCAGTGTTGCCATCATTTAAAATTTCAGTATGCTAGATTTAACATTTTACAATGCTACATCGTATGGGAGCTCAAAAACAGAATGGTATATTCAACAAAAATTATGAAAAGTTTTATTTGAAGAAAATTATATATATTTTTAATAAAATCAACATAAAAAGAAAATTTAGGTATTCGTTGTTACATTACGTACATTACATTACATAGGTTGTTATAAGACATTTCGGTATTGGTTTTAAAAAATAAATGAACTGGCTTAGTTTAGTACTTTAAATTTCGTTCCAAGTCTCATTAATAAACGCCTCAGACCAAGTCTGGTAAAATTCTTCCATTTTGCCCCTTTCGTATTTGGTCGAGCTACGAACTTAATCATCTACGTTCGGGGATGTATCGAAAAACAACATTTGCATCCAGATTTACCCCTCCCTTAAATATTTGAATAATGCTATTTAATAGTTTATTTTTTATAATGTCCACAGACTAAAGGTATTTTTTTAGTACCCTTATTATGTATTGGGTATACAGCGCGGGCGTTAAGGAAATTAGAATTATAAGAAAAGGATAGATGCCGATGCACGTTGGTTTTAAATGTTTGTAGGTTATAATGTTAAGGAAAAAAAGAGTGTGGAAGAGTATTTCACATTCGTGTTGTACGGTTGAGGAAAGATTCTTTGAACATCACTGTACGTCCGAATACAGGCTTGAGGGTGAACTGATGGGCATTCATTGCATGGTGGGTATTGCAGTTGAAATGTTCTAGGGGCTGGATGCAACTGCCTATGTATTTCGTTTGCGCACTTATAGTGGAAATAACGATAAAATAACGAAAGACAGGAGACATTACGACGATAACTAAGAGAGTCAATCGATGTCGCTATGTCTCGGTAGCCAGTTTTTTTTTGTCACGAACTTTTGTTTTTATCTTTTTTGTATGACCTAATAGGCGCTCGACATCAGCGATTGAAAAGGGCTACGATAGGAGACCAATAACAAAAAGCGGCCAAGTGCGAGTCGGACTCGCCCATGAAGGGTTCCGCGCGAATTATAATTATTATTTACTTAGGCACCTATTACAGATTTATTATTGGAAAATAATGGTTCACGGTTTACGCATAAGGTTTATGTTTATGAAATTAAATGTTTTTTTTTATATTTGAGTTGATTGAATGAAAGGTAAATTGCGGTTTACGATTTATGGCGTATTAAAAAAAACTACTTACTAGATCTCGTTCAAACCAATTTTCAGTGGAAGTTTGCATGGTAATTTACATCATATATTTCTTACAAATTTTACCAGTTTGGAAATGTCTCTCGCGCAAACTATTCAGTTTCGAAAAAAATGATTTTAGAAGCCTTAATATCATTTTTGAAGACCTATCCATAGATACCTCACACATATGGGTTTGATGAAAACAAATTTGAGTTTCAGTTCTAAGTATGGGGAATCCCCAAAATGTTTGTGTGAAAATCTTAATGCGGTTCACAGAATACATCTACTTACCAAGTCTCAACAGTATAGCTCTTATAGTTTCAGAAAAAAGTGGCTGTGACATTCCCGGACAGACACACAGACAGACAGACAGACATGACGAATCTATAAGGGTTCCGTTTTTTGCCATTTGGCTACGGAACCCTAAATAGGGGCAGTTCCATAAAAGTCCTTTCTCCAGCAGCATCTTTAAAATTCAGTACGTGAATCCAGAAAACGTTTGTGCTTAGTGTGCTATCCCACGTCTTCAATTGTGCCATTATCACAAATATAGTGCATGTGCTTAGTCCCAATAGTTTTAAAAAATCCAAAATAATTTTTTGACTTTTCTATAGAGAAAATTGATACTTTTCCTAGAATAGCTTTATTTTCCGGAAGTCGCTCTCTTAGCTGGAGAATTAATGTTATAAAAAAAGATATACAGGATTGCCGCATCAGAATATCTCCGTCGCTAGATATTTTCTCCTGATTTTTCAACGGGGCTATTTTTGATAAGTTCGTAGTAGGATCCAAAAAAGCATGTTTATAAATCCAAACAATCATCGCTGACAAAGAAATAGTTCACTTCTATTCCAGACAATGTGTCGATTCTTGATTTGCTATTTGTATTTGTATTTGTTTATCTTAATAATTTGCTGCGCAATAAAAACAACATTCTTTAAGAGTGCACAGTTAACATGTTGATATATATAGCGACATATTTTACGTTTATAGAAAACTGAAAAATAATAACAAATATGGGAACATTTTAAGTCACACTAAAAATAAAATAAACAATATGGACATTCTCATTGAAAAGAAAAGTTAAGTTACGTTAAACGGGAAAAAACATCAGGGAAGAGTACTAAGATAAGAAATGACTACAGACAAAAAACTCCTGTGCTTGACCTTCGTTCTTATATTAAGGGGAAGTTGATTAAAAAGGCGAATGGCTTGAATGAAAAATTGCCTACGTCATATCGTGCAAGTGTAAACATTAGACTAAATCGAAGAAACTGAGTGAAAACGATTTTACTGTAGTACAGATAAGCCGGTTATTGATCGTTTAAAATTTTAAATATCATTGCACAAGCTCTAAAATTTAAAAATTGCTCAAGACTGCATCCTAACATTTGTCGAGAGTGGCTCGATACATGATCGTATCTACATTAGATTGAATACAAATCGTGCGATTGAATTGAAAGTAACTTTTAGCCTACGCCTGGAATTAGCATCTGTGCTAGCAAACAACTCACAGCCATCCATGATTAGTGGTACGATCAAAGCCTTTACCAATTTAAGTTTGACAATAGTAGGTAAGCTGTCCCGACAAACTGATAAACCCCGCAGAGCACCATGCATTTTGGATATCGCAGAGTTAATGTGGTCCCTCCAACTGAGGTTATTGTTGAAAATAATGCCAAGGTTTTTAATCTTAGACACCACATTTAAAAGAATTGGAGGTAGGCGAGTCGAAAGTAAATGCTTATAAATTTGGATTGATTTTGTTTTAGAGGGATTTAGGAGAAGCCTGTTATCAGAAGACCTGACCATTCTTTCCCCAGCGTCTTCCATCAAACCAATTGAAAAATGAATATAAATTTGTACATCGTCAGCATACACATGAAAGCGAAATTTTTTAATCACTAGTGGTAGGTCAATAATGAACATAGAGAATAACAAAGGATCGATTATTGATTCTTCTGGCACATCACAATGAACAGGTAAGGCAGACGATAAGGACTGATTGTGGAAGACGGATTGAACTCTTTTAGTTAAGTAAGACAGTATTAACTTTACAGAAAGATGGGAAAAATTAAAGTTAGACAGAAGTTTATTACAAAGTTATCAGGACGAACGGAATCGAATGCTTTCGAAAAGCAACTAACGTTGCCAGAGTTACTTCATCCTGGTCCATAAGGTGAACCACAATGATTTTTGTATGGATAGAATAAATTAATTCAGAAAGGTGGTTAATAATTTAACTGAAATTGAATGAACCGTTTCAGCAATGCTAAAAACAAGCCGATAATGCCAAAAGCATTTGGCATTGTTTCCTGATTTTTGAATGCGTTTTATTTGTCTAAAACGCTAGACTAGCATTAGTAATGCTTAAACGGCTTCACTGCATACGAGTATCTATACCTTTCAAAGTGACTGTCACATTGCTGAAGTTTGGTTACTGAACCGAATTACATCGAACAATTACTAAATCGCGAAATTATAACGATTTGTCCTCATTTTTTTTTTACTGAACCACTTCTACCACATTTTCATTGGCAATAACAACTGTTCTCATATGAATTGTTACCCATTAAGCCATTAACAAAATGTTGCTCATAAAAACCACAGCATCCACTTTTATAGATTAGATTTAGATTAGATTATTTTTTATTAATATTGCCTTGTTTTAAAAATTATGAAGATGGATAATCACCGACTTCCTAAGATAGCAGCTCTTCAAGTCATAAATGCTAGAACGAGTTGGTATGCTGAATGGTTGCACTTAGCTAGAGACCATGATATGGACCTCGATCTTAATAATTATGATCACCATAATTGGAAAAAGTACTGTACCAGCTTATTTCAGCAGTTGACATTAAGTGTAGAGAAGGGTTTTTAAGGAACGCAACAGGATCGCTGCATAGGTAACTATATTGTAGATTGAATCACAATTTAAACGAGAACAATTATTTTCGGGACGAAAATGGAGTCAATGAAATATCAATTATGGTCAGATTACGCGGAGAACTTTTGCAATTAAATTTTATGCCACATAGGGAAGTTTTGCCGGTCATTTGCTCATTGTGCAATTTGAACGAAAGAGAAAATACAATACATTTTATGGGAAAATGTCCTATTCTCAAAGAAATCAGGCGAAATATTTTTGGAAGCGATTTCTTGACTGAAAATCAAATTAAAACAATGCTGAATGAAGTTGAAATTCTAAAATTATATCAATACTGCGAACTGGCTTTAAAGTATAGAAATAGAAACCGAATAATGACGGAGAGTTTCTAAATAACTTTATCTTTATCCACTTTTATATTTTATTTGAGAAAATCGTTTCTATACCACCGGCACAACAGTTGCATGTACATATTCCTTGGCTTTTGTATGTACTCATAATAAGATTGTTATCATTAGTTTTAAAAAGCGACCAACCATAAAAATATATAATAATGCGGGTAGTCCCCTAAGTACAGATATGATAAGTGTATGCATACTCGTATGGACATAATCACGTTAGAACCTATACGACCTATGTGTCTTAAATACCATGTCATACATACAATACATACATAAATAATTAAATTGTGGTGACCGCCAGCAAATAATTATAACTTTCTTTTATAATGAATATGACATAAAATGATGTAACCAGAGTAAGCAAACATTTTGAGGACCATGCCTATAGTCATCAAGTCCAATGGGATTGGTTCCAAATGATAACTAATTTTCTTTTAACTTTTCGTATTGTGGGCGCAGTGTGTCAGTGCGTTGGATAAGTGACCGAGGAGATTCAGATTCAAGTCCCACATGTGACACCTAGCAGTGTTTTCACCTGACACGAAAGTCGGCCAAACATCCAAACGTATAAATTGTAATGAGAAACTTCTGAAATTTGCCATTCAGAACCGGCGTTAAATATAAGGTTTCTTGAATTGGCGCCAAAAGCATAGCTTCGCATATACAAATGTTTGGGAAAGATAGGTCTCAGGCTCTGTACAAAAAATAAATATTAGGCATTAATGGCCCATACAGGGCGTAACACCTAGCTTCTCCAACCACTTTCTTGTGTGAAGTGGAAGGGGCCTACAATTCTAAGCCGAATCCGGACGGCAAATTTGAGAAGCTTCTCATCACAATTGGTACTCTTGGATGTTTGTCAGACGTTCGCAAGCGGTGGGACAGTGGAAAAAAACTCTAGATGTTACTTAGCCCCAGCGGGTATTGAACCGCCGACCTTTCGATTAGTAGTTCGACACACTAACCACTGAGCCACTGCGCCCACTCTCAGGCTCTGTATGGGCCGTTTAACGAGTAAGTTATAATCTAGACTACGGGGATCATAACCATACAACTTCACTGTATCCCTATACTGATCATCAGGCCCATTCTTTTCGAATCACTTTGTCACTTAGGCCAATCAAATGCTGGTGTTTATACCCTATAAGGGTATACTAATTTTTACTCATAGTTTCTAACAAACCTAAATATTGTCCGTAGACCCCTTGAAAAATGTTCTAATAATTACATATATACATTAATCGAATTAACCGAAGGTCAAAGAAAGATATCTCGATGGTAAGCAACGGAAAGTGACGAAAGAAGGCAATTTACCAACGGCGCGCCGCGCGAATTAAATCAGAACAAATACCAAAACGTATTTTCTTCTGCAAGTTAATAAGTTACCAGATGCGATTGAATAACGAAAGAGAACAAATACAGTAAAAATTGTTGACAACAAACAAATTTGGTAAGAGGCTGTTATGATTATACAAAAAAAAAATTTCCTGAAGCAAGTTGTGGTAATTATTTAATGTTTTTTAAAGTGTATATGTTTTAAAAATATAAATGAAGAAATGAATTTAAATGACACTTAACTATTTGGAGTCAAGCAAATGTTGATTTTAAATACGAAACAACCCTTAAAGTTGAGATATTCGTGATAAGCATCGAAACTAATGTCGATCTATCCTTGTTCTCCCGTCCGTCTGCAAAAATTAGGCCCTAAAACTCGCGCTAAAAAGCTGAAATTTGGACCACATTCTCTCTAGGGGCCCGAAATAATCAAGTACAGGCATTTTTAAAATTCGCCCACACATTATCAAAAAAATCGAAATTTGAGCTAGAAAGCTGAAATTTGGAATATATTATTGCGTTTAGGATCCCAAAATCTTCGTGTGTTAAGATTTTTAATGCGACAATTGACACGCCCATAATTAAAAAAAACAGTTACATAATTATATCGAATAACCAAAGTCTGAGCTAGGATGCTAAAATTTGAAATATACGAGTATACTCTCTAAGGGGCCTCATGTTTAAACAAACTATAAATTCGCCCACTGACACGCCCGCATTATCAAAAAAATAAATTTATCAAAAAAAAAAAGAAGCTGAATGCAATATATTGTCCTTAGGGGCCCAAAATGCTCGTGTGTGAACATTTTTAATGCGACAACTGACACGCCCACAATTAAAAAAAAGTTACATACATACTCGTATATCGAAAAATCAAAGTCTGAGCTAGGAAGCTGAAATTTGAAATATACTCTCTAAGGGCCCTCATGTTTAAACAAATTAAATTTTAAATTCGCCCACTGACATGCCCAGTTAGAAAAAACACCTTTTTATTGAAGAAATAATTGAAAAAATGAAAGTCCTATTCTTTGCAAAGTATATAGGTAAAGTTGTTTTAAACAATTGTTTTTTGCCATGCCCACTTTTTAGGGCCGTTTTCCTACAAAATTTTTGTTTTTTTGATAAAATCTTTAAAAAACGTACAAAACAGTTATGTTTAAAAAAATATGAAGACCATTATGCTTCTTAACAATTAGCTCATACATACATTTTTGCCACGCCCACTTTATGGGGGATAGGAATTGGGTATGCAACAGTTGCAAAATGACCCTAAAATTCAAAGAGACCCCGAAAAATACAAAATAGCCCAAATAAAAAATGCATTTTTCGCTTTGCAAGCTGTTTTTCTTTTTACTTCTCTCTTTTATGCACTTCTGGTTTGGACATAATATATCCGTATTTGGCGTCGATTTCTAGAAACTCTACATTATAATATATAAGCTGTGCACTATTTAATTTTTAGGGACCTTATTTTCATTTTTGTTGGGGATAAATTATATGGAGCCAGTAACATTGATTGATGCTGCGTTTCTCTCTCCTTTGAACATGGCAGTACTAACTGTCAATTCGCGATCAATTTTCTCTTTGAGTTCTTTGAGGTGAACGCTTCTTCTGATATTTGATCTTCTTATTGGATGCAATTTTTCTTAATATTTATATGTGAGCAACAAATTTTATGCGACCGATCGAATATTTGCGGACTTTCGCACTTCATTCACATGGACAACACTAGTAGTCCGCTTGTGAGGTTCGCAGGTTTGACCTCATAAAATAAAGGCAGGCCTCTCGATTTTGACTTCGTCGGAGAGGCCAATCAAATGCTGGTGTTGGTGCCATGATAGCTTCCTTGATGTGAAGGCTTCCATGGATCTTAGAACTTACTTTTCCATCAATCTTTGTTACTCTTGCTGTTATGCGAAGCATCTTCATCTCAGCTGCAGTTCATTTGCCCTTATACTTTTTGAGTTTTCCCGCTACTCATCCATCCTTCACTTATAGACCCCAGATATTTAAACTTTTCGCAATTGCGAATCACTCTTTCATTCATATAAATGTTTGAAATAGGTCGGAGTGGATCAGAGAACGGGCAGCACAAGTATAAATACGATACCCATTCCCCTCCAAAACTTCCACCCATACATCAACTGCTCGTTGCAGGGACGTTTGATACTCGTTAATGATGGCTCCAACGCCAGCAAAGAATAACTGATGCACTTAGGGTCCGTCACTTTTCCTTCAAGGAGATAATCAAGGACTGTAATATCAAGGGACTTAATGTGCTTCCCTGGTGTACACCGACTTTGGTTGCGAACTCTGTGGTGACTCCAGCGGGGCATCTTACTCTTGTCTTTACTCCCTCATACGTGTCCATAGTCATCTGTACGTAAGTTTCTGTAACTCCTCGTTGTCTTAGCGTCACCCATAACAGATCTATTGGTTGTCTATCAAAGGCCTTTTTTAAATCAACCAACACCATATGTAAATCCTCTAAAGGAATCACGATGTTAAACAAGTAAAATTCAATATTAAGGAAGTCTATTATCACTCTATTCAAGCATCAAAGTGCGTGACCTCTAATTTGGAGGTGTTACCATTTGAAACGCTATAACTTCTAAACTGTTATAGGTACAAAAATTTGTTTAGCTTAACTTCTGGTATCTCCACTTAAAGGATTATACTGCTTAACTCGGACACCCTGTATACTTACCATGAGGAGTTTCGGACATATTTGGTTGTTAAATTTTCCTTAATATTGACCAATGGACTAAAAAATGCCAAATTAAATTAAATGACCTAAAGTCGGTGCACATTAATTTTTCGAATAAAAATGTTCTCTATGTTTTGTATTCATAAATGAAATGCAATACGCAAGCACAGCTAAATATCTAAGCATATCACTAAACGCAAAACTGAGCTGGAAAGAATGTTAAGAAAAAAACATAGGGACGGGCTACAGTCCGCTTGGGCGAACTGTTGGATACCCTATTCTTATTCCTATCCCTCATAAGTGGGCGTGACAAAAGTCTAAGTATGGTTGAATTGTTAAGAACGCTCTACATATTTTGTTATATAACATTTAAAGGATTTTTTGAAGAAAAACGCTCCCTAGCTCAAACTTGGGTGTTTCATTAAAATTGTTTTATTTAATTATGGGCGTGTCAGTAGGCGGATTTAAAAAAAATTAACACATGAGAATAAAGGGCCCCTAGAGAGTATATATTATAAATTTCAGTTCCCTAGCTCAAACTTTAGATTTTCAAAAAAATTGTTTTATTTATTTGTGGGCGTGTCAGTGGGCGGAATTTGAAAATTTTGTACCCCGAGCAGTTTTAGGAGTCATAGCATAGATCATATATAAAAAATTTCAGCTTATAGCTCAAAATTCGATTTTTTCCAAAATTTTGTTTTTTTTGAGTTTGTGGGCGTGTCTGTGGGCGGATTTCAAAAATTCGTAAACTTGATTATTTCGGGACCCTAGAGAGTATATGGTTAAAATTTCAGCTCTCTAGGTCCAGTTTAAAGGCCTAATTTTTGCCGACGGACGGACGGACGGACGGACATGGCTAGATCGACATTACTATCGATGCTGATCATAAATATAGTAACTTTTAGGGGTCTACGGGCAATATTAAGGTATGTTACAAACTATGCGTCAAAATTAATATACCCTTAGAATAGGGTATAAAAAGTAGCTAATAAACATAAATGCAGGCTTCTCAACTATTAAATACTAATCATCTGACAAGGAGATGTAGAAGAGTAAAACCTTTTGAACTAGCTGGATTCAGGGAGAAAAATAAAACCAATGGTTTAACGGTCTACAGACGAACACTTAACATACAAATTTTAAAATTGCGGATTGGTTTAACGACTAGTTGAAATGATTGGATGGCTGGCTCCTCCCCGCACTGCGATGAAAAGCCAAGACGGTAGCGCTGGGAAAACGGGAAGTAGCGAGAAGGGGTTGGTGAACACAAAAAACCCACACTGTTACTGAGTACAGGATCAGTTTCGTCTTTTGAAGGTTACCACCACACCACATTTAGGTTGATGTAAACTTGCATTTACAGGGAAGATTCCAAATTTCAACTGACACAGAAATTAACTAATCTTAAGTTATAACATACATAATTGCGGAGCTGTACCGTTTGAAATTGAAGCAATGGACAGTTTTGTTGTTGGAACTTGTTAGCTCTCTCGATTTAACGGTTACACCTCTTCTATAAAAAATTTGGATTTTTTATTTATGACCAGCTATGATGTACTTTGCGCTTATTGCTTGGATTGTTTACTAACATTTGTATTTTCAAACATTTTTTTAAAGAAATTGAACTCTTGTTATTTCTGCCATAGGTCGTGCAGCAGCAGTAACAATGCCTTTTAAAGAGCTGTCAAAAACACAAGCGCAAATTTTACTCTGTTTAATTTTTTTGTTGCAATATGGTTGGGATGGGGTATAGAAAAGTGCAAAACTTTAGTTTGAAGGTTCCCAGAACGATAAAATATGATTCGTTCTCTTATAAAAAGTTCGCAGAGGAATTTGATTTCTAATTCGATCGCGAACTTTATTTTTCGGTCCGTTTACAAATAAAATTCGTTTTCACGATCGAATCGTGTTCGCGAATTGTTCTCATAAGAAAAAAGTCATTTTACATGAAAATTATATTACATATTTTAATATTGAAAGAACGTAAGTGAAAAGTATTTTTATTACATATTAAGATTTTGGAATAAATTTGCATTCAGTTTAACTAACAAAACATTGTTTATTGTTTCTTTGTATAATTTGTTTCTGTTTTTTGTCAGAAAAACTGCTGGAGCGCTAAAAGCCCGTTCAACAGAGACTTGAGTTGATAAAACTGCTAGCACTACTTGTGCAAGTTTTCCTAGAAGAACCTCTTTGCTGCTCAATGTTTTCCAATACTCAATTTTCTCTCACAAAGTAAGCAAGTTGATTCGTCAGCTTCTTCATTATAAGAAATATATGAATTTAACTCAAATGTCTTTATTTTCTCCATTTCAACCAAAATAATAACTATTGAAAATATAAATCGCGACTCGAGAATGATTTGTTTTATGAATCTTTACGGATCCTTATCGCGAGCGAACCATATTCTACCTGAATTTCTTTTTTCCGATCTCTCACGAACGAGAGATACAGAAAAAAAGGATACGTTCGTGAGAGAACTATAAATTTTTAAAGATCGAAAATTTTATCGTTCGCGAACTTTATTTTTTATGGTTCGTGAGAAGATCGATAAAGAACGATAAAGATCCTTATTATATCGTTCGCGAGCGATAATTTACGAACCCTGTTAGGTTAGGTTAGGTTTGAAGGGAGGTGCACAGCAATTGCTTGCTTGCAAGTGCTTGCACGGGGGCCCATTGGTCCATTGTGATCCCTTTTTGTTTATTGTGGTAAGAAACTTCACTTACAATAAAAACACTTACCATACTTCGTTTAAATTATTCTTGCTGGTTGGCCTATTGGAACCAACCTGTTTTCTTGACAAACCTGATTACCTGATAGCGAAGTCGAGATGTCTGGAGGTTTGGACAGTCGCAGAGCAGGTGTTTGATGGTCTCGGTTACTTCTGTATCCTGACAGCTCCTGCAGTAGTCTGGTGAGCTAATGCCCAGCCTATTTGCCATTACACCTATGGTGCAGTGGCCGGTCAGTACGCCGGTTAGGATACGTATTTCTTGTTTATTCATTCCCAGAATGTGTTTTGTTCTTCTCTCGTCGATTCTTGGTCATAGGCTGCGAGATATAACACAGTCATTCCTTTTTTACCAGGTAGTGTTAATTTGTTCCCTCAGTTTTTGGTCAATGTTTCTTTTTGCTGCACTAATTGGGATGTCTATTGACGTAATGGCGTCCATTGCGTCAAGTTCTGACCCTGTCCTTGCTAGCTCGTCTGCCTTTTCATTCCCCACGATGTCGCTATGACCGGGGACCCAGCAGAGGGTGATCCTGTGTCGTTCGCCTATTTCGTTAAGGGATTTTAGGCAGTTCCTGGCTGTTTTTGACTTTATGGTTTCGCTGTCTGATCGCCGCCTGACTGTCTACGAAGATTGTAATCTTGGAAGGATCCAGATTCTTCGCGGAGATTGTTTTTGCTGCCTTGTCTATGGCGACTATTTCGGCTTGAAAGACGCTGCATTCGTTGGGGAGTCTGTAAGAGTCCTTTATGTCTAGGGGCTCGCAGAAAACTCCTGCTCCTGTTCCTACATCCATTTTTGACCCGTCCGTATAGATATGGATTTCTTGTGCGCTGGCGTTCGCGTTCCAGTTCTCTCTTTGGGGTATATACGAGGGCGGGTCAATAAGTCCGTGACTTTTGGAATAAAACACAGATTTTTTGATAAATTTTTTTTTTTATTTTTCAACGTAGTCTCCCTTGAGCTCTATAAACTTTGTCCAACGCTTCTCCAATTTTTTTATCCCTTCCAAAAAAAATGATTTGTCGAGGTCCTCAAAATAGGCCTTTATTTGCGAGATGACTTCATCATTGGAGTCAAATCTTTTTCCACCAAGCCATTTCTTCAGGTTTGGGAACAAGAAGTAGTCGCTTGGAGCCAAATCTGGAGAATAGGGTGGATGAGGGAGTAATTCATAGCCCAATTCATGGTTTTTTGCCATGGCAACTGCACATGTGTGCACCCTTGCATTGTCTTGGTGGAAAAGAACTTTTTTCTTGGCCAAATGAGGTCGGTTTTTTTTCAAATCGTCATTGAATCGGTCCAATAAGTTGGCATAATATTCCCCATTGATTGTTCTTCCCTTTTGAAGGTAGTCAATGTGGATTATCCCGCGTGCATCCCAAAAAACAGTCGCCATAACTTTATTGGCTGACAAACCCACCTTGGCCTTCTTTGGCGCCGATTCACCCTTAGAAACCCACTGTTTTGACTGTTGTTTGGTCTCTGGTGTGTTGTGATGGATCCATGTTTCGTCCACGGTTACAAAACGGCGCAAAAACTCCTCCATATTGCGATTAAACAACGCCAAACCTTCCTGTGAAGTTGTTACACGATTGCGTTTGTGGTCGACTGTGAGCAAACGCGGCACCCATCTTGCGGAAAGCTTTCTCATGCCCAAGTGATCATTCAAAATTGAAACCACTGAGCCATGCGAGATCCCTACGGCTTCCACAATCTCTCGCACTTTCAATCTTCGGTCGGCCAACACCATATCGTGAATTTTTTCGATTGTTTCGGGTGTAGAGACCTCAACTGGGCGTCCAGGACGTTCGGCATCTTCAGTGCTTGTACGGCCACAACGAAATTCAGTAAACCACTTTTTTACCATTGAAATCGATGGTGCAGAGTCCCCATAGTATTTTTCAAGCTTAGCCTTGGTCTCGGTAATGGTTTTTTTTCGCAAGAAATAATGCTTACTAAGCACACGAAATTCACTTTTTTCCATTTTCTCCTCAAATTAGTGAGTAGTCTGATAAAAATAGCTGTCAAACACAAACTAACTGACGCAGCAAGTTTAAATTTTGACAGGAGTCAACTGACAGATGCCTGTTGACAGGAGCAGTGTTGCCGTTTCAGTAAAGAGGTCAGAAATTCAAAAAGTCACGGACTTATTGACCCGCCCTCGTATGTGGAGTAGTTTTTCTCGAAGTTTCGTTTGGGATTATGTAGTCCGTTTTCCTGGATAGATCGATACCCAAGTAATTGTGAATTATGGAGCCGTGCCCATAGGAGCTGTGTCTCCACATGTTTGCCTCCTTAAGGCGGAGGGCTCCTTTGGCTGCCATGCTGCGAATGTATTCACCAAGGGGTCGTAGGTTTAAAATGACTTCCAGTCCGGCTTGAGGTGTTGATCTCATTGCTCCTGTTGTACCGATGCATGCTAATTTCTGTACCTTTGAGAGGTTATGGAGATAGGTAGTCCTTTCTGTTGCTTTTCACCAAACAATTGACCCGTATGTAAGTATGGGTCGTATGATCGCTGTATACATCCAATGGGTTATGTAAGGGCGCATTCCCCAACGTTTGCCAAAGGTCTTTTTGCATGCGTAGAAGGCACATAGTGCTTTTTTTGATCGTTCCTCTGTGTTACGTTTCCAAGTAAGCTGAGAGTCTAGGATGATGCCCAGATACTTTGCTTCCGGGGAAAGTTTCAGACGAATTCCGTTTAGTTCGGCATATCGAAATTCTCGATTTTTCTTTTCCTAGTGAACAGAACGCATTCGGTTTTGATTGGATTAACTCCAAGGCCGTTCGGTCTTGCCTACGAGGATAATTCTTTTAGGGCAGATTCCATGAGTTCACTGATAGTGGGGAGATACTTTGACTTATTAGAATTACAATATCGTCTGCGTATGCTACTATTTTCGTCTTTTTGACCTTTAGAGTCGTGAGGATTTTGATGACCACTAGAAGCCACAGGAGGGGAGATATGACGCCTCCCTGTGGGGTGCCCCTGGTCGCTGTTTTCCTTATGGTACTCTCTCCGATCTCTGAGTTAATTACTCTGCTGTTAAGCATTTCATAAACGCAGTTCGTTATTTCTATTTTCGCTCCTAAGTCTACGAGCGCTGTTTTTATGGACGCTGTTTTGACATTGTTGAAAGCTCCCTCAATTTCCAAAAATGCTGCCATGGTGAATTCTTTATGGTGTAATCCTTTTTCTATAATTGACACAACTTCGTGCAGGGCTGTTTCAACGGACTTGCCATTGAGGTAGGTATGTTGAGTACTGCATAGATTGTTTTCGTTTAAAAGGTCTCTTGTATATAAGTCGATTATTCTCTCTAGTGTCTTTAAGAGAAAAGAGGAGAGACTTATCGGCCTATAATCTTTTGCTGTGCAGTGTATATGTCTCCCAGCTTTGGGAATGAATATCACTTTTACTTCTTTCCAGCTTTGCGGTATGTAGCAGAGTCTTATACAGCTTCTGAATATCGCTTTTAGCCATGGCAGTATTACATTAAGAGCCTGTTGTATCATTGCTGGTATGACATTATCTGGTCCCGCCGATTTGTAGGGCTGGAAAGATCTGACTGCCCAAGCAATTTTGTGCTCTGTTATGATACTTTCAATTGCCATGTCCGGTTGTGTGTCTTGCGGAACGGGGGTATAGTTGACCTCACATCCAGTGTTCTCACTAGACTCCGGAAAGAGAGTATCCATTAAAATTTGTAGAATTTCTTGGCTAGACTCTGTCCAAGAGTCATCAGCACGTTTAATATACCCTGGGACCGTGGGGTCTTTGGATAGTACTTTACGTAGTCTGGCAGCCTCGTTTGTACTCTCTATGGATTCGCAGAACGTGCTCCAGGATTCGAGTTTTGCTCTCCTTATTTCTTTAGTATATAGATTAAGTTCGGACCTATACTTAGTCCAGTCTTCATCTGTCTTACTCTGTCTTGCTTTGTTAAAAAGTTATCTTACCAATGTTCGCCGCTTTTGAAGCTCGCTGGTCCACCAAGTTGCCTTTTTGGGTTTGCGATTGCGAGAGATGGGACAGTGTTTAACAAAGGCTTTGTGTATAGTTTTGGTAATATACTCGACTGCGTTGTCGATTGAGTGAGTGTCGACAAACTTGTCCTCTTTTGGATGTTGTGTCTACTCACTAACCGTTTTCGCATAGTCTGCCCAATTCGTTTTCCTAGGGTTCTTAAAGATTCGTTGTGCCATATATTGTAGATTGACTGTAAAGAGTATTCTATTATGGTCTGAGAAAGAGTTCTGTCGACAAACTCTCCAGTCTTCTACCCTGAGCTGATCATTGTTGCTTTTCAGAGTTATGTCTAAAATGTCTGCCCTGTTTCTGTTTTGGAAAGTGGGCTGGTTTCCCCTGTTACACAAAACTAGATTTGTGGAAATAATATATTCAAACAACGACTCACCTCTTTTATTAATTCCTGCGCTGCCCCACAGCGTGTGGTGTGCATTCGCGTCGCACCCTACCACCAATGATGTGTTCCGTGTGTTAGCGTGCTCCACTAATTCACGTACTGTATCGGATGGTGGGTTTTCCTCGTCGTGTGCCATGCAAACTGAAGCGAGGATAAGGTTCCTTTCCGGAGCTTCAATTTTTACGGCCACTGTGTCTCCATTGCTGTACCTGTGAAGAAAAAATATGTTACCAACAGTTTTCTTCACTAGAATACCTTCTTCTTTAGTGTGGAACAGATGGTAATATGGCGATTTCAGTCCTTGGATTTTATTTTTAAAAATCCAGGGTTCTTGAATTAATGCCACTTCCACGCTTACCTCAGACATGAACAGCAGTAGGTCGTGTGTTGCTGCTTTACAGTGATGCAAATTAATTTGCACCACTAGCAGCTTTTGCAACCTTTGGCTCTTCATCTTCATCCAGTCGTGCCCTTCCGGCACCTAGCCCGAACTTCAGTCTGTTGCCTGGGGTCTGTCTTATGCTGGCTGCAGAAGATTGGTTTATTGCAAAGCAGAGCTCCTTGCCGTCACCACTTCTTCTGGAGTATACCTTGACCCAATCCTTGATCGGGATGTTCTTGTTCTGCCCAGCGAGGAAGACCACGATGTTCTTGTCCTCTTCTTTGTCGAAGGAGGGTGGTATCCAGACTTTGACTTTCTGTCTAAGTGGCAGTGCTGATCTGATTATGACCTTCAGTTTGGATACCTCCCACAGTTCGCCAATGCTGGCGATGGTTTTGGAGAGAAACTCAAGAGTATGCCCGTCTCCACACCCCACTATCTTCACACCTTTGTGCCATCCGGCCCCGTCAAACTCGTAATCTGGTCCCCTATTTCGGATGTTGACCATCATAGCCTTGAGGATGACGTTTTCTGTCAGCAGCCAGTGCTGAGCACTGTGATCTTTCCATCGGGATCTTGCTCATCAATGACTGCTGCTATTAGGCTCGTCGGAGTGCTGTCTAGGCTTGTTGAAGCCTTCGGTCTTTTCGGTCGGCTTTCTTTTTTCTCCTCCTCTGACCCTGTTAGTTTGTAAATTTTGTTGTTTTAGTGCAAAGAAATGTTGCACTTTTACAATAATACTAGACCAGTTGAATTGGATCGCGAATACCTCTTTATTATTATTCCCGGGGCAATGACGGTGGGTAACACAAATTGATGTAATCCAAGCAATGGGTGGCTGCTAGTCATAAATATACGAGTAGGTATACTATGTACTTTTAATTTGACAGTAAGTATCGTTTCTTATCTAAATCAACGGAAATTCTATGAATAATTCAAGTCTGATACGCACATTTTTTTTAGCCTCCGAATCATGACTCAACATTGGTATTTAATAACTTGCGTTCGGGAGATTAGTACAACAAAATTGCTTACTATACCGTATCATATAGAGTATAGGGTGTTATAAGTTAAACTCATAGGTCCCTTACCTATAAAAAATGTTTTCTGGAACTTAAACTAGCTCATTCATTTAAATTTCCTTTTGCAAACGGACATGGTACATATCATTAAATTGAACAAAAATTGCCTTCGACCCCTAACAATACATTTTTTTAATGCATTGGAGGTGCTATTAGACTTAGCAGAAAGAGATTGGGAAGTAGGTAGTGTGGTCGGAGAAGTATAAAATGCGGTGGATCAAATTTGGCAAAACAAGCAGGTTAAGTAGATGATATTGTGGAGGCTGCCTGTCGGAGGAGATAAGGCCCAGTAAACCTAGTTATCTCTCAACAAACTAAGGTTAAGTATCCTCTACTTTTTTGAAAGCGGTCATCCATTGGACAACCAAAGTTGAAGTGCGTCACTTTAATTGCTTAGAGCCAATTTAGTTAATGTTGTAATTTTATGTCACTGAGGCTCACTTTTTTGATAGTATTATTAGGGTCATCTCCTTATTTCATGACTTTATCAAGTTTAATTTGGATAAAATGCGAGTTTTTTGAATTTTGACGCCATTTATTCGCAAGGAGGAGGTGGGACAGAGATACTTAATGGCGGCTCAGAAAAAAGGATCTAGCGAATTTCTTATGGTTAGATTTCCAAATATTTAAGCAGACGTTATCTACTTGTAATGGCCAACAGGGGTTTACGTCTTCTAGTAGAAAAATATCGCACCCGCGAAAGAACGATGGTTGAGATATGGCTGGCTTAATTCCAATTGTTGCTGAATTAATTAATTAATTAATTCACCATCCTGTTACAGTTTAAAGAAGTCAAAATAACATTCATATTATAAAACAAATTAAAAGAGCATATTGGAAATGCAGAAACTGTAATGTATTATGACAATTCGTATGATATCAGGAAAAACATATAAAAAATAAAATACATAAACTTGCAATGATAAGACACATTCCTAATTTTAGGTAGGCGGCTTTCATCGCCTTTAAACTTATCAGTAAAATAATTTGTGTGTTGAATGTACTTTACTTTGTCAAATGAACTTAGTGTTGTTAGTACAGTTCTACATGATTGATTATAATTGCATTCAGAAATGCGATTTTTTTATGACTTTCAGTTCTGCAGGTTTTTGCATTCATTTACTTGTGACTGTGATCTTGTTTTTCACTGTGAATCAAACCCGTGATTGTGGTTTGGAAATTCGTAAAACTGCTTCCACGTAACAAAAAATGCAATCAATCTGATACAAAATGTTGAAAATATTTATAAGTTAAAACCATTCTTCTTTAGGGCGACCATTCTTGTAATGAATTTAATACCTTTGGATTTAGGCGATTCCTAGGCTGAGTTAAGTAGCACTGGCTTTAGAAGATAATATTTCTGCTGGCACTGACGAGGAAACAACCGATGTCGAAACTGTCGATAGAGGCCTGAAAATACCTCCTTTTGCTCTCGTCTTACTATTGGCATCATAATTTCATTTATGATTATGATTAGGGTTATTTAAAAAAAGGTTGTGCAAGGAAACAAAAATATATGAAAAAAGTACACACGAAATAACACTTTGCCCAAAAGAGATCTTTCCGCAAAAATACAATCACACAAAAAACATAAATGTAAGTTTTCTAAACCTTCTAAATAGTGATTGGGAAAAGAAAATTTTTCAGGTATATAAAATCAGAAATAGAAATGGAAAATATTGTTCTATAGAGCTCTCAAGAATATTAAATGACCCAATAAAAAGAAGAATCACACCAACTGATTTGCTATCAAATGCCCGCATTTGCAATGCTGCATTTTCAATGCGGTAATGCTCTTGGCAAGCGCTGTATGTACTAGTCGTTGGCTGTTGCTGTGCTAATTTTTTTCAACTTATGGTTAGTCTTTTTACACAAACCTGGCTCGGAAAACACACATGGGAAAATTGTTTATAAAATTTTAGAAAGTTCCTTAACCCTTAAGAAGTGTTTTTAGGAAAGAAACCGCTCCATGAGGCAACATCTTGACTTCTGGTTTAGTAAACCTACTAGTAATTCCATGCTGCGTAGATATTTTATTATTTGTGCAATAAAGAAGATGGTTGGTTTTTATTTTGTTGCACATTGAACCGTTCTAATTGTTGTCGCTTCTGGTCACCTTTTGTAATTTTTATAAAAACAAAATTTATCAAAGTTCTCGTGGATATGTTTTCTGATTTTTCCCGAACAGACATAATAAACAAACCACTTAAATTTGGTATTTTTATTATTATTTAATTGAAATGCAACACCACCGGAATTTGATTGGCTTCAGTTATGAACTGATCCGAGACCGGGAGGCACAGGCTACCAATACTACACTCAGAGAAAAAAATAGTCATTAATGACTATTTATTCCCTATTCTAAGGGTATATTAATTTTGACGCATAGTTTGTAACATACCTTAATATTGCCCGTAGACCCCTAAAAGTTACTATATTTATGATCAGCATCGATAGTAATGTCGATCTAGCCATGTCCGTCCGTCCGTCCGTCCGTCCGTCCGTCTGTAGCCAAAAATTAGGCCTTTAAACTGGACCAAGAGAGCTGAAATTTTAACCATATACTCTCTAGGGTCCCGAAATAATCAAGTTTACGAATTTTTGAAATCCGCCCACAGACACGCCCACAAAATCAAAAAAACCAAATTTTGGAAAAAATCGAATTTTGAGCTAGAAAGCTGAAATTTTTTATATATGATCTATGACTCCTAAAACTGCTCGGGATAAAAAATTTTCAAAATCCGCCAACTGACACGCCCACAAATAAATAAAATAATTTTTTTATACCCTATTCTAAGGGTATATTAATTTTTGAAAATCCAAAGTTTGAGCTAGGGAGCTGAAATTTATAGTATATACTCTCTATGGGCCCTTTATGCTCATGTGTAAATATTTTCAAAATCCGCCCACTGACACGCCCACAATTTTTTTTTTTTTTTTGAAAGTTCAAAGTTTGAGCTAGGGAGCTGAAATTTATAATATATACTCTCTAGGGGCCCTTTATTCTCATGTGTTAATTTTTTTTAAATCCGCCTACTGACACGCCCACAATTAAATAAAACAATTTTATTGAAACACCCAAGTTTGAGATAGGGAGCGTTTTTTTTTTGATAAAATCCTTTAAATGTTATATAACAAAATATGTAGAGCGTTCTTAACAATTCAACCATACTTGGACTTTTGTCACGCCCACTTATGAGGGATAGGAATAAGAATAGGGTATCCAACAGTTCGCCCAAGCGGACTGTAGCCCGTCCCTATGTTTTTTGACTATTTTCATAGTCCGAATCGTGACCACTATTTTTATTAGTTAAAAAATAGTTACTTATAACTATTTTGTTTGTAAATTTATTTTTTTGTGGAACTCAACTTTTAAATAGTCAATTTTGACTATAGAAGCAGTTACATAACGTTTACAGTAGTTGTTTTTAACTATGTACATAGTACAAGCATAACTTTGCAGTAGTTGTTTTAAACTATGCACAATGCACATAGTAGTTACACAATTTTTACAATAGTTGTTTTTAAATATGCACGTAGTAAAATTCAACTACATCAAACTGTTGTTGCATAACTTTGTATATAGTTACATTTAACTATACGTATAATTAAACTCGAATATTTCTTATTGCTTTTAAATGAACCTATTAATAGTTACTTTTGACTACTCAGAATTAAAATTGTCTAAAAAATAGCTGTTAAATCATTACAGTATTAAGAAAGAAGTTTTCAACTGCATATTAGCAATATAGTTGACTTTAAATAATTGAATGAAGTCCGTGACTATACTTACCATGACTGCAAGTCGGCAAAACGATTTGTTTCCTGAAAATTTCCCTGAGTTTTATAAGAAAAAAATGCATTATATATATTTTTTTAATTATTTTATTTTATATTTCACATAGGTATAATGTTTATAAAACTAAAAAAGTTTATCAATTACAATTAGATGTATTCTAAAAAACCTTAAAACCTAATGATCTTTCTTCACCGAAAGTAAGACCAAAATCTTTATTTATCTACAATTAAAGAAAGAAAAAATAGAAAACAAATTAAATACTATTTTAAGATATATTTTGCTCGTTTAAATATATTATGCCCAGGTTTTTTTATATAATATTCATATATAAATATAGTAAAAATAACTTTCAAACTCACCAAAGTATATCCCAATGCGTGTCTTACTATTGCACGACTGCACGAGACGAACATTCACAGCACAATGATCGCATTTCAATCAACTTTTGTATCTGTTGCACATATTAAAGAACTACACAATAGTCATTTTCAGCTATCTTGTTGTGCTGTTTGACAACTAAAATAGTGATGGTTGAACTTCTGGCGCGCGATTCTTCTTAAGTAACTACAGAGTAGTCATTGTTGACTATTTTGTTGTGATTTTTGTCAATAAAAATAGTCATAATGATACATTCGACGCGCGCGATTCTTATTAAGTAACTACGCAATAGTCATTTTTAACTATCTTTTATCATGGTTGAACTTTTGGCGTACGCATTTATTATTGAATAACTAAGCAATAGTCATTTTTGACAATTTACATTACTATTTCTAACTATTTTCAACTTATTTTTGTTCTTTAATAGTCATTCTGTAAATTTCGTTGAATATTATCAAATTACTAAGACAATAGTTACAAAAATAACTATTTTTTTCTCTGAGTGTAGACAACAGTCAACTGAGAGGGTATTTTTCAGATTGATTACACGCTGAAAACAGCTGAAAAACTCCACTGAATGCCTATCTGTATTAGTGTTTGCATTCAAATCAAATGGTAAGCTTGCACACTGATAGGATATTTACTGCAGTCAGGTGTGTAATTGGGAGCAACTGAAGAAAAAGAGTCTATAAATGACGGAGGATATGCTGTCTTAACAAACCACCTTCGTTTCAAGGTGGGTTTGTAAAATTTTAATAAAGTACCTGCAAACTTCTTCGTTCCATGGTGAATTAGTAATAAGTACAAAATATAGTATAAATTCTTTAACGTTAGGCAAAAAGGTTTTAAGTCAAAAAATAAATTGCATTTTGGGTTTTTGATTGGGTTTAACTGAATTTTTTTTTCTCTTTCGTTTGGTATTAACGACTTAAGTTTAGCACAACTGCTTCCCATCGTAATAATTAATTTAATCCCGATTTGCAAATAATTAAATTTTTTTAAATTTGGTTTAACGAAAAACTGCAGTTTCTGACTTAAGACCTTTTTGCCTAACGTCAAATAATTGTACCTACATAATAATGCCTTTAATCCCTTATAATACTTGTTTTAGAGAATTAACAATAAAAAAAAAACTTTAATATACATCCCAGCATAGCGAAAATTGTTTAATTTTGTCCTGTCTGTACCCCCTGAATCAGTAGCAAGTGATTAAGCTTGTCGTATATAGGTCGAATATAATTAAAAGTGTGTGCTTTGCTGCTCCTGTTGAAATATTTTGACAGTCAACACTATAATCTGCCTTCGCATTGACACAGTGTTTTATCACTTTTGTTTCACTGATTTCCTATGGTTCAATGATATAATGTGTTTCAACATGACTCTCCAAAGCGTGATTGTGTTTTACGCATCAGTTAACTTAAGTTGATTTCAAGTTTTGTTTAATTGAATATTGTTCTCAATGTTATGATGGCCAAACCTCCAAAAGTAATTACTATCATTATATACTATTTATTTATTTGTTCAAATCTTGCCTTCACTTAAGCTACAACGATAACTTTAACACATTTTTACATAAGCTAATTTCTTATCCTGCTCCTGCTATAGTAAAATGCGCATTTTCTGTTCATAAATGCATTAAAAGTGCTCTTCCTGCCATTTGGTGTTTTGTTTGTTTGAGGCCAAGAAATTGTACGAAAAAAAAATAATTTTCAAACAAAATAATAATAACATTAGTCAAATAAATCAGTAAAAAAGAATATCACACATTTGCAACAATTTATATTCGTTTCATTCGTTATTTTTGTTTTCCCAAAGCTCCCACAGCACACAGCAAACACACCCCTCTATCTCAACACGACACATAATCAGAAACTTTGGCAAACTTCAAACAAAAATATGAACGGAACTGAACAAAATGTACTCTGCCCGTCTGCCGCAGCAGAAAGTAGTTTTTGGTACTACACAACTCAACAGAATAGTAACAAAAACATTATTTAAACTTTGGAATGAATGATTCACAAAGTTCTGTCAAATGAAACAAAATTAAACTCACCACACAATCTTGTCATATTTGACAATCACTCGCAATTTGACAGAATTAATAAAATTTACTTTTATTGATTCACATATTTTCACCGATAGAGAGAGGATTAGGCTCCGCCCTCTTAGGGGCTAAGTGGAAGGGGGTATTGGGAATTGGAGAGTATAGGTGGTATGTGCCGGGAGGCCTGCATATTTGTTTAGGTAGAACTGGCAAATCCTACAGGTGGGCCAGTAAGGATGCAGTACAGTGGGAGAGTTATAATTCATTTATTTCAGAAGTTACATATTTTTTATTTACACAAAAAAAACTCGACAGTTTTATGTTGACAAAATCCCATAGATACCAAAAGTGTCAAAATAGATTTTTAATTGATATCTGGCTAGTAAGCCGGGCAAACTACATTCGCAGGGGGTCTTGACTACAGAATAATTCATAGTTGAGTCGGTAGTCCATATTTTTTTAATTTGTTCCCTGTCCGACATTAGATACGAAATGATGGGAGACAAATTGTGTCTGATTTTTATGATAAACCAAGTTTAACACTCACATATCAACAAAAGTACACGATCATCGTATTTTACCGTAAAGCCAATACATCATAAACTAATAGACCTGTGGCGAACGTATGTGAATCAGATAACATATCTATGTGCATAAATATCGAAGAAAATCCGTTAATTATGGTGATTAGTCTGTTAAGGCATTCAATAATACATCTTCGTGTTGCCCTTAGTCCAAACTCGCCGTCATTTATGTAATAATATTATTCGAATGGGGTTAACTTTCTTCCCATTTGAGATAACTTAATCATTAACATAAAACAAAACAACACCCAAGAAAACGAAGAATAATCCAAAGAAATAACCATGCAACCTTTAGGCGTAGGTATATGTATGTCTTGAAAAGTAAAAATTATTATTAATTTTTAAATGAACTCGTGTGACACACAGTATGGCAAAACCATGCAATTATTAAAGTAAATAATATAATCATAAAGGCGCCATCAACTTTCACGCTTAGGTACCTACCTACATGTATTGCTGCTCTAAAAATAATATTGTTTTCCTTAAGTTCGCTACACTTTGTACAATTAGCGGTTTTTTATTGTTATTTTTGAAACTAAACTTAATTGTGCGCCGCCACATAACATAAAAGTGAAAGAGACAAAAAGTGAGCATTTTGCTGATGATGCTGCTGACGCAGCGGGTAACATTCAGCGGACTGTCTTATCTGTCAATTGGGTAAATTGCAATTTGGAGCAGTCATACATATTCACTCGACGAATTGTATTTATGTCGAGTTTGCCTTTTTTCTAGAACTTCCAGTTCTCCGACGCACTAAGCCCTCGAATTGATTAAGTGAGTCATATGGAGTATTGCTCGTTCTTTGTTTACCAATTTGTTACTTGCCCTCTTTTGCAACGCAAAATATGCCTCTAGTTGAATTACTTGCTCTAAATCTAGATCTGGGTACTTAAGTTACAGTTACCGGTGGAAGAGTTATTAATGCACATACTCGTACATGCAAAGACGGGCCTGAACGACTTTTGAAACAATAATAAACAATCATTATAATTAAAGAAAACTAAATGAGACTACTACCGTTTCATAAATTGAAAGTGTCTTAGTTATTTGTGACAGTTTCATGAGAGTCTAATCGCAAGGTAAACGTGACGTTATGAAGTAAATAGGCTTGGAAATATCTATTTCACCATACGAGTGCATAGCAATTTAACTAACTCATTCCCAAATATGAAAAAATATAGTGGTATAAATTCGGGAATCTATTTTTGTCACTGCTACGAGGTGAGATGCACTTTTCATTATCTTGTTGCAACACTTGTTTCGTAAATTGGATTAGTGGAGGCGATGAATAATGTAAAAATTGTTTGAAAGTCGAGTCTGCGCGTTTATTGTGGACGTATGTATTAGCTTGTTGGTTGGCGAGATTCCGACTTCGGAAATAAAATTCGGAAGTAGATGCAACAAAGCACGACTGCACGACGTTTTTGAATTGAATTGTACAAAACTAAAGGGTCTTTCATTGGCGACTTGACGACTTCAAATTTTCAGTGTGAACGCACCCTTAAACCGATTCCCGAACTGTCAATGTCAAAATATTCAGTAAAATCAACATTTTCATCATGGTAAAGTACACGAAGGAACAACGTTTACAAATAATTAAAATTTACTACCGAAATTCCGAGTCGGTGGTCGCAACTTTAAGAGCGTTTTCGGTCGTAGTTCTCGTCCCAGTAGACAAGCAATTCATAGTCTAGTGAAAAAATTTGAGCCAGAATATTCGCTGCTTGATGTTGCCGTGATAGTGAGGCTACGTTTTACCTGAAGTGTGGGGAATATTGCTGCCGTAGAGGCGTCCGTCGCAAACCAGTCAAATCAATCAATTTCACGGCGTTCTCAAGAATTGGGCCTCTCCCAGACCACATTTTGGCAAATTTTGCCTAAGGATCTTGGACTACACCCTTACAAGATCAAGCTGACTCAAGAACTAAAGCCACTTTATCATATGAGCTACATTAAATCATTGGTCTATGCCAACAAGCCGGCGACGCTAGAAGAGCTCAGAGTCAAAATTGAACGAGAAATAGCGGCCGTCTCGGTCGAAATGTGAGGCCGAGTCATCGAAAATTGGGTTCAACGTATCGACCGCGGCATACATTCCCGTGGTGGACATATGAACGAAAGTCGAATTACATTCATAAATGTTTTGATAGTAATTCAAGCCAATACATTTTTTTTAAAGATATCTCAAGTAGTTTGCATTTTATTTAAAAAAGAAATTGTCAAGCTCTTAATGAAATACCCTTTATAATATTATTATAGCCGTTTTTCTTTATTTAGCTTAGAGTAGAGCTGGTTTCTTTTTAAGCAGAGCGTTCAAACTCTGTGTTGTCTTTCCGTTCAGAGCTTGATCAGAGCGCTCTCTATGAACTCAGAAAAAGTTGACTGATCAGTCTGAGCAAAACACAGCCAAGGACAAACTGGCAGGATGGAAAATAAAGAAAAACGCAATCAAAAAGAATAAGGAATGCTACAGTCCGCTTTGGCGAGTGTCCTATACCCTTTTTGTATCCCTCATAAAGTGGGCGTCTCAAATATCCAAGTATGGGTGAATTGTTAAGTGGTACATATTTTGATTAACAATTTTTTTGTAAAAACAAGTGGGCATGCCAGAAAACTTTATAAAAAGGATTTGATCAAACCGACTTTAAATAGTGGGCTTGTCAGTGGGCGGATTTTAAAAATATTTACACATGAGCGGGCCCGTAGAGAGTATTTATCTCAATAAGCTCAAAGTTTGAGTTGTCGATAAAATTAGCTGTTCAAACTATGGGCACTATGCGGATTTTAGAAATCTTAACATAAGAGCATTTTGGGCCCCCAAAAAAAAGTGGTAACTGGCAAGATTCGGATTTCACTCCAATCTGTTGAAGTGGGTTAGCTCATATCTTATTCATATTTAGTTTGTATGCTTAAACGACATTCGGTCAACACCGGTTCAAGTTACTTCAGGTGTACCTCAAGGTAGCCATCTTGGCCCCTTACTTTTCCTGTTATTTATAAACGATATTCCGGAAATGTTTGAGAATTCTCAATGTTTGATGGTTGCCGATGATTTGAAAATTTTTCGTCAATTAACATCGGTGTTAGATTGTAGACTTTTACAAGATGATCTTAATAGGCTCTCGAATTGGTGCCATAACAATGACCTGCACTTAAATGTATCTAAATGTCAAAGCCTTACTTTTTGTCGTAATCTGTCCCCAATTCCTGTCTCGTATATGATTGGTGATGTTCCGTTGTCCATTATACGATCAAAAAAAGATCTTGGGATTATGTTTGATCAAAAACTGAATTTTATTGAACATATTGATTTTCTAGCTGCTAAAGCCAACTCAATGCTAGGATTTATATTGAGAAATTCAAAGGAATTTCAGGATCCTTATAGTCTCAAATGCCTCATTTTTGCATTTGTTAGAGCTCACCTCGAGTACTGCAGCATTGTCTGGAATCCATTTTATGAAGTTCATTCCATCAGAATTGAGAGGATCAAAAAGTGTTTGACTAGAGTTGCAGTAAGACGGCTTCGTTGGAATATTGAAATACCTTCCTATGATACTAGGTGTAAACTACTGGGAATTTTACCTCTATCGACTCGGAGGAAATACTTATCTATAATGTTTGTGATGGATTTAATTACCTGTCATATCGATTGTCCCTTTCTGTTATCACAAATTGGTTTTTATGCTCCGTCGAGAGCACTCAGATATCGTCATGTATTTTATGTACCCTTTCATAGGGCTAACTATGGTTATAATGAACCTATATCTAGATGTCTACGAGAGGCTAATAGTTACTGTGATTTATTAGAATTTCATCTTAGTAGGTATTCATTTAAAAACTGTTTAATATTAGCATTAAGCAACTCTGGTGGTAGCTGATAGGTATTTATTTTTGTATTATGTAATCTAAAGAGAACAGTGAATGTTTACCTACTCATTTGATGAAAATAAATAATATTCCAAATTGCAGCTTTCCAGCGCATATTTCGATTTTTTTTTGAGATTGTGATTAGAGAACATAATATGTTTAAGATTTCAGCTTTCTAGCTCCAGTTTTAGAGCCTTATATTTGACGACGGACGCATGGATAGAACGACATGGCTATCGATGCTGATCACGAATATAGTAACTTTTAGGGGTCTACCGGCAATATTAAGGTATGTTACAAACTATGAGTCCTTTAGAATAGGAAAGAACGATGGTCGGAGGCTGTTTCTAGGGCGTATAAAATATCACAATTTTATATAATATATGATAGCTGAGCGCTCAAGTGTCAGAACGTTCTGAGCACGCTCAGGTTCAGAGCATACTCTTTGTTTTCATAACAATATTATCTAAAATTCCATATTTCTTTGGAATCAATTTATTCCCTTTTGAGATATTGCCGTTTTCTAAAGCTACGTTATTGGAATTTAGTGGGGAAAACTAAGTATTCCATTTTCTAACCTTCAATCCAAGTATTTAAACCAAGTATATATCGGCAGACGGCTATTTCTGCAATGCTCGTGTTCTCTAATCTAATCTAATTTATATTGGAAAAAAACTTTCACTGTTTTTTGCTCTATTTTATTTTACAAATTAGTAACGTTAAATTACACCGGAACTTCGGCTGAAGCGCAACTATGAAGTCGACTTTCATCGTGTTCAGGACTGGCTCTGGCCAGACTCTGAGCCTGGAAAGGAATGCAGTCGAATCTTCACGGATGGCTCCAAAACCGATCAAGGATCTGGTGCTGGTGTTTTCATGGAGGGCGACAACATTGTTAGGCAAACATGCGTCAGTCTTCCAAACGGAGACTTATGCTATCCTAATGGCCATGGCCTATGTTGCGAGGAACGGGTGGAGGGGGCGAAGTATCTGCGTCTGTAGCGACAGTCAGGCTGCGCTTAAGGCCTTGCTCAACCCCTTAACCACCTCCAAAATAGTCCGTGAATGCAAGATCTCTATATGAATTCGGTCGGAAGGCTGAATTCACTTAGACTTGTCTGGGTTCCGGGTCATAACGGGATCACGGGAAATGAGATCTCCGATGAAATTGCTAGACAGGGCTCAGAGGGGGACTTCTCAGGACCTGAACCAGCGATTTGTCTGCCTGCGTCCTCGGTCAGGGCTTCCATTGACGGTTGGGTTTCATATGAACACAATCGCCATTGGCATGACTCTCCAGTGTGCAGACAGACTAAGCAAATTCTACCCGACCGACGTCTGTAGGAAATCCGCGGCATTCTTGTTGTCTCTCAACAGAAAAGACTGCAGACAGACTACTGGCGTTCTTACGGGACACTACGCTTTTGCCAAACACCTTAAGGTGCTAGGCCTAAGCGATAGCACCAACTGCGAAGCCTGTGGAGAAAGCGACGACACTGCGGAACATTTCCTCTGTGATTGTCCTGCTTTTGCTCGTATCAGGTGGCAGGTATTTGGTGCGGATATGGTGAGTGCTGTAAACCTAAGCTCCTCATCAATGAAGCGCCTTCTCGTTTTTCTTAGGAAAACGAGAAAATTCTCACAGTAAAATGTGGTGTGTCTGCCTGGTAGTACAATGGACCAGTATTATGTCTGAGTTTCAGTGTAGAAAGTCTCGCACCCCGACAAAAAAAAAAAAAAAAAAAAACGTTAAATTACTGTAGCAACTTTAACACTTTAAAAAAAAGGATGCAAATTTACTTTGTGCGTGCCACTTTTTGTGAGGTCAGTTTGTGTTGCAATTATAAAGTGGTTTTGCTCATATTAATATTTAAAAAAATCGGTGTTTTTCGCGCGCCGAACACATAAAATCGTTCCTGATTACGTGTGTTCTTGTTTATTGACTTTGTAAGGAAATGTAATTGCCGCAGGAATTAACGGAAGAGGAAATATTGGAGGCGTTAGTAAAAGAATCAGATGTGGAAGAAGGCCATTATAATGAAAGTACATATGACATTGCGGTTGAACTTATTCATGCCTATTTATGAATCACTACTTAATCCTTTCAAGGAATCCTAGAAAGGTAAAGTTTATAGGAAGTATCTCTGCTGGAAATTTCGCTGTAAATATAGTCCCTGCACTTGATGTATGCATGGATGTTGGCAGGGCAAAAAAAAGGGTCAAACCTGCCCAATTGAGTGGCAGTTATTGTCCCTTTAGTCCAGATCATAACCTCGTCGTTTATAGTCAGGTAGACTTAGACTGTTGGACATCACCTAGCGGTCAAATTAAGTATCCTATTTGTTTTTTTTTTATATTCCTGTTTAGAGTGGAATTAGTATATATAAGTACAAATTCAGATTTTTGATGAAATAGATTAAAATCGTAACATGCATTTTTGAGAAAAGCGAAGTTTTCAATTTGGAAACTCTTAATGTAAACAAACTAATTTTTGAAAACACTTCAGCTGTTGTTGAGATACATACTTTCGTTTTTCTTCGTCTTTAACAACGACGTTGTTGAACTTTCAACGATCTGTTATCGTTTTCGCTAACTTACGACTAATGTCCCTTGCGATAACAAAAATTGTATTCCTAAAAAAAGCACAACAATATTATTCACTAAGTTGTCATTAACAAATATTAACGATTTACGTAACAATGTCATTAACTATCGAAAAGTTTCAAATTGTAATTCGACGAATGTGTGTCGGATCCCGTTTGTGACAGCAAAACAAATGATTCTGCTTTTATTTTTCAATAAAAACAGGCAGAAAAAAAGGTTAAGATCCATATTGTTTCATTGAAATATAAATCATATGAAAGAATACATACGAGCGCTGGTGGATATTTCAGCAACTTTGAAATAAAAGCATTGTTTTTGTAGCTCAAAAATGAATTTATTTTCCAACAAAGTCTCCTTTCAGGGCGACACACTTTTTCAAACGATGGTCCAATTTCTTTATTTCTTCACAAAAAAATGATTAGTAAAACTCTGCAAAATAGGCATTTGTTGCATCGACAATCTCATCATCTCATCAAAATCTTTTTTCTTAATATTTGGATTTTGAAAATAGGAAAAAATCACAGCGAGCCAAACTGAATATAAGGGAGAGTTCATAGCGCAGTTCCGCTTATTTTGCTGTTGCGGACGAATGAGCTTGTACGTTTTCGTTATGAAATAACACTTTATACCCTATTCTATTGGTTTTATAATTTCAACTCATAGTTCGTAACTTACCTTAATATTCCTTGTATTCCCCTAAAAGTTGCTAGATTTGTGATCGACATCAAAATTTATGTCGACCTAGCCATACATTTTGAGGCCTTAAAACTCAAGCTAGAAAGCTGAAATATGAAACATATACTCACTAGGGGCTCGAAATGTAAAGATTAAGTGTAAAGATTTTTAAAATCCGTTGACTATTTAAAAAAAAAAAACGTTTTATTGAAGAATTCAGTTGAAATGAACCTCCAAAGTTTTATCGTGCGTTTTTGAATTCTGTCTAGAAGCTCCAACTAGGTTATTGGTACAACAGACCAACAGATATGAGCGTTATACAGGGTGTTTTTTTTATAGAGGCATAAAACTTTTTAAAAAATAAAACAACAAATTTAATGGAATGACAAAATTTTGGCTTTATTAGCTCACAAATTGCATGGAATTTATTCTCCTCCAAATGATTTTCAATGACATTGAGGAATAAACAAATCACGAATCATTTGCCTGTAGCATTCGCCATTCACGGTAATGTTGGCACCGGTTTCGGATTTGAAGACAAATGGGCCGATGACTCCTTCGGCATGTAAATCACACCAAACTGTGATTTTTTTGGGATGTAAGTTGATTCTCAGCCCATTCACAGAACTCACGACGCAATCGATTCTTGCACCAGTTGGATCTTATATGGATGTATGCCAAGATCTTTCCTCAAAATTTTCCAAGTACTGGCCGGGCAGAGACCGAGTTGCTAAGAACGGCGTCGGATCGATAAATTCGGGTCCTCTCTCACACTCACGTCTACAGCGACGATGGCTCTGTACGCACGGTACGGGATCGATTGGGCTGCATATTATCACAAAGAGTAAAGGTAGTCATGAATCGATCCTAGCTGCTCAGATGGACGATTATGCGCATCGTAAACTCGACGAAGTGCTCTATAAGCTTGGCGAACAGAATGCCAATTTTGGAAATAAATTTCAAGATTAGTAAACATTTTTCTGGTGTAAGTCTTTCTATGGTGATTTTCCAAAGTATACTGAACAAAAAGTCGACCACACTTTATTAGAATGACAGCTAGTTTGACAGTTATCCCTCTCAGAAGTTTTATACCTCTGTAAAAAACACCCTATACTCAAGTTTGGGGCAATTAAAAGCCTTTTATATTGTAGCCAGATCCGAAGGGATGAACAATTTCTTGCATCGTTTGAGGAATCCTAGACATTTCGAAGCGTTCTTGGCGACGGAGGTTGTCATTAAAACACATACCGAGAATGGAAAATATTTCGGTTTCAGCGATGCAAATGCCATTCATGAATAATGGGATACTGTTGAGGTTTCGCTTAAATGACAGAAGACAGCATTGTGTTCTGGAAGCATGAAATTCTACCCTATTGGTTGTACCTCACTGAAATATGCTGTCAAGATCGGGATGTAATGAGCATAACATACGTTGCCATTCGAGTTGCACACCCGAAGATGAGGGGTGTTAACCAGGAAACGAATGTGAAAAGCTTAAGGAACTGCCATCTGCGAAGGAATGAATCAGATTAAAAGTAAGAGACAGGAGATCATTTCCTCCAGTTAGGTTCGTGCCCTGACAATGAAGCATATTAAGAGTCTTAACTTTCCACATGTATTAAGTTGGGTGACTTGATTTAATCTAAATTCTTCACAGAAACGCAACACCTTACAGACAAGATCGCTAACATTATTTTCTTTTCAGATCTATAATAAAATCTGCGATACCAAATAACAAAAAAAGGTACCCGTAACTGTTAGATATAAACATTTATGTAGATTTACTCAAGTTAAACAGGTTTCGAGTTTATCAATTAAGTCGCGTGTGCTACTAGATGATGATCAATCAATCAACCAAACTTCTTGCATAAGCTTATTCTTGAAAAACCTCATTTAAGTTAATTAAGAACTAATACGATAGGTTATATTAACACAGTTAGTTTCACCTAACTGGATAGTAGGGTAGGCGGCACTGTTTTGTCATCCTAACCTATCAATCAAGAGTGGTGTTTCTATAGAAAATCGTTGCACAGTCTCACAGCTCTAGGTTCTATTGTAGCAGTTGTTTAAATCTGTCTCCTTGTGAGGGTATAAACTATTTTATCATGTAAGAGAAGTTCAAAACATGACTAACATCCTATGACGGTATGATGTCGGATGCATAAGATATACATCGAACGCCATTGATCCTAATATACCAAAATGCGTGCCGCAACTTTTGTCGCAACTTCAAAAATATATGTAACTTGCAATAAACAACACTGGTAAATGGTCCACCTGTATCACATACATACATACCCGCCTCTGCGTGTGGTATGTAATTTCCCATCTAATCTTGTTTTAACTTTATGCAACTATGAGAACAAATTCCAATTAACAAACCCAAATTCTTGTAACAATTACACAGTAGAAAGGAGTTACATAACCTCAACTAAAGTATTTTATAATACAACAACGGCGTATTTTCTTAATAAATTCTTTTATTAGTTTTTTATTTTGTTAAGAACAGAGTACCATAAAAGTTGAACTGTATTCTTACTCTAGCATTCAGTTTTATATTATTCTTGCGGAAACAGCTGTTCCTTCTCATATTTTCTCAACCGTTAATTTTTTTTAGTTCACCATTAAGTGCTTAACTTGAATTGCAATTTTCTTTCGCAAAAGGTCAAAACTATTAAATAATATTTTCATTAATAAAATGAATTCTCTTTTAAGTGAAAGTAACATAATAAACGCGCGACGGAACTAAATGAAAGCGAAATGAAAGAAACAAATAAAGAAATTTGGGTGCCAACTGAGTATCTTCTTTCGACTTTAGTTAGAAAACAAATTTTTTTATTACTTTAATTTTCTTTTGAGTTGTTTATTTAAAGAAAGCCGTTTGCCCTTTGTGTCCGGAATCGAAAAAGCAATTGAATGAATCTCGATTTCATTTCATAAAGTCTCGCACATATTCTATTTAAAGTAGGCTTATACACTATCAGCTCTGTGTCGTGGAGAGCTTAAAGCAAGCAACTACCACGAGCAGAAATTTGCCGTCACTAAAAGTGCTCTCACAGGCTCATCATTTAGTGCAGGTGTTAGTAAGGAAATACGCAAAGTAAAACATATAGAAAGACAATAATTATGTACATATAAAATACTAACACAGACACAAATCATGCAAATAATTTAAGACACTACGGCATTATTACGCAAAATATTTTTTAGCTTAATTTTACTAACATGCAAGTCAATCACATGATCTTAAATCTAAATATAGATTCTACTGATGCGACTAATAGGCTCATGCCTCCCATAATTCGTTCTATGTTGGGGGCTAAGCAATAAATAAACACTACTTAAATAATGGGCACCACCTCGAAAATTAAAGCCAATAGACGACTGCAAGTCAGGTGCATCTATTTGACCGGATATAAGCTGCTGTAAAAAATGATATCGCTATTAAGCCTTCGTTGAGAAAGGGGTAACATTTGAAGAAGCTTGATACGGTGACTGTAAGGAGGAAGGTTAAATGGATCATCCTCTAAGTGCAAATCGAATAAATGTACGTGAATGGCCTCTATTCGATTTGAATGAATGCTTTAGAACGGTGTCCAAACTTGTGAGGCATACTCTAGAATCGGACGGACATTGAATTCTTTCGCCCTTATGAAGCCCAACATAGAATTAGATTTATTAACAATAAAATTGATATGCTTAGCAAAAACCAGTTTGGGTTCGAAAAAAACCCCAAGATCCCTAAAATTATCAACATTACAAAGAATATATTGAGACAAAGAATATTGAAAGGAGGAAGGGATATTCTATCTAGAGAATGTCATATGTTGATATTTTGTCGGGTTCAGGGATAACCCGTTTTTAGCACACCAATTGGCGAAGCTATTAATGTCAGATTGATGCAAAATATCATCGGCGTAGATCAGGATATTACTGTGATTTTTACATGCCTTAACATTAGCAATGGCTAGCATAAATAAAATTGGTCAGAGGTGACTTCCTTGGGGAACTCCAGACTAAGCTTTTTTTAAACGAGATAAGTCTTAATGACCATCCGGAACTTAAGACCCTTCTCGATGAACTGCCAGAACTTAACATGAACTGCGCGGTCACAGACCGCATTCAAAAAACACTATGCTTCAACAAACGGTTCTCCACGGAGATACCCAAGAGAGAAGCATGGGTTAGCAATAACCCACCAAACAGCCATAACGGCATAAAGTGGTATACGGATGGTTCTAAAATGGAAACGGGGGTAGGAGCGGGAATATACGGACCACACAAACGCTTCACGATACCCATGGGAAAAAGTCCCAGCGTATTTCAAGCGGAGCTCCACGCCATTCAAGAATGCGCCAGCCACATTATCTTATCTGGCATAAAAGGTGCAACCATCCATATTTTCACGGACAGTCAAGCAGCTATAAACGCCCTTAGCTCGTATACCATTGACTCCAAATCAGTCATGTACTGCTTCAATACCCTACAAATACTCGGAACAAGAAACAAGACCAAATTATGGTGGGTTCCGGGTCATGTCGGGGTACAAGGTAACGAAAAGGCCGACGAACTGGCCAGAAAAGGTTCAGAAACACCTTTCATAGGTCCCGAACCTTTCTGCTGCACTCCTAGATCAGCAGCAACGGCAGCAATTAAAAGCTGGGAACATAGAAAATTTACCTATCTTTGGGATAACATCCCAGGTCTAAGACAGGCCAAACGAGCTATTCGGCCCTTCAATCATAATGCCAGCAAATGTCTAAACCTAAGCAGGCATGATATCAAAAACCTAGTAGGTTACCTTACTGGTCACCACGGTTTAAGATATCATCTACACAAAATGAGAATAGCAGATTCTCCTGAGTGCCGACTCTGTCTTGAAGAGGACGAGTCAGCTGAACACATTTTATGTAAATGCCCAGCCCTTAATGGAATTAGAAAGAAGATCTTTCTCAGGGAACAATTGAGCCCAGAGGACATAAAGAATTCTTCTACTGGTAAAATTGTCCGCTTTACACGGAAAGCGGAAATTTTACTAGTTTACAATTTTTCTGGCCCATACGGTACAAAAGATCTTTTAGGTCGAAATACCCCCCCCCCCCTTTATAAATCGCCTTGGCGAGCCAGAATTTAAAAAAAAAAAAAAAAAAAGCTTTTTTTATAATTTACTTAGCTAAAAGGGTTTTTGTTTTTATGTATTTGTACAGACCCTTATGGTGTTGGAACACAGCGCAGGCATTTGTTGTTGAACAGTAAGTAGCACCTAGCAACGAAGTATTGCATTGCATAGTGCTACTTACTATTCGATATTTACGTGAGTATTCAATTTAAAAAACATAGGGACGGGCTACAGTCCGCTTGGGCGAACTGTTGGATACCCTATTCTTATTTCTATCCCTCATAAGTGGGCGTGACAAAAGTCTAAGTATGGTTGAATTGTTAAGAACGCTCTACATATTTTGTTATATAACATTCAAAGGATTTTATCAAAAAAAACGCTCCCTAGCTCAAACTTGGGTGTTTCAATAAAATTGTTTTATTTAATTGTGGGCGTGTCAGTAGGCGGATTTAAAAAAAATTAACACATGAGCATAAAGGGCCCCTAGAGAGTATATATTATAAATTTCAGCTCCCTAGCTCAAACTTTGAATTTTGCAAAAAAAAAAAAAAAAAATTGTGGGCGTGTCAGTGGGCGGATTTTGAAAATATTTACACATGAGCATAAACGGCCCATAGAGAGTATATATTATAAACTTCAGCTCCCTAGCTCAAACTTTGGATTTTCAAAAAAATTGTTTTATTTATTTGTGGGCGTGTCAGTGGGCGGATTTTGAATTTTTTTTATCCCGAGCAGTTTTAGGAGTTATAGATCATATATAAAAAATTTCAGCTTTCTAGCTCAAAATTAGATTTTTTCCAAAATTTTGTTTTTTTGAGTTTGTGGGCGTGTTGTGGGCGGATTTCAAAAATTCGTAAACTTGATTATTTCGGGACCCTAGAGAGTATATGGTTAAAATTTCAGCTCTCTAGGTCCAGTTTAAAGGCCTAATTTATGCCGACAGACGGACGGACGGACGGACGGACATGGCTAGATCGACATTACTATCGATGCTGATCATAAATATAGTAACTTTTAGGGGTCTACGGGCAATATTAAGGTATGTTACAAACTATGCGTCAAAATTAATATACCCTTAGAATAGTGTATAATCATGGCCCTGGCCGGGATTCGAACGCACGACCTGCCAATCACTTAGTGAATACACTACCATCGCACCAACGCCACCCGCGAGCTGTCAAAGAAACAGATAGCGATCCCCTAAATTTGAATTGATAAACCCTTGATCTGAGTATGAGTTAACCCGTTTTGGTAGGAAACCAAAAGCCCTGAGCTTAAATTCGATTATTACATGGGACAGCTGGTCGAAAGCCTTACAGAAGTCAGTGTAATCCATTTCGTCCTTATTCTCTAAGGCATTAGAACAATCATGCAGGAAACTTAACAGATTAGTGACAGTGGATCTGTTTCTTACAAATCCATGCTGTTCATTACAAATTATATTGCGACAAAGAAATATTAACTCTTCACAAACAATTTGTTCAAAAAGCTTAGGGATACACGAATGCTTTGAAATATGCATATAATTAGTGATATCACCACGTTCGCCTTTTTTAAATACAGGTGTGATAAAAGCACTTTTCCATAGCTTAGGTAATTTACCAGTACTAATGGACAATTCAAACAGATACTTAAGATATGGAGCAATTGCATGACTACATTTTTTAAGAACAATCGGTGCAATGCCATCAGGACCTGATGAATAGTCGTTCTTCAGAGAAGAAATACATTTTAAAACTGTTTCCAAATCGCATGAGAAACAACTAGAACTAATTTTTGAACAGCTAGTTAGATAATTAAAATATTGATCATCTACTATGTGAAGAGGGGTCTATCTAAACGACTAACTGAAATGATCTGCAAACATATTGCTTGAATCTAGCGAATAAGTAGTTGTAGAACTATTGTAAGTAAGTTTCGATGGATAACCATCGGTTTTTTTCTGAACAATATTGATAGAGTAGGCGCTGAATTTGTGCCAGTGACGCCAATCCAACTAGTTATAGAATTTACTTTTGTGAAAACAAAAACTTTCAAACCACTCCATTTAAATTTAAATTTTTTTTTCGGTTCACCTTGCGAAAGTCTGACAGCGTCCAAGAGTAAAATTTGTCATGATCAGCTTTTTAAATTTGCCATATGCGTATAACATTGTAGGTCCCTACATTCCATTCATAACAAATATATCTTCGCACACACAAATATTTAGAGAAGCTTCATTAATACTTTTTTTTTCAATAATTACTGTATGAATGTTTTATTTAATTTCAGATGAACATAATGGAGGGAGAGAAGAGACCGGTACCATTGCCTCGTCGGTATTTGCCGGATGCACGGAAGAGTGAATACGAAAACGTCACTATCGATTTGATAAATAAAAATCTCAGCATTAATTCAGAGAACATTCAAGCCAAGACGATAGACAAGTGCCCAAATAATAAAGTCTTTCAAGTGCCAGATGCCGCAGCAGAGACAACAAAAGTCTTCCTCACCGAAAAGAATAACCTCCACGAGGATGAAAATCAAAATATTCCCGAACCCGAAACGGAGAAGCCTCCCACATGTACAACCCCCATTCCAGCACCAAGGAAGCCACTGAACAATGACGATGTCACTGTCAGTGATGAGGTATATGAGAATGTTTCACAATCCCCAAGACCGCCCACTGGTGCTATTAGCAAAGATACACCCGTGAAACGCAGAGCACCAGATATACCGCCAAAGACATATCTGGATCGAATGAAACCGACCCGTTATTCCGTCGGAAGTGAGTCGAGTTTCGTCTCTGAGATGAATGACTCTATGTTTGATGATTTGAAAAATACAAAGTCCTCGTCGAGTATGACATTGAATTCGTCGATTGAAGAGTCCAGCAGCAGTGAGAATTCTAAATTCAAGTCACCACGGCCTGGGTATGTACCACCACCTCCTCCTTCAGCACATCCATCAGAGTCATGCGAGAGCGGCGATCCAAAGTAATGCAAATTCATGTTTTATTCTTCTCTTTCTTTGATTTGATTGCACTTTGTTAATTTATGTATATTCTTTTAATGTTCAATTTAAATGTTTATCTGTGTATCTAGAGTGTTGGTTTGTATGTACGTCTAGCGAGATGCTTTTCTTCGTAGTAAGTGTGCTTTGTTTTTGTTTCTGAGGAAATTATACATTATGTCCACCACTGTTCGTTTAGTATTTCGGAAAACCCATTTATTTATTTACAGTGACTAGCGTTGCCATTTCCATTGGCGGTTTTTTATTTTTAGGTATTACAATTTGGTGTTTGGGCTTTTAATAAATACAATTGTGCATCGTTGAAAGCTTGAACATAATGGAAAATAGTTTTAAGAGCTAATATCATTAAAATTATTTATTCAGACTTAACAAAATATTTCTTAAACATGTTGCTGTGGCATTTTTTTGTTTTGTGTTGGTACAATCTGTTTTAAAACTAAGTTTTAGATGTCGGAGGCTAGTCTTTAAACAGTAAGAGTATCCAAAGAGCCAATATGAATGCAAAATTTGTCGGTGCTGATGGTGCTTTTAGGGACTTACATTAGCCCACAAATGACTTATGACGAAATATAAATATGGAATAATGACTTATTTAACTTGGGCACAAGTTCAAATTTTACACAAACTTAGCTCCACAATTTAATAAACGAAACAATAAACAATTGAAGCTGCATTATAAATAACGTTGTATACTTCATCGACACTTTATCACTCTTAATAGATACAAAAGGTTTACCTATCTATTTTTTCAAAGAAATGCATTTCCTAAGCTATAGTCAGACGATTGACAATACAGGGTGGCCCAAATACTAGTTTCTTTTTAAAAATGCAATAAAATGAACAACAATGTATTATGGTTTTATTAGTAAGAGCAAACATTCCAATTAATTATGGAACACAACGTCATTCAAGGGTCTGCCTCGGGTGTCTTCGCAGTAGCGCATTCTGTCACTCTAATTTTCCAAGACCTTGTTGAGGGTTTTGGGCTGTAGCTCACGTATTGCTTGGATGATATTGGCCTTAAGTGCTTGAATCGTTTCCGGATTGTTGGCATAACATCGGACCTTCACGGTTCCATACAAAAAAAAGTCCAAAGAGGTCAAATCACAGCTCCGAGGCGGCCTATTGACATCGCCAAAACGGCTGATAACAATATTTGGGAATTTGGTGCTTACAAAATCGATTGTGGCGCATGGGCTGTAGAGCATGGTGGCGCGACATCATGCATAAACCAGAGGTCGTCCAAATCCATGTCTTCAATTTTAATAAAAAACATAGGGGCGGGCTACAGTCCGCTTGGGCGAACTGTTGGATACCCTATTCTTATTCCTATATCTCATAAGTGGGCGTGACAAAAATTTAAAGGATTTTAACGAAAAAACTAAGCTTTTGTAAATAAAAACGCTCCCTAGCTCAAACTTTGGTTTTTCAATAAAATTGTTTTATTTAATTGTGGGCGTGTCAGTAGGCGGATTTAAAAAAAATTTAAGTATGAGCATAAAGGGCACCTAGAGAGTATATACTATAAATTTCAGCTCCCTAGCTCAAACTTTGGACTTTCAAAAATAAAAATAAAGTAATTGTGGGCGTGTCAGTAGGCGGATTTTGAAAATATTTACACATGAGCATAAAGGGCCCCTAGAGAGTATATATTAAAAATTTCAGCTCCCTAGCTCAAATTTTGGTTTTTCAAAAAAAATATTTTATTTTATTGTGGGCGTGTCAGTGGGCGGATTTTGAAAATTTTATGTCCCAAGCAGTTTTATGGGCCAAAGATCATATATAAAAAAATTTCAGCTTTCTAGCTCAAAATTCAATTTTTCCCAAAATTTGTTTTATTTAATTGTGGGCGTGTCAGTGGGCGGATTTTGAAAATTTTATGTCGCAATCAGTTTTATGGGCCATAGATCATATATAAAAAATTTCAGCTCTCTAGCTCAAAATTCGATTTTTTCCAAAATTTTGTTTTTTTGAGTTTGTGGGCGTGTCTGTGGGCGGATTTCAAAAATTCTTAAACTTGATTATTTCGGGACCCTAGAGAGTATATGGTTAAAATTTCAGCTCTCTAGGTCCAGTTTAAAGGCCTAATTTTTGCCGACGGACGGACGGACGGACGGACGGACATGGCTAGATCGACATTACTATCGATGCTGATCATAAATATAGTAACTTTTAGGGGTCTACGGGCAATATTAAGGTATGTTACAAACTATGCGTCAAAATTAATATACCCCTAGAATAGGGTATAAACATAGGGGCGGGCTACAGTCCGCTTGGGCGAACTGTTGGATACCCTATTCTTATTCCTATATCTCATAAGTGGGCGTGGCAAAAATTTAAAGGATTTTATCGAAAAAACTAAGCTTTTGTAAATAAAAACGCTCCCTAGCTCAAACTTTGGGTTTTCAATAAAATTGTTTTATTTAATTGTGGGCGTGTCAGTAGGCGGATTTAAAAAAAATTTAAGTATGAGCATAAAGGGCACCTAGAGAGTATATACTATAAATTTCAGCTCCCTAGCTCAAACTTTGGACTTTCAAAAATAAAAAAAAAATAATTGTGGGCGTGTCAGTAGGCGGATTTTGAAAATATTTACACATGAGCATAAAGGGCCCCTAGAGAGTATATATTAAAAATTTCAGCTCCCTAGCTCAAATTTTGGTTTTTCAAAAAAAATATTTTATTTAATTGTGGGCGTGTCAGTGGGCGGATTTTGAAAATTTTATGTCCCAAGCAGTTTTATGGGCCAAAGATCATATATAAGAAATTTCAGCTTTCTAGCTCAAAATTCAATTTTTCCCAAAATTTGTTTTATTTAATTGTGGGCGTGTCAGTGGGCGGATTTTGAAAATTTTATGTCCCAATCAGTTTTATGGGCCATAGATCATATATAAAAAATTTCAGCTCTCTAGCTCAAAATTCGATTTTTTCCAAAATTTTGTTTTTTTGAGTTTGTGGGCGTGTCTGTGGGCGGATTTCAAAAATTCTTAAACTTGATTATTTCGGGACCCTAGAGAGTATATGGTTAAAATTTCAGCTCTCTAGGTCCAGTTTAAAGGCCTAATTTTTGCCGACGGACGGACGGACGGACGGACGGACGGACGGACGGACATGGCTAGATCGACATTACTATCGATGCTGATCATAAATATAGTAACTTTTAGGGGTCTACGGGCAATATTAAGGTATGTTACAAACTATGCGTCAAAATTAATATACCCCTAGAATAGGGTATAAAAAGTCGGTTAACATTGCTCATTGGTCCCAGCCTCTTTTTCGAAGAAAAATGGTCCTGTGATGCCGCCACTCCACAATCCGCACTAAACTGTCACTCTCTGTGGATGAATTGGCTTCTGGACAATAACGTGCGGGTTTTCCGAGCCCCAGATGCGGCAATTTTTATTAACGTAGCCGCGCGCCGCCGAGAAAATGAGCCTCGTCAAAAAATATGGGTTTTCGCCCAAAATCGTTGTCCAATTCAAGCTGCTCTAAGGCCCAAACTGCAAAGCGATAACGAAGCGGATGGCTGTGCGCCTTTAATTGCTGAGTCAATTGGACCTTGTTAGCCAATAATCCGAGATCTTTGTGCAGAATTCTCCTCAGGCTAGTGCGTGAAATGTTGAGCTGTTGAGATCGATTGCGAGTTGATGTTCGTGAATTGAGTCTCACAGCGTACGACGCGACGACGGGGACCATGAGTGTTGTCCACCAGCATACCAGTCTCACCAACTTTTTGCACAAACTTGCGTACAACAGGCGCGGTGGGTGCATCATTTCGACCAAAACTTCTTTTAAAAAAACGCACTATTTGGGCTAGACAGCACTCACTTTGGAATTAAGTTTTCAATATTTCCTAGCGTTGTATTATACTGACTTTCTATCAAGATTTGGAGCGGAAAACAGCTGTCAGTGTCAAAATAATCTATTATTTAAAAAGAAACCACTAGATGGCCCAGCCGTTATTGTCAGATCTACTAGTGGTGTGAGTAGCCCGCCGTCAACAGGAGAGATTTTACGCAAAATTGCTCGTCGAATTGAGAGCTGAAGAGCCAGAATTGTATCGCAATTTTTTGCGTATATGCATTTCAAACAATTCGATGATCTGCTAGCTTTGGTGACTCCACATGGCTGAGCGGCTTGTGTTGAATTTACGATATTACGATATCGATAGGAGAACTTTATTTGCTTCCGGAAACATCATTGGCTTAACTTCGATATCATAGGGATTGATTCGCCAGCACCTTGACCTGATTTTCTTTTACCATATTTGTCAAGGTTGGTGTTGAATGTTATGCGGATATTCGACCATTTGCCCTTGCAGTCGATGAGGGTCATATGGATGGCGTCCGCGACTTCCTGTCATAAGGCTTCTTTCGGCGGCTTATATTCTGCGCATCCAACATCCCACAAACTGGGTCGCGTCACGATTTCCTGAATTAAATTTAAAATTTGATCCTGGGACCACTCACTTTCAAATTTTTCTATACGATTTTTGAATCTTTTTTTTACAGTTTTTGTCGGTGACTGCGAAAGTTGTAGCAGTTCAACCGGCCGAAATGTTGGATCGTTTTCTACGTCGACGTATTCACTCATTTTCAGAAAAAAAATTAATTCAAAAATCAAATAAAGTAGCATTGAAACTTCGTTTTCCCGGTTCAATTGTGAGAAATAATTATCTGACAATAAAGAAATTGTCAGACGTCATAAGCACAACATATCTGACAATAGCAAATGAGTCTGCAAATGTCCTAAACGCCTGACAATGGTCTGACAATGGTACAATTGTGTGTTCAGACGATTGCCAGCTACCTGACAGTTTCATTGTCAGATGGCGGTCTGACAACGATCTGACTATGTGTTTTCAGCAAATATTGTCAGACAAAATTGTAAGTTCACACGGTTGTAAGGCATTTGGGACACTTTTTTGACCGACAATATTGTCAGATCTGGCAATCGTCTGAACATGGCTTTAGTCTACCAACTGGGACTATATAAAATGGCAGATTTGTTATGTAAAAAACAGCAGTACGAAGTGGTTTAAACACAGTGAGCTAGACTTAATCTTAAAGTTATTGCTCAAAAGGCTACCGTAACATATCTCAAACGGAAACGTTTCGTAAAGTTCGTACTGCTTTTGGTTTTCATCAAGCGCCTTCTCTCACAACTATAGTGATAAATCGATAAATTTGAAGTTTTTTTTTTTCCAATTTAGCAACAAACATCATCAGAGAAAGAGGGGATGAGCCTCAGAGAGTTTTTTTCACTTTATTAGCTTAATACAAGCAAACACTTAGAACTAACATTAATTGTCTTAAGGCTAATATGGGATTTAATTGGAAAAAAGGCAGGTATTTAAGGAGGTCTAGGAAGAGTGTTAGGAGTGTAGTGTTAGTGTCTGTGAAGAGAGATTTTGAGAATACCTTTGCTTAAGTGGAAGTCAAAACGGTTGTGCATACTGTTAGTTAAACGTAGCGCTTATAGCTGATTTTAAAGAGAGGAATTAATCGAAGGTTGTTGGGGTTGGTGTTGAGAGTGAATTTTTTGGAGAGGCAATGGGCAGTGGAAAGGTTAGTGATGTGAAGATTCCAACTCGTGTTCGTCCGGCAAGGTGAGTTGACTGGAAACCCCGGTGTGTTGATTTCAGCACGATCACATAGGAGTTGGGCTTTTCCGCAATCACTTTGCACCTAATGAATGAATATCATGATTTTTCACACATTTCCATTAATCTGGGTACATAAACAAACAAAACTGTCGAATCTGGTCTGTGTAAGGTTAGGTTAGGTTAATGGATGCCCTTGTGACTGGCGTCACAGCTCACTTAGACCATCAGTTTGAGTCCATTGTGTCCATTGCTGTTGGGATTTCCAAAATTTGAACCTGCAAATACAAAAGATATGCCGCTGTTACACAGCTCAGTGATCCGCTTTATTAAAACCACCCGGATCTATATGTAAATCTCAGGAGTTTGTTAAGCTCAATGTCGGTCAGATCCTCCAGCTCCTCAAAAAAGTAGCTGCCAAGAATCTTAAATCTGTTAGTACTAAGGGCAGGGCATTCACATAATAGGTGACGAATAGATTCTGTCTCTTCGACGTCTCTACAGCTCCTGCAGTAATCGTTGTGCGATATGCCCAGCCGCTCCGCGTGTAGGCCCACCGCGCAGTGTCCTGTAAGGACCCCTGTCAGTGTGCGTATGTCTCTGCGGTTCAGCCCGATTATATCCTTAGATTTCCTTTTGTTTACCGCTGGCCAAAGCCCCCTCGTGTGTCTGCATGTTTCGAGGCTAATCCAACGTAGGTTTGTTCTGTTCATGGATTCAGCGTCGATTTTCCGTGACAGTCTACTGAGCGGAGTTTGTATAGATTTCTTGCCAGCTTGTCTGCTTCTTCGTTGCCCGAGATGTCCTTGTGCCATGGTACCCAGCATAGGGTCACCGAGTTTGCGGTTGATATCTCGTCTAGGTGTTTTCTGCACTGTATCACCGCCCTTGATTTGACAACTGCTGACTCCATGGCCATTATGGCCGCTTGGCTGTCAGAGTATATAGTGATCTGCTTATCGGTCAGTTTACGCTTCTTCACCTCCTTAGCAGCTTGAGTGATCGCAGCTGTCTCTGCCTGAAAGACGCTGCATTCATCATTGATTCTGAAGGACATACCCAGGCCCAGAGTCTCACAGAAGATGCCTGCACCTGTACCCGCATCCATTTTGGATCCGTCGGTATAGATATCTATTTCGCCTTCTTCCGTGACTGTTCTGTTGATCCATTCGCTTCTTTCTGGGATTCTGGTAGCGAATCTACTTTTTTAGGCGAAGGTGTGTGGTAGGTAGTCCGTGGATTTTGTTTCTTTGTGGCTCCCTAAAAAAAAGAGAAATAGTGGAACAACCTCTCCATCCACTATCCACAGCGAGTGACAGTTTGGTGCGGTTTTTTTGGCTGGCGGTGTGATTGAGGAATATTTTTCCGAAAATGTTCATATTGAATTATATGTATAGGAATTTATGAAATAATAATTCTAAAAAAAAAAAAAAAATGGTGGTGAAATATTGGCTCTATTGCGTGACTAATTTTCTGGACGTGTGATTTCTCGAAATGGAGACTTCAATTGGCAGCCGAAAACGAGCGATTTAAGACTATTCTACTTTTTCTATAGGGCTATGTTACAAGCAAAGTCTACGCCAATGCTGCATGAACGGTTCATGCACTATAAGAAAATATCAGAGCTGCTATTCGTGAAATACAGCCGCAATTATGAAAAAATTCACTTTGCCACTTTTTGTCGGCAGAACTGAGGTAGACATTTGGCATATATTACATTACTAACCTTAGAGTTTGTAAAAATTATACGTTTTTACTACTTACTTAACGTGCTCCAGACCCGTGAAGAGTCTGCCCGAGATACTTCCATCATCTGCACTTCCAGCACGTCACTTCACGTCGATTCTGTGAAGTGTGCTATTCTGCCGTATATGGTGAATTGGGTGCTACTTAAAGTGTAGAAGGCTAGGTACAACAAATTTGGAAAAAAAAATTAAAATATGGAAGAAAATATTTAAGAAATATTGAATCTTTTCATAAAAAAATATAACTGGGACACGTATTTTTGCTTTAGTGGACCCCTTTTATGGACCCCTTTGAATTTTTCGAGAAGCAGAACTGGCAGGATTACTGTTCTATAAAGCATTTATTTCGTGTTTCGAGTCAATAGTTTTTAAGCCATTTGTTTTGCCAACTCCAAGTAGCAGCGGCTTCCTACAGTGACGTTTTGTCCTAGGCGGTGGATAGATGTTTCTTTGTTTGTTTGTTGATAGCATGTATTTAGTCTTGTCCTCATTATCTTCAAGAACAACCAATTTCGCCTGTTCTTCAATAGTCTTAAAAGCCTCTAACACCGCACGCTGCGAACGGCCGATTATGTCGATATCGTCCGCACACCCCAGTAGTTGGACGGATCTATTGAAAATAGTGCTTTCTGTGTTGAAACCTGCCCTGAGCACTATTTCCTCCAGAACAAGATTGAAGAACTCACATGATAGCTCATCTCCTTCCCGAAATCCGTTGCATGTTTGGAATAATTCGGAAGAGGTGCTTCCAAACTGCACATTACACCGCGTATAATTGGATCGGTTATGCCGATCCCATATTCGCCCATTGCCACGTAGAGCTCCTGGCTATGAATGCTATCATATGTGGCTTCAAAGTCGATCGAAAGATGGTGGCTCTTGACTTGCAATTTATTAGTCTTTTCCAGGATTTGCCTCAGTGTGAAATTTGGTATATTGTCGATCTGCCGGTCGGAAGCCACACTGGTAGGTGCCGATCGCGTGTTGCAGATCGGCGTGAGATGTTAACACAGTTACTTTCTTGCAAGACATAGGATCGCCTGTCTTGTAGATGGGACATATGGAGCTGATAGACCAGTAATCGGGCATGCTTTCTTTCACCCATACTTGGTTGATGATTTGGTGCATGCGCCCAACCAAAATATCACCTCTGTATTTGAAAAGCTCCGCTGTGAAGGCACCAGAGCCGAGTGGTGGCGATGGTGTAGAGGTTAGTGTGTTGGCTTGTGACCCGTGCGGTGCAGATTCAATCCCCATGGGGAACAACAATATAAGCCGCTCATTAAAGAAGAGAAACGAAACACACCTTGTTTCTCCAACCTCTACAAAAAAGAGCAGGCGGCTTATACTTGGTGGTGAAATCTGTTGTTCATTGACAAGACGTGGGTTCTCTTCTTGCCCTATCACTCTCTCTGGATGGTGGGCATCTTTTAGCAGCTGTTGGAAATGTTACTAAAATACATCTACTTCCCTGCGCTTCGGTGACTAGGTTTCCGTCGCTGTTTCGAAGAGCTTACGTTCCGGTCTTGAAGCCAGCAGATAGTTGCTCCGCTTTCTTGTAAAATCGGATGCGGTTTCAATCGCGAAACTCTTAGATTTCCTTCAGGTGAGAGTGCGTACCTTCGCTCTACCCAGGATCTTCAGTTATTAAACTGTCTGACACTGACGTCGAACGTCGTTAATCGGCTTTTAAAAGGTTATTAATGATCTTTAGGAAATTTCAAGCATCCATCATTCTTGCCAAATTATTTCTCTCAAAGTCAGTGTTATGATATGTGATATCTTTTAATAACACCTCGTCCTCCATTGTAATCTGATGGAATTATCTGACAAAAAAAAACCTCATTATCCCTCGGTAAAGTTACCTGATTATTCTAGATTCGTTATAAGATGCAATAACGCGTGGGCAATTCTTTTTAACATCGATTTTAAAGTCTACTGTCAAAAACATTTGGAGGTTGCTGTTGTGGTGTGAAGTGGTGTTCCAATATGACGCTATCCGTTCCACATGCCGCAAGATATTTTTCTTACATATTATGTTTGGATGTATGCCTCCAACGACAGCAGCAATTAACTTAATAGATGTCTATTAACTGGCCGCTTGATAGTTATTTTACACCACCGTGGAACCTAGTAATGTGTCTTAATATATATGTATGGTCGTAAGGTGGCTTCAAGCGTCTGGCTTTTATTGTATTGTATATGAATTGGGTCATTCAAAGACAACAAGCACCTACACCTAATCGGCCATTGTACTTCAGTGCAGCTGCCTGTTCACTTCTTATTAGCTATTATCATTAGAGTCAATGCCAGAAAATTTGCCAGTAGCCTTGACTTGACTCTGATAGTTTTTATACCCTATTCTAAGGGTATATTAATTTTGACGCATAGCTTGTAACATACCTTAATATTGCCCGTAGACCCCTAAAAGTTGCCATATTTATGACCAGCATCGATAGTAATGCCGATCAAGCCATGTCCGTCCGTCCGTCCGTCCGTCCGTCGGCAAAAATTAGGCCTTTAAACTGGGCCTAGAGAGCTGAAATTTTAACCATATACTCTCTAGGGTCCCGAAATAATCAAGTTTACGAATCTTTGAAATCCGCCCACAGACACGCCCACAAACTCAAAAAAACAAAATTTTGGAAAAAATCGAATTTTGAGCTAGAAAGCTGAAATTTTTTTTATATGATCTATGACTCCTAAAACTGCGCGGGATATAAAATTTTCAAAATCCGCCCACTGACACGCCCACAAAAAAATGAAACAATTTTATTGAAAAACAAGAAATTTGAGCTAGGAGCTGAATTTTATAATATATACTCTCTAGGGGCCCTTTATGCTCATGTGTAAATATTTTCAAAATCCGCCCACTAACACGCACACAATTTAAAAAAAAAACTTTTTTGAAAATTCAAAGTTTGAGCTAGGGAGCTGAAATTTGTAATATATACCCTCTGAGGGATAGGAATAAGAATAGGGTATCCAACAGTTCGCCCAAGCGGACTGTAGCCCGTCCCTATGTTTGAATATTTGTTTGATAAGCGGACAAACTATGGATCTCAAATCTTTCAGATTTAATCTGGGGCAGATGCTTTCCTCTGCTTGCTAAGAGATCGTTGATCAGCTTATTCGAATGGGTGCATGAGTGCGCCTCAATAATATCACGTTTGTGAACCGGCGAGCAGCGTCATATGAATTGTTGTGGGTCAAGGAGGACTGGCGATGAGCCTTTCCTAGTCAAAGCATCCGCTCTATCATTATCCTGGATATCTGTACGCCCAAGAACCCTGATGAAAGTAACAGAGTTTTACCTTCCCAATCTGCTCAGCATAGCGATGGCTTCCTCAATAATTTTGGAGGTGATGAAAACAACCGAACAGGCTTTGATCCAAGCCGCTAGGGTATCTGAACAGATGTATAAGGTAGAGCATTTTCCCCCTTCTCCCTAAATGATCTGTTTCACCCCAAGGATGCAGATAGTCTTATCGGACAGTTCCTCGAGTAGATTCCGGCTCCGAAGAGACTGTCCGCGAGGAACGCTTCCGTGTAAATGATAGCACCAGCCGGCGTAAAGCAATTCCACCCCTCACAGTTCCATTGCAGTTTATATGAGAGAAAAACTCGAAAACGGCCGGCGCCCAAAAATTTGTATTGAGTACACATATGCCCAGATATACTGTCAAAAAAACTCTGTACCTAGCTTATGGTTGCTTAGCTGAAATTGTCCCAAGTACTACACATACAGTCGATCTGCTATCCAAGTACTACACAGATGCGGTATAGGGATAAACTAGCCCCAATTTCAACGCAGAACTGCATGGGTGGTAAGGTTAGGTAGACAGGGCTGTATCATCCAGAAGCCAAAAGAGGGCCATTGTGAATTCCTTATAGTAACAAAACCAGTTGGATTTGCTAATAAATCTTTTAATACGTGATAGATGTGCCCTTCTAGGTCGCCCAAGCTGTCAAAGAACCGTGCTCCCGCATGCAGGATAAGCTTCATTCCTGGGAGCCGGGTAGTTGTCAAAGAGGTTCCACAGAATTTTATTCCTTCTCGTCCCTGTAGCTTCTGCAGAAGTCACTTGTAAAGATCCTTAGCCTTCTAGACATGCTTCCAATGATGCAGTGTCCGGTTAATACCCCGACGAACACTAGTATTTGGATTCTATCAAAAGACAGAAGGGACTTTGTGCTTTTATTATCAATGTCGGACCACAGACTGCGGGTTATGGCACGACCACTGCTTTTGTTCCATTGTCCCGAAGCCAAGCTTATCGTGACCTCAATGATGCTCTTAGTTATATTGAAGGCGGGTAACACCTGCCCGTCAGCTACAAGTGGTTCCAGATGAGAGCCGCATCTGGCCAGCATATATGCTGTCTCGTTCCCCTCCACCAATGAACAGTACCGAGTGATAGCTAATTTATCTTAGCGCCAAGAGACATTCTGTGACAATAAATAGATTGCGAACTATGCTCTGGTTTGTTTTTGTTCGGAACTTGAAGGTTTTGATATGAACGATATTTATAAATCTGCAAATGTGATGGAAAATTGTATCATGAGAGCGTGTACGTGCAACAGAGGTCGTTTGACTGATCATACTTTTTATTGTCAATGGCAAACCTTCTGTTATCGAATAAAATAAAATTCAAATCATTAATCAAATCGAAATGAAACCTCTTATTGGAAAACCCGAATCTTTGTTTAATAATTTGAATCAAAAAAAAAAAATGTAAGAAATGTTTGCATTCCCAATTATGCCAGTTATTATTTCGAATTATTAATTATCTTTCTCTCTTTTTATATTAAATACATTCCTTTAGCTTACTTCGTTACAAAAAAATAAAATTTTAGATAGTGCAGCCCTGTAATAAACTCAACAAGCTAATTTCCATTAAAAAAATGTATTTCTTGCGTAAATATTAAAACCAAGTCTTGTTAGATTCAGTAATTAGAAACCCCAAAAATTAGGTACACCCTACCGGTAAATATTAATTCATAAACAATAGTGCTTGTCCCACCTACTGTATCTCCCTATTTTCAAAAGGTGTGTAATGATTGCTTCGTTCCTTCTAGGTATACATGGCTATGTATTTTTAACTATTCGTCACACTTCCAAGTCCTCATCAGGAGGAATTTCTTTTTCAAATTAGGAGGTACTCTCCTTCACTCGTAACTGAATCAACAATAAGATACAAGTATTATAAGTCATATGCTTGTTGCCATGATGAAAACTAAATATATACACGGGAAAAGTGAATGACTTCTCGTTGAGTGTCAGATGGGGACAGGAAAATGTGGAAAATGCCTCCACCCTTGTATGCGCTTGTGGCATTGTCACAAAGAACGGCACGCGCTGCTGCGGAAGATCAAATGGTTCGAATTCCAAATTGGGGTGAGTATCCAAAATTAGAATTTTTAAGAGTTTCCAGAAGTTGTAATTCAAACAGTGTGATCTTGAAAATTGTTTGCAGTTAAGTTTGTTACATGTTGGGTATGGAAATGATATTCGACGAAAGGGAAATTTAGTATATTTTCTCAACTCGACCGAAGTTGATGTGCCATTATTTTTGTCTTACAAATTGATTGTGTAGTAGATATAATAATCGTAAGTATGATTTTGCGTATATGTGCTTATGTGTTTATTTTGTAAAAAGAAGTCTAATGTGAAAAATTAATTAATTCGAATACCTATATGTTATTGTATGTGCACAAATCGAAGATAATCGTTTTCCCCTTGGGAATGGGAAGAGTTCAACGCTACATCTATTCGCGATATGCATAATTGCAATAATTGTTGGCTTTATTGAATAGATAATTCTTTCAAAGTCACTTATGCTTTTTTCTTTCCCTATCTATTATTTAATATGATTTAAAATCGAGTAATTGTTTTCCGGAGACGAGTAAGAGAATGACTCAAATAGCCATTTATTTTGGATGCCATTTGTGATAACTAGGTCTCGGATTTTCATGCAATTAAAATCTGAAAATATGCAGCCTAAAAATGCAAAATATGCACTTAAAACCAATTTAACTTAATTTCGGTTCAATTTAAAAACACATTTTCTTCAGTCTTTAACAATAAGTTCAATTTTAATTTTTATTATTAGATAAAATAATAACTTACAACGAAATTAACATTAAAAAAACAAAGCTTTTTGTAGCCATTTTGGCGCTTCGCGGTAGCAATGAAGAAAGGTATACCTATCGTTAAAATTTCGATCTCATTAATATAGGCTCAGGCACACAGTCTTATTATACCCTATTCTAAGGGTATATTAATTTTGACGCATAGTTTGTAACATACCTTAATATTGCCCGTAGACCCCTAAAAGTTACTGTATTTATGATCAGCATCGATAGTAATGTCGATCTAGCCATGTTCGTCCGTCCGTCCGTCCGTCTGTCGGCAAAAATTAGACCTTTAAACTGGGCCTAGAGAGCTAAAATTTTAACCATATACTCTCTAGGGTCCCGAAATAATCAAGTTTACGAATTTTTGAAATCCGCCCACAGACACGCCCACAAACTCAAAAAACAAAATTTTGGAAAAAATCGAATTTTGAGCTAGAAAGCTGAAATGAAAAAATATATATGATCTATGACTCCTAAAACTGCTCGGGATAAAAATTTTTCAAAATCCGACCACTGACACGCCCACAAATAAATAAAACAATTTATTTTGAAAATCCAAAGTTTGAGCTAGGGAGCTGAAATTTATAATATATACTCTCTAGGGGCCCTTTATGCTCATGTGTAAATATTTGCAAAATCCGCCCACTGACATGCCCACAATTAATTTTTTTTTTTTTTTGAAAATTCAAAGTTTGAGCTAGGGAGCTGAATTTATAATATATACTCTCTAGGGGCCCTTTATTCTCATGTGTTAATTTTTTTAAATCCGCCTACTGACACGCCCACAATTAAATAAAATAATTTTATTGAAACACCCAAGTTTGAGCTAGGGAGCGTTTTTTTTTGATAAAATCCTTTAAATGTTATATAACAAAATATGTAGAGCGTTCTTAACAATTCAACCATACTTAGACTTTTGTCACGCCCACTTATGAGGGATAGGAATTAGAATAGGGTATCCACCAGTTCGCCCAAGCGGACTGTAGCCCGTCCCTATGTTTCTTTTTCATTTCAATGTTTCGCCGGTACATCTAGTCAAGTTCATACATCCACAGCTTTGTTTATATAGTGCATTATAATGTGGGGTTTGAATATTGTTCAGGATTGCGAAATGAATAAAATAAATAGATAATAGTTTTAAGGTTCGTTTGCACTGACAAAAAAAAATATTTTATGAGCTTATATTTACCAGTTAACATTATCAGATTTGTTCATATATCTTAATCACCCCACAACAATTTTATTTATATTAAGTTTTTTATTTTCCTTAAATTGTGTTATAGCTCAATTAATGCATCCGTCACTAGTTTTTATAACTAAAGGATGTATCTTATATTCCTCAATGTTCATTTATGTAATATTTACTGTAAGTTCACTTATAAAATGCTATTACAGTCAAAATCGGTTATAACGACTTTCAAGGGACTGACGAATTTGGTCGTTATAAGCGATAGGTCGCTATAACCGATATCAAGCTATGTATATACTTTCTTTTTTTCCCCTAATTTTTCTTTGATTTTGAGCCATAAAATAATAAGAATACGCATTTACAAATATATATACATTTACTGTTTATTAAAAAAAAGTGGTAATATCTAATTAGTACAGATTTTTCTTTTTTGACTCATTTTCCGATAAGAAGGTACAACTTTTCGCCTCACAAAATTAAATTAAACTTCTACAACCACTTGTCACACTAAAAAATTTGCACTGAGAAAAACTTCCCCAACGTAGAACAAACTCAATAAACGCAAAAGCAAACAAATAACGTCTACAAACGGTAACTGTAATATATCCCAGATTCTACCAACTTAGATACATCGCATCTACAGAGAATCAGTTTACCGTTCAAGAAAAAAAATCAGTTGCGCCAACAGCTGCGTCGATTTTAGTCAATATAACCGATATTAAATTTAAAAAAGGGTAAAATCGGTCGTTGTAAGCGATATGTCGTTATAAGCGATGTCGTTATAAGCGATTGTCGTTCAATGGAATTACAATGGCGCTCATTCGGGACCTAAGAATTTGGTCTTTGTAATCGATACGACGTTATAACCTATGTCGTTATAAGCGATTTTGACTGTATGTATAATATAAAAAAAAAAAATTTTGAACAATATAGATACTCCAAAAATATAAATTTATTATAAAAATATGCAAACCTATGCAAAATATGCATTTATAGTAAAATATGCAAAAAATATGCACTAACGATTGAATGCCATTTTGCCTTGTTTCCAAGAAGGTGTTGCTGAAAAAATATGCATTTGCATGGAAATCCGATCCCTAATGATAACTATTGAGTGAACTCTCCGAAAAAACAACTAACAAATAAAAATACCTCAACACTAAATTTTATTTGTTTATTTCAATACGTAAAAAAAACATGTGTTTAAAAACGGTGCAGGGAAATAACTTCACGGGCCATAACTTCACATGGGCAATAACTTCACCTACAGTGGGCAATAACTTTTTTTTTGTGAAGTTATTGCCCCTGCAACCCCCCTGCTTGGGGTCACTGTTTGATTTGGAGTAGGTGCGAGGTACGGTTCTTGTATTATCATAAAATGTTAAGAGAATTTATTTCCCACAAAAAAGTGAAGAGATTGCTCACCTATGGTGGGAAAACTTGTATGTTTTGCAATAAAATATATTCCATAATCAAGTAAGCCTCCAGCTATTGCACCTTACTTATATAAGCTGCAAATGTCGACTATTAGAATATCCCAATTAAAGTTGTTGTTATCCCACCATAGAGTCATACTAGTTCAGGTTAGGTTAAAAAGGGGTATGCAATTGCATACAGCACTAGGCACCAAAAAAGGCCCATCGCAATCCTTCAAAAGGAGGAACCTTATCACATTCCCTCGCAAAACATCGAATCTCCCTGCAGAATTTTACCAGCTTCCTGTTCTCTGCCGCGCAACTCCCCTATTTCCTCGAAGAAGTATTCCCCTAGAATCCTCCTACGATTCCGTGCTATTGAATCATACTCACACAGTATGATACAGTTTGTGTGTTAAGTCGTTAAGTTCTTCTCCATCTCCCTCTATGCCGATGACGCTAATTTTTTTAAAAGCATTTCTTCTCCACACGACTCTAATCTTCTTCAACAAATCCTCAATAGTTTTTCGATCTGTTGTCAAAAAAACTTTATGGAGCTGAATATTGCTAAATCTGAATTTCTTACTTTTTCACGTAAGAGTACTCAGTTTCCCCCCAGACGATACTTTTTGAACAACCAACCCATTGCTACCGTTCTAACCATCCGCGACATAGATGTTCTGTGTGACAGAGAGCTTAACTTTTGGTCACATATTGACAATGTAATCAATAAAGCTAACTTGGCTCTTGGTTTCGTCAAACAGTGGTCTAAGGAATTTACCAAAATCTACACAAAATCCCTTTACATTTACATTACCTAGTGTGGTCGACATATTACCGGGTCCACATTAATAGAATCGAAAGCATTCAACGTCGATTTCTCCGTTTTGCTCTTCGAGGGCTCCCGTTGAATAATCACCTTATCCTAATACCTTATCACGAACGCCTTAATTTAATAAATCTTCAGACCCTTGAAAAAATAAGAGATGTAGCTGACATTCTGCTTATACATCGTCTTCTCACTGGCTCCATTGATTGTTCCTATCTTTTAAATTATATTGCCCTTAACACCAACCCTCGCAATTTAAGATCCCCTCCTTTTTTCTACCTTCCCACCCGTACGTACGGCTTGAACGAGCTGATATCCCGTATGTTGCAGAAGGTCAACTCTAACCACCTCCTCTTTGATTTTATTCGCTGAACCCCCTCGCTCAAATCTGCCCTCCTCCACCCGTCAATATCCACCTAATTAGGTTTAAGTATTAGTTTAAGGCCTAGCTATAAGTCTTAGTTTTGAAAGTAGTGTTAGGTTAGGTTAGGTTGAGGTGGCTGTTAGCCGAAAGCTAACACACTTAGACCAAAGAGGTCCATTGTGATGCCACTAGGATCGGGAGTATCTACCACTACCCGCTAAAACCATTTGGAGCTTCTATTGAAGCGTGATAGACTTCTAACATCTGAGTTAGCCAAGTCACTGAGTTCATTAAGGAAGAAGGCTCCCAAATAGAGATTTCTTTTATGGGAGAGTGCAGGACATGTGCAGAGGAGATGAAGTGTAGTCTCCTCCTCCTCCTAATCCCTGCAACTTCTGCAGAACTCGTTAGAATAGACGCCAAGCATTGATGCGTGCTTGCCTATTAGACAGTGCCCTGTGATGACACCTATGACAGAGCTAATATGCAGTCGGTTAAGTGAGATCAAACTCAGAGAGCGTCGCAGGTCCAGCTTTGACCTGTCCACCTGAGGTTTGTACTCTCGACTGCGGCTAGCTTAAGCATGTGTTTACAAGTAGCGATGGGCATCTCTGCCGCTTCAAGAACAGCCAGGACTTCTGCTAGAATACACTAACTAGAGTCATACTAACAACCGCGAGAACAGACAAATTACCTGAGAGGGATAATACATTTTTTGCCAAATTTATTTCTCTAAACCTTCGGAGATCAGTATTGCCGTCTGCCTATTTTTGACAGTAAGTAATTTAGTACGTTGTACTGCTTTATTTAAAAAGATTTTTTTTTAAATATTGCTTTTCCACAAATTGAAAGTATTGTATTGTACTGGACTGCGCTGTACCCTACTCAAATTGAGAATTTCCATAGATCTTTTCTTATCCAAATGCGGCCGAAGCTCTTTAGACAGCCTTTGCCCACCTAGATTTTCCCATCTAAGGTCAGCCATTTTTAAAATGTTTTCATTGATTATCCCCTTGATAACGTCAAGTCAAGGGGTGCCCTCCCATTCTCGCAAGCTTATCGGCTTGCTCGTTTCCTTCTCGGTTCTGCCTGCGTAATGCTTTTACCATTGTGCGACACTTTCTGTTTGTCTTAGAATTGATTTTAACAGATTGTAGTGCCTTAAGTGCCACCTGACTGTCAATCTAGATTTCGATATCCCTTTCCGATATTGATCCCATTTGCGTTATCTCTGCCGCTTCAAGAACAGCCAGGACTTCTGCTAGAATACACTAACTAGAGTCATACTAACAACCGCGAGAACAGACAAATTACCTGAGAGGGATAATACATTTTTTGCCAAATTTATTTCTCTAAACCTTCGGAGATCAGTATTGCCGTCTGCCTATTTTTGACAGTAAGTAATTTAGTACGTTGTACTGCTTTATTTAAAAAGATTTTTTTTTAAATATTGCTTTTCCACAAATTGAAAGTATTGTATTGTACTGGACTGCGCTGTACCCTACTCAAATTGAGAATTTCCATAGATCTTTTCTTATCCAAATGCGGCCGAAGCTCTTTAGACAGCCTTTGCCCACCTAGATTTTCCCATCTAAGGTCAGCCATTTTTAAAATGTTTTCATTGATTATCCCCTTGATAACGTCAAGTCAAGGGGTGCCCTCCCATTCTCGCAAGCTTATCGGCTTGCTCGTTTCCTTCTCGGTTCTGCCTGCGTAATGCTTTTACCATTGTGCGACACTTTCTGTTTGTCTTAGAATTGATTTTAACAGATTGTAGTGCCTTAAGTGCCACCTGACTGTCAATCTAGATTTCGATATCCCTTTCCGATATTGATCCCATTTGCGTTATCTCTGCCGCTTCAAGAACAGCCAGGACTTCTGCTAGAATACACTAACTAGAGTCATACTAACAACCGCGAGAACAGACAAATTACCTGAGAGGGATAATACATTTTTTGCCAAATTTATTTCTCTAAACCTTCGCAGATCAGTATTGCCGTCTGCCTATTTTTGACAGTAAGTAATTTAGTACGTTGTACTGCTTTATTTAAAAAGATTTTTTTTTAAATATTGCTTTTCCACAAATTGAAAGTTGAATTTGTGTAACATTTATATACATATTATTCGTGTCATTTATAAATAAAGTGTTTTCATATCGAGTATGACCGTAATTTATGATTTATTAATTACTATATCTGTCATTTTATGGCGTGCGTATTGATAACAACTATTTGGTTGCATAAAACTTGGACAACGTATATATATAATTGATCAAGCACTCTCTTGTCTACATAAAATTAAACTACCCGAGATACGATCAAAATTACGTTGGTATCACAGTCAGCGGTTGATAATTCGTATAGCTCTTAATTGCGAAACCAATGATAATATTGAATTTTAACTAGTGTTGAAAAGAATAATATATTCGGCCAGGGCCGTGGCCGAATAGCCGAATATTTGGCCAGATTATAAAGTTCTGAAAAGTACGAACACAGTTGGGGCGAACATGGTTGATTGAACATAAGATCATTCTACACAAATTCCACTATTTTTGGGACAAAAACCTAAAAGCTTTTTCTTATCGCTCCATTTAGTTTCTGTTCTTTTCTTTGTCTTTCACAAAAAATATCCTTCCAAAAAAAATCACCAAGCCATTGATGTTCGAGGAAAAACATTTTTTTTGTATGCAAACCTCGTTCATTTGAATCGCGTTTGTATTGAAAGGCTTGTCTCCAAGAGATAAGAGAAAGGAGAAGGGTCAATTGGCGCGCTGCCTCGCGTCGGCCGGTCGGTCAGACGTCAATACTGTTGAAATGCGAGGATCGTTCACTCAGAGTACCTACGTATGTGTTGGTAGTGGGTATACATAATTTATACTCAGTCTTGTCTACGCTGCTCTACGCTTAAATTAATTAAAAATGACCATGTTTTTTTGGTTTTTTGCTCCTTTTTCTAACTATTCGGTATTCGGCCGAATAGTAACTGAATATTCAGTATTCGGCCGAATAGTAACTGAATATTTAGTATTCGGCCGAATAGCAAAATATAGGCCGAATACCGAATAGTAACCGAATATTCGTTTCAACACTAATTTTAACCCTTTGTCTTCGGTGGAATCACTTTATGACTAACTGTCCGTTCTTATCCAAGGTTCTTGGATGAGGGCAATGTCGAAGCCTCCTTCGTTGGGGCGGAGTGTCAAATTAGCGGATGCTAAGGTGGTGTGATGGAGGTTGATCTGTTGTAGCATTATTACTTACTCTACAACGGTAGCGTCGAGGTCCTCCGGAGATGATGGGTCATCATCAGTGATCTTGGCGCGGGAGGTGGCGAGTGTCGCCGGTTCAGATGAACCAGCAACGCCGTTGCGATCCTAAGCAAGAAGTCTCCCGTCAATCTCTTTAAAACCACAGCGGATCTTAAAGCACTTAGCCTGGAGAAAGGGGAGAAATTCGGTAGTCAACGAGACAACCAGCCAACGGTCAGTTTTCTTCGCTTCTTCCGGTTTCTTGGAGCTCGGTGTCTCTTCGATAAATTTCCGGTCTTTGACTGGAATATCCGGGTTTTGGTATACGCCCAGACTTTTTTTTTCTGGCTTGCTGGGTTCAATTAGAGCCTCAATGAGCCGCCAATCCTCGTATGAGATTCTCCCTTCATCGTCAGACAGATCCACCATCGCGACGACGAGGCTCTCCTTACCGGAGGCTCTCCTTGGAGCTCGTTGAGCCCTTAGTCTTCTTCGAAGCATGGAATTCCTCGTCTACGAATCTGCGCCTTTTGGTCGCTGTTCCTGTCGCAACCATGGATGGGTTTCCAGCTTGGTTCGTGAAACCATTACTGCTCGTTGAGTTCTTAGCTTGGGTGCTGCTCTTTCGAGGAGAGGTATTCACTCTTTGAGTAGTTGGGTGACTACTAGTGCCACGAGTGGAGGAAGGTATAGGCGAACTTGAACTAAAAATGTGATGAATTTCCTTCAGAAAGTCGTCTACAAGAATGGTTGACGACATTTTGATGACTTTCGTCTTCCTCTTTGATTTTGACAAAATACACAAATCGTCTGATACACAAATATTTAAGTCATACACAGAATTCGTCTGATGTTAGCTATATTGTTTTGGTTGTCTTTAGATTATGATTGTTTTTTTTTCGCTCGCTCAGATAGAAAATGAAACAAAATGAAATGAAAGGAAATAAAATGAAACGGATTCAGACTTTTAGGAGGAATCAATTTTTTCAACCTTTTTCGGTTTTTTTTTGAATGGTACAATGGACAATGGATCACAATAGATTTTCGCTGACGAAACTAACATTCGGCACAACTGTTGGGGTAAAACAATAATTTCACAGTTATTTCAGAGCCGCCCATAGATGCTATCATATGTAGATTTTGTTTTTCTTATTATATAGTATCATAGTCAAACTGGGACACCTATCTATACACATTTCGTCAGCACCGTCGAACTGGAGACGGTGGCATTCGTGGAGTTAATGTATAAACCAAAGTAGGCGAACTTCTTTACTATGTCAAAGTTGGTGTTATCAACATTGAGCTTTTGTTGTAGTTGGTTGAAAGATGCTTATTTTTTGTTAACATCGTTCATTTTGTTTTGTCCTAGTTGACTTGACTAATTCAATTCATTTGTTCGGTAAACGAGGTGAAAACCTTCATCACGTCACACTGAAAACGGCTGATGATATCGATTCGAATCACAAACCCCAGTAGATGAGCGTACCTTATAAAGATAGTGGAGGATAGAAGACTGGAGAAATCAAACGATCCCATATCCTTGCCGAAATCGGGTGCAAATTCGGAATAGTTCGGAATAGCTTTTCCCCTAAATTCACATAGCACTGCGTTTAACGCTTCATGCGACAAATTTGGATCAGTATTTTCTTTTTTTTTGTGTAGAGGTTGGAGAAACCGAGGTGTCATTCGTTTCTCTCCATAAATGGGTATCGTGTTGTTGTTCCGCATGGAGATTGAACCTGCACCGCACGGGTCATAAGCCAGCACACTAACCTCAACACTGTCGCCACCCACTTAATCTACTCATACTCATGGGTTGCAATGGTGACCATTCAAACCTGCGGCTTTTTACTTTTTATTTTAGATTTTAATGGCCGAAGCAACTTCTTTTGTACTGGGAGAGGGAACTGCCTTTTCATTCAATTTGATTCGATTCTCTCTGTATTCTTATCTTCCAAAGTGACCGTTGAGTTTGGTTAAGAGTCTCCATTTGGTTTTATAGCACCATTTTCTCAAAAATGTCTTTATTAGTAAAATCGCCGCTAAAAATAAATTGCTTAAAAAGTAATCCCCCACATACTTCGGTAACATCATTTGTTTCATTTAAGAAATACATAAAAAATTAGCTTTTCATTCTTTTTGGATATCATGGCGTGGGTTGTCTTCTTGCCCTATATTGGTTGTATTCAGGTCGAAATAATGACAGTTACACCATATCGAGATCGATGGCAAATTAACTTAAACAATCGCCTAACCGTACTTACTTTACTTTTCTTTATTTATAGAAACTCTTCGTTTAGAGCTTTCTAAAACATTTTTTACAAATAAGCGAGAAAACAAATTAGTAAAATAAAAACATAACGGAATACTACAATTTATCTCTGAGACTACGCAGGCTATCTATCAAGTTTGGGATGATTAAGTGGACTAAGCACATCCTCCATACTTATTACCACTCCACTTAGTTTTCCAGTGAAAGAGAGATGTAAATTCCTTTGTCATACATTATAACTTTGCTGATATGTCACTGCTTAGAAAAACAAAGTCACTCAGCGATGCCAGTATTGTACAAATATTTATGAAAGCACAATGCATCATCAATGTAACAGTTTTTATAGAAAACATGAGTATCTTTAACTTCATCATTAGCTTAACATTTTTATCATCCGATTACGCATCAGCTTTTTCCTAAGTGCATTATGATTCCGATAAATTATCATCATGCAACAAAGCGACGGAGTTCATATGGACTGAGAATTATGTTTACCTTATCCGTTGTGAACAAATGTCATTATTGTTTATATGTTTGCCTTAATAAACTAAACTAATGAAGTAACCTCTTATTTTCACTTGGCACAGTGTCAACGTAATGACTCGCAGCTTTTGTTGATTGCCTTATAATTATTGTTTTTCTTTGATAAAATTTCTGGAAAAACTCGGCATCTGGGCACTCGAGCTGCAGTGATATATTTACCCAGTCCCTGCACAAGGTTTAAAAATTCTTTAAGCTGAAACACAAACGCACAGAAAAAAATTCTTAAAACAATTCAACTTAACCAAGCTTTTACTTTAACTACTCACAACAATTTAAGTAAGACTGAAATTCAAGTTCGCAGCAGAACGCAATTTTTCAACAAAAAATTTTACAGCTGCTGTCAAGACAGCATTTGCTCTTCATTTGTCGCTATTTGTACGTGCTTCAAGTATTCGATACAATTTGTACTTAGTGATTTTACAAAGCTTCCTAAAGTTAGGCAGAGTAAGCGCCTCTTTACTGTATACTTCGTCAGCGCTTATTACTTTTCCCGCTGGGTACTAACCCCAGCTGCTTTTGGCAACACCGAGAAGCTGGGTGTATCGTATACAGATTTGCTAATTTCAAAACTTGAGGTGGGAGAAGACACTCACTGATCGCTCCGTCTCAAGAACTACTAGGCTGAAACTGAAGTTTTGCATGTTGGTTCTTCTTGTATTGAAGAGGTGCATAAAGAAGCATTTTTTGTATATGACATTTCTGGCCCTTTTCAGATGTAGGTATTTGTACTTTTGTAAGAAAGGTTATAAATCCCAAGCTATTAAACGTGAAAATATTGATGTGAAATTCAAGACCTGCTTTTGAAATGAAAGGAAAAAAGGGAACATTTACTCAGCAGCACAGAATAAGCAAAACCTTATTACTGCTTATTTTGACATTCGATTTCGATTAAAAGTTTTCCGAATTTGTATTTTTAGATTCGATTAAATAGAATGTTTATTCGAGGAGAACCGATTTCATTCGAACGAATTGACTATTCATTCGAATGTCAAAATATGAATGATGAAATGCAGGGTACTAGTTTTTTCCAAAACGCAATAAAACTCTTTTATACATTCGATTTTTATACATGTATATGCCTAAAGTTTTGTTATACACAATTTTGAAAATTACATCAGGTAGGTGACCCCCCCCCCCCACAGACCCGTGTGGATTGCAAAATTTAGCCTCTTACTGTCGCAATATTCTAAGACGTGATGGGCAGAGGACTCCAGTTCTCCGTCTTGTCACACTCGCGGTTTGTCTGAGTCCAGTCACCCGTACAATAATTGATTTCCGGTCCGGGATAGGGCCCAACGGGCTACGTTGAAGCGATTTCTGTAGGCGCGCTGGGTTGCGAAGACATTCTTTTGAAAAGTAGGCCTCGACCTCAAACGCGCGCTCCTCACTGTTCAAATGCATGATGGCAACGGACATGGAAGAAAACAAAACTTTAGAGCCACGCCTGCCGAATGAGACTAGGCAAATGGATTGACCGATCCTTACCAGAACGATGTCGCTGATGGTTCCTATGAGGTTCCACCGACATTAAGGTGCATTCCGTACAGAAAAATTTAAGCTCTCACTGCCGCAATATTCTTTTGTGACTTGGTGGGCCGAGGATCTCCAGTTGTCCGTCTTGTCACACTCGCGGTCTGTTTGAGCGTAGTTACCAATGCGACAGTTGATTTCCGGTGCGGGACAGGACCCAACGGGCTACCTTGAAGCGATTTTCGAAGACGTGCTGGGTTGGGATCACAGAACATCCGTTGGAAACGTAGGCCTCGACTATTCCAACGCATGATGGCGGCCGACCTGGAAGGAAATAGAACTTTAGTACCACGCCTTTCGAATGAGACCACATTCGCCCCCGACAACCCCTACATACTGAATGGAACGCATTTCAAAAAAGGAAGTTATGTTTCCAGACCCTGTAAATTAAAATGAACGTATAATTGTGGAGGCAAATATTATTTATTCCCAGACGTATAACGGTAGAATTGGGTGTCCGAATTTTGAACTTAATAAAATATTGTCAGCGTATCCTCGGGTAACTGCTAGTTTGCTGTTATGTTTCTTGTTATCAATCGAAAATTCAACAAAGTAAAACAACGCTTATTTATTTCATCCACCTTTTTCAGATTATATACATATATATTCACACACACACCCACACGCAAAGTAAGCCCACTCTACCAAAGAAAAGCACCACTCGATGTACCTACTGCTTATTGTCGTCTGTATATTCATTTACCATCCGCTAACTGACTTTTTATTCAATTTTAGTGATCTGCTGAAATCGATTGGCACCACTTCAAAGCTTTTAACCGAAGCGATAGGTGAACGAGTCGCTATGAAGGCAAAAGGAGCTAAAAAACAATTGGACAGAAACTTCAAAACCTCCCAAGATCTAATCAATAATCTGAGTGCAGATGCCCAAAGTCGGCTGAAAAATGTTGGCAAGCGCATCAACACTATCGGGAATAATTTCACGCTCACAAAAAAAGACAAGAGGAAGCCTTGCGGCGTTGAATTCGATCCTGAGCGACCACAGACTGTTCCCCCTAACGATCCAGTTTTTAAGTCGATCACCTTTAGCAGCCCTTTGAACAAAACAAATGGATTGCCAGATCTTTCTTACGAGAACGAGGCCGATGATGGTTCCTATGAGGTTCCACGCAGCATTAAGGTGCATTCCGTGCATGAAGATTATCCCTGCCCATCGTATGAAGATGCGGTCACTAACGCTGCATCTACATCTTCTTTCCCAAGAAACACAGTCTCGTCGAAGTCGTTAAAGGTGCCGCGTCATTCGCCTGAAGTTATTGCTCCTCCAGTCATAAGCAAGCAGCGAAGCAACCCCAATTTAAATGAAGCAAGCCGCAGTTCCGCTGAGTTATCCCTGCCAATGCCCAAGTTCCCACCTCCACCACCACCGCCTTGTGTCTCTAGACAGTCCGAAGACGAGGTAATCTATGGCAAATTGAAACAAGTAGTGCCCCCAACACGGCAAAAGCGGAGGAAGAACTATGAACCTATTGAGCTACGAAGTGTCGACGAGGTACCCAGTTCGACAAGAGCCACCGTCGATTCAACAGAAATTCGAATCAGACAACAGGAAGAAATCGCTCGACTCGAATCTCTTAGGCTGAAGGAAATGATACGCAATGAGGAAATAAGAACACCAAAGCCGGAACGCAGTGAATCTTGGGAATATCACGAAGAAATTGATGATGATGGTAGCTCATCGCCGGAGCCATTGTACGCTAATCAAGAAGCAACTTATGGAAAGCTCTTCGAAATGGAATCAAGTACGAGTGATCTTCTCACCCCGCAGATGGGAAAACTTAGCAGGAACGCTGGTCGGCCATTGACATTTCGTGTTAGTCGTCAGAATACTAAGGATGTCCTCAACGAGTTTGACCCACTCACTTTGAACAAATCCTCTTCGATATGCCAAAGTAAAAAAAGTAATCAACTGCTACTTCTGGAACATATGCTGGAAGAGGACACCTATGGTCAGATCCCCAGTGATACACAGTCCGCTGACGAGCAGAGCATATGTACTTCCGAAGAGGACAACAGCAACGTCTGTTTGAGCACATCTTGCGCAGCTGCCTCTTCTGAAACGTGTATAGCAACAAGCCCTAAGAAACCAAATATCCCATCAACTCCACCAAGAACTCCTACCTCCCCCACTGCCAAGATGCAGATAATCCACCAGAACCCAAATCTCCGAAGCGACAGCATGGAGAATATTGTCGAGGAATGTGAACCGTATCTATCCAGAACCGAAGAAGTAGCTGCATCTTCCAGCAATCCAGATTTGGCGCGTCCCTCGCAGAATCAAACAAATTGGTTCGTCAGCGAAGAAAACAAGAATCCCCCGGCGCGAGTGAATCCATTCGACAAGCTTCAGCATTTCGAGGGCGAAAGTCCACCATCTTACCTTGAGGCGATTTCAGGAGATACTAAACCTTCCTCCTCATACTCGCCTGCGGAACTTAAATCGAGAACAGCAAAGTTCTCCAAAAACATGCTGACAAATATGCGGATACGTGTGGATGCTCTTAAACGAAAAACCAGTTTCCGCGCCGGTCGTTCAATGGATGTGAGAGTGCCTATCACCATGATTCCAAGACCACCGCTTTCACCATTCCTGGTGAGATATGAGGGACCATTGATTCGCTTTCCAAGTGGCGTCGTTGAAGATATTCTTAAAGAGATGCAAAACAGAAAAGCTATCCTGCGCGATAGGCAGTTTCAAACATATCTTGATCAAGAGATGAAGAATCCGAAGGAAACCATTCCGCTCGAATATATTACAACATTGCAGTGTGTTAGCAACAGTCGGGTGACTGACAACTCTACGCATTTATATTGTTTTGAGATCACCACGTCGATCCCGAAGAACCAATCATCGCAGATGATAATGTCCAATCCGAATGTCATTATGAGCAGTGGATCGTCGGGCAATTGTAAAATGACCAGGGTGTCCCATTTGTACGGAGTCGGCAAGGAGTCAGAGAGGTGAGTTTTTTTTTTTTCAAAAATGCTTTTGTTTGTGGTGGTCATTGGAACATTTACAGCCTAGCATATGCAGGTAATAAACGCTAGCGCTTTTTGTAGGTGACAAGATGTAGGATTGATTGTATTCTGTTATTGCTGGTTCTTATAATCATATTCGTATTAAAAGTGCTGATGTCTTAAGGGTTAGTTCTATCTTCATAGAGCGGGAAGGTTTGATTTCAAGTTTAAGGTGGGTGGCTCGCTTCGCTCCCTAACACAATTTCACGATTTTCTGCGTAGGGCTTAGCCACTCAAGCGACTTCGTTGCTCCGCTAAGGGTGTGTCAACAACTGTCAGCCATGTGCCTATAAGCAAGGCTGGGGTGTTTCTAGTTTGGGGTTTTTTAGTTTGGGGTTTCCAGTTTCGGGTGTGTGGCTCAATTCGCTGCTAACAGGATTTCACCATTTTCTCCGCAAGGTTTAGCCGCTCACGCAACTTCATCGCTACGCCAAGGAGCAACAACTGTCAGCCCCCAGGAACTAATGAAATGATTCAAGAATTGCAGAAAATTCGTAAAATGTTAACAGGGAAATTACTCCACTGAAGTTGTTTTTTTAGTAATTTCTAAATTTTAATTAATTTGGTGGGGGCTTGCGCCCCCATTTATTCGGCTTAATACAAGCTATCTTAAACCAAAACTAAGACTTATAGCTAGACTTAAAAACTAATACTTACAAGCTAGAGATAAAGTTAGGGTTTCTGAAGAAGGAGGCTAAGTTTAATGGAGGGAGTGCTGCGGTTGAAATCAAAAACGGAAATGTTTGAATTTACCTTCCGTAGCATACGGGAAATTGGTTCGTTGGAGCCATAGAACGTGCGGTGGGTTGGTAGATAGAAGAGACGGGGATGTCTTAAATTACGAGGATTAGTATTAAAGGAGATGGAGTTGTAAAGGGACGGGCAATCGATAGACCCGTAGAGGAGGCGATGAATGAAGAGAATGTCTGCTGCATCCCTGCGGTCTTCAAGGCTATTCAAGTTAATAAGTTTGAGGCGGTCTAAATAGGGAGGTAGAATTAGGGGATGGTTCCAAGAGAGTCCGCGGAGGGCGAATCGAAGAAAACGTCGTTGTATGTTTTCGATTCTGGTTACATGAACTTGTTGAAAGGGTGACCACGTTTGGCTGGCGTGTTCGAGGAGGGGGCGGACAAAGGTAATGTAGAGAGATCTGGTCACGTATGGATCAGAGAATTCCTTTGACCACCGTTTAATGAACCCAAGGGATGAATTGGCTTTACGAATTATTTCGTCAATGTGCGAACGGAAATTAAGCTCGCGGTCGTACAATATGCCAAGGTCACGAAGAGACTGCACGATAGGTATAGGTTGATCATTAAGAAGGTAAAGACGGGAGGGGACTTGTTGTATTTACGTGATAAGGTTATGGATTGGCATTTCGCAACATTGAGCTCTAGGCAGTTTTTGAGACACCAAATAGAAAAACTATCTAGATCTTGTTGTAGCAAGCAGGAGTCTTGTGATGAAGTTATGTGTTTGAAAAATTTGGTGTCATCGGCATAGAGAGAGATAGAGGAGTGTTTAATAACCCTTTCCAGATCGTTTATAGTTAAGATGAAGAGAAGTGGACCTAGGTGACTGCCTTGTGGTACACCAGAGGTCGCCAGGAATGGGGCAGATAGGACGGACCTGAAGCGAACATTATATAAACGGTTTTCCAGATAAGATGATATCCATTTCAGCAGTATTGGTTCGAGACCAAGGGTGGACAATTTGAAAAGAATTAATTTATGGGATATCTTATCAAAAGCTTTACTAAAATCAGTCGCAAGAACATCGACTTCTTTACCACTTTCTAATGCCGTTAGCGCAGAGGATGCGAATTCAACGAGGTAAGTGGTGGTTGATCTACCTTTTAGAAAGCCATGTTGGTTTTGGGAAATTAAAGACTTGCATTGAAAGCTTAAGGATTCGTACAAAATGCTTTCTAGGAGTTTGGGTATATGCGAAAGTTTGGCTATCGGGCGATAGTTAGTAACTTCACTTTTTAATCCCTTTTTATGAATCGGCGTTATGAAGGAGGACTTCCATATCTGAGGAAAATCGCCTTGAGATAGGGAGAGCTTAAAGAGGTGCGAAAGGGGGTAGGAGAGCACTAGGGAACACTTCTTAAGAAAAATAGCGGGAATACCATCTGGGCCAGGTGAATATACATCAAGTTTTTGCAACTTATTTTCAATTACAGAAGGTTCAAAAGTTTGAGAGAGAAAGGGACCAGTGGAGTACTCGAGTAGGTAGTTGAAATAAGAATGATCTGGTACAAAGGAGTTGTCGGCAAAAGATTTTTTAAAAAAGGTGGCAAAGAAATTAGCAATGGTTTGTGGATCACTTGAAGATATGTTTTCGTAAGAGAGGGAGGGGGTAGCCGTCGGATTTTTTTTTGTAGTTAACGAATCGGAAAAACGATTTAGGGTCGCTTATAAGATTGGCTTGCGCATTGTTAACATGTCTTTGATAGAGGGAGTTATAAGCCTGGGTGAATTGTAGGTATGAGCCGAGATAGTTGGAATAGTTAGAAAAAGACTTGTTTCGAAGGAAAACTGACCATAATTTGTTTCTCTTGTTGCGTAACGATCGTAGTCTTCGATTATACCAAGGGGGAGATGTAGAGAAGGGTTTTGGCCGAGAAATAGGGACAAAAAGGGAGATAGAAGAGAATAATTCTCTGTAAAACAAGGAGAGGGCATCATTGACAGGGAGATTTTCAAAATCAAATGAGACTTTGCTGAGGTGTTCAGTAATTTTGCGGAAATTGGCTTTATGAAAATCATAGCAGGGGGGGGGGGGGGTGGGGAGTGGGCAGCGGGCGGTGTGGACTGTAGAGGAGGGTCGTGAAAAAAAGAAAGAAGAAGTGGGTGGTGAAGGTTGTCAATAGTCGAGAGAAGAAGAGGGGAAAGCGAGACAGAGGAGTTAAGTGGGTCAGTAGTGAAGATTAGGTCTAACTGCCTACCCATATAATTAGAGATGCCGCTTACTTGGCATAGACTTGAGTCGGTTAGTCGATCGATGAAGAGACATTCTTTAGTTGAGTTGGGATTCGAAGCAATGAAAAACGATTCGTAATCGGATAAAGCCCAGTGCAGTTGGGGCAGGTTAAAGTCGCCGAAAATGATGACGTCGTCAGAGGAATCAGATAACTCTATAACTTGATCGATTGCGTTAACAGCAAGTTGGTAGGATTCGATGGGTTGGGCCGGCAGGATGTAGAAACACATAACGAAAAGGTACTTGTGGGGGAGTGTTATTTTTATTGCAACAAAGTCGAGTCCTGAAGACGAGGAAGTAGCAATCGGTGAAGAGTCAAGGTCGTTGGGAATAGCCAGAAGAACACCTCAACAGGGGGAGTCTTCCGTTGGGCGGCTGATATCGTCCCGAAAGGCATTAAATATGTGTGGGAATAATTCCGGGCTCTTTATATTGGGAATCAGATTGGTTTCAGTTATAGCGTAGATATCGAATGGAAGAGCATGAGACTGACGTAGAACAGCTTGGGTTTTTGAGCGCAGGCCCCTTACGTTTTACGTCTTTTTTTAATATAAAACAATACACGTATTTTCAGTTAATATGAAGTATAATAATCGAAAGGCTTTTTTTACAAAGTTCACATTTAGAACTTGAAAGATTTTGGAATTCTAATATAAATGTAGTTACTTATAAATAAATAAATATGAAATATGAAATACGTTCTGATAGTAAAAGGTTAGAGGAATGCTATCATGGGGGGTTCGCTGTGGCCCTTGTATCCATTTAGGGACGAAAAAAATTATTATGGTCAGCACGGTTCCGTTGAAGGTGTGAGATGCGTTTAGAACTGATATGAGAAGCAAATGCAGATAGGTCTTTGTCTACCGATGTGGCCGATGAAATGTTAAAGCTCTCGTGATAACGGTTTTAGATTTGTCGCAGTGCAGCAGGATCAGTAGGAAGGCCTTCTTTTTGAATAGATACCTGAACATTTGTTTTGGTTTTTCCGTCAATGCATATAGATTCGGGTTTATCAAATAAGTAGGCAAGGTAAAGACGGACATTTTTAAAAAGCCTGTGGTCTCTCAGTCGTGCCATAATATATCGGCCATCGAGGTCGTTGGGAGGGGACATGGGGTTTAAAAACTTGGAAGTAAGTTTAACAGCTGGGGGAAGTAGAGGATCAAAAATTGCAGAGGCCTTAGAGATTGGGGTAGGTGTCTCTTTATGAAGAGAGATAGTGGGAAGAACAGTATTGGAGGCAGCAGAGGTAGACGGGGCGGGATTAAGAACATGGGAGTGTATGAAGTTCGGGCAATTTGAAGTGGATTTAGTGTTAGCTGGGGCTATCGGATGGTTACTAGTGTCTGAAGTTAAGTTAAATGATACGCGATTACGTTGAGGCTTGGGTAACTTTGAGATTACCGTGGGGTGAGGCGTACCTTGGGGAGGTGCTGAGTTAATAGAGGTAGGAGGCTGAAAAGTGAGAGGGTAGAATTGAGGAAAAGTTCCAACTTTGAAGCTCCAGTTAGGGTCTGGGTTGAGACTAGATTTAGAGCTATTCTTCTTAATCTTACGTTTTTTTTTATTTGGCTTAGGCGATAGTTGTACACTCTCTGCGGCAGCGTCAAGTTGCGCTGAGCGTCCGGCTTCATGATATTTGGTCGCATTGAGAAAGCATCGTCCGCAACGAGTACGAACGCAACGAGAGTGTTTCTGTCAGGCAGTGCTTTTGGTGCTGGCAGGTGCAGCTGTTTGCTATCCAATGCTTGACCGAAAGTACAGTGATTAAAGACACCACCACCCGAGAATCGTCCGTTGCAACCTACATCGATATACAACAATTTGTAGTCATCATTAGCTACTTCCATCAATCAATTCGGGAATTGCCATACGTCATTGAACCGCTTCGCTACAGCTTCCCATTCCGCTTCGTTTTTCGGAATCTATCGACAAAATAAAACATTTGGTCGCATTGCATCTTCACTAGCAAATACCACAAAGTACACACCTTAATAAACTCACCGACAAGAACCTTGTAAATAGCGTCCAGAACTTTCGAAATGATGCACGTTATCGTTGGCTACGATACGCGGAATAGGAATCGCAGCGATCGAAAACTCTCACCAATGGCCAGGTAGCGCAGCGTGATCGCTCGTCATTTTTTCCCCTATTATAAAAAAAGGAAATCCACATCCCAGAGCCCTCAGGCTTGGTAACGGTCCATTGTACTACCAGGCAGAAATCCTCCTTTTGGTGTAGAGGCTGGGGATTTAGATTTAGATTTAGATTTATTAATCCATTGAATTCATGTTACAAAAAGATAAAATCTTATAAAATATTGTATATGCTTTTTATGGGAAAGTATGAAATAATTCAAAATAAATAAAGGAAAAAAAAAGAAAGAAAAGGAAAAAAGAAAAGGAAAAGAAAAAGAAAAGCACGCAGTGCGATAAAAAGCTTAGCAAAGGAGGAAAATAGTGTATGAGGGGGATGACAGGAAAGGTAACGTCGATGCACTAGAACATCTCTGCGTAGTATTTAAAAAATGTGTTTCGCGAAATTGTTGCTACCATAAGATCGCTTGATGTGTAGGGGTAACGAATTCCACAGTTGATTGGCATGAACAAAATATTGCCGTGAAGTGACCAAATACTTCTGACTAGGTGGGATTAATTGCATAGCTCTGCGGGTTCGGCCCATTCTAATTTTATTGTATAAGTATTCTAGTATTTTCGTGGTAATGATTTTGTGTAAGAATAGAATGGTCCGATATTTTAAAAGGGCTGTTAGGGAACAGCCAGTAATTCGTTGGGTGTAGCCGGAGATGTGCTCATGTCTGTTTATATCGAAGATGTACCTAGCACAGCTATTGTAGCCAACATTTAGTTTTCGTTTGGACTCGGAGTCCATATTGGAGAAAATTTCACAACCGTAAAGAATTATTGGCAGAAGAAAGGCCTTGACTAGCTTAAGTTTAGCACCTACCGGAAGATACTTTTTTGTTGGACTAAGGCCTCGAAGTGCACCGTAGATTTTCGCACGATTTTAGATATATGTAAGTTCCACGTCAAGTTTCGGGTAAAATGGATTCCTAAGTTTTTTATATTTTCGACGCACTCTATTGGATAATTGTTGAGAACAAGTTGTGTCGTCATGCGGCTATGGGAGGTTCTGCTGATAATCAAAGCTTTCAAAATATAAGATTAATCTTAATGTGAAATTATAAATTATTCAATAAATACAAAGCTTTCGTTTTGTTTGAGTTAAGTTGAAGTCTGTTTGATTTGGACCAAGAAAAAACTTTATCGAGCTCCTGATTTACTGTGGCTATCGAACGATTTATATGTGATTCCGGAAACATCAAATATAGTTGCACATCGTCTGCATATATATGATGATTACATATGGAGAAATTCGCCGCAATGTCGTTTATAAAACAGGAAAATAATAGCGGCCCTAATACGGAGCCTTGAGGAATACCGAAGTGGAGAAGTAGAAGTGAGGAACATTCATTTCGGTGTGTTACGTACTGATATCGATCGGATAAATATGATTTTACTAACCGACAAAAACTATCCTCGAAACCAAATTGTAGCTTAAGCTTATGCAACAAGATACTATGGTCAACGCAATCAAATGCCTTTTTAATAATTCGGAACTTGAAAGAACTTTTAATGTACCTATAACGCTACACCACCTCCTGTTCTGCCCACCCTATCAGCACGAATTAGGTTAAAATTATTCATTTTCAGCCAAGTTTCAGCCAAGTTTCAGAAATACACACAATATCGACCAGACTATTTTCAAAAAGAAAACGTAGGTAATCGATTTTGTGCTTCAAACTTTGGGCATTTAAGTGGCATATATTAATTCCGGTTCTTTGTCTAGAGACGATATTAACTAAGGTTCTGAGTTCAACAGTGGAAGGACCCCTATGAATGTTGTTATTCATTTTAGGAAAAGCTTGCGCCTTCTATAACAGCATAAACGAGCAAATGGCACCAACACTTTTACATTTAAGTATAAATTAACAAAATTGTAGTTTCTCAGAGGAAATTGTACAACATACTGTAATAATTTGCAAGACGTATATAGAAAATAAGGAATGCTGGAGGGAGGAATACATATAAGAATAGTGTAGTGACGGTTAAGTGTAAGAGAGAGGGAGATAACTATAGGAATAGTATAGTGCAAATTAAGAGCAGGAGAAGAAAAAATAAATATATGAAAATGAATAGCATATAGTTTTAGATAGAAGAAGAACGTAAAAAGTGTAAAGAGAATATTGCAAAAGGAAATATGAAAAACATGGTTTAAAAGAGAGAAGAGGTTTATAATTACTGCATAGAACTTAAGAGTTATCATATTGAGTGCTGTTGTCTGCAACTGTGTGACATCTCGCGGCAATCTCGATTAGGATTTGTACGTCATCTATTTTAATATGCTGACCGCTTACATGTTCTCTTACAAAAACGGATCTTGTACTAGCAGAAAAGAGCTGTCTACGTCGCTTCATACGTACAGCTTGTTGCAACAGTAAGCGATTTTTTGGTGTAAGGCTCTCGTTTAGATAGATGAATTGATCAGAATCCAAACCGACATCTTGCAGGCGAAGTTGTCTTCTCTCTTTTTTCCGGAATTGAGCTATGGCTTTAAAGACTTGATTTCTCTCCTGAGCGGATCCAAATTTTAAGATGACGGGGGGATCGTTGGTCCTATCTCTTTGATTTGTGCGGAAAATACTTTTCAGCGCAGGTGGCATACAATCAATGAGTGACACAAATGATGAAAAATCGACTTTAAGTTCTCTTCCGGAAGTTGGGGAACTCCGAAGAGGACAGCGTCGGCGGCTAGGTCTCTTCTTTCAAGGTTATCACATCTTTTCCTCAGCTCGCCGAGATCATCTTGAAACGTATTGAATTTCGTTGAGAGTGACTCCATGTTCTCCACCCGTTTTTATACCCTATTCTAGGGGTATATTAATTTTGACGCATAGTTTGTAACATACCTTAATATTGCCCGTAGACCCCTAAAAGTTACTATATTTATGATCAGCATCGATAGTAATGTCGATCTAGCCATGTCCGTCCGTCCGTCCGTCCGTCCGTCCGTCCGTCCGTCCGTCCGTCCGTCCGTCCGTCCGTCCGTCCGTCGGCAAAAATTAGGCCTTTAAACTGGACCTAGAGAGCTGAAATTTTAACCATATACTCTCTAGGGTCCCGAAATAATCAAGTTTACGAATTTTTGAAATCCGCCCACAGACACGCCCACAAACTCAAAAAAACAAAATTTTGGAAAAAATCGAATTTTGAGCTAGGAAGCTGAAATTTTTTATATATGATCTATGACTCCTAAAACTGCTCGGGATATAAAATTTTCAAAATCCGCCCACTGCCACGCCCACAAAAAAATAAAACAATTTTATTGAAAATCCAAAATTTGAGCTAGGGAGCTGAAATTTTTAATATATACTCTCTAGTGGCCCTTTAAGCTCATGTATAAATATTTTCAAAATCCGCCCACTGACACGCCCACAAATAAATAAAACAATTTTTTTGAAAATCCAAAGTTTGAGCTAGGGATCTGAAATTTATAATATATACTCTCTAGGGGCCCTTTAAGCTCATGTATAAATATTTTCAAAATCCGCCCACTAACACGCCCACAAATAAATAAAACAATTTTTTTGAAAATCCAAAGTTTGAGCTAGGGAGCTGAAATTTATAATATATACTCTCTAGGAGCCCTTTATGCTCATGTGTTAATTTTTTTTTAAATCCGCCTACTGACACGCCCACAATTAAATAAAACAATTTTATTGAAACACCCAAGTTTGAGCTAGGGAGCGTTTTTTTGATAAAATCCTTTAAATCTTATATAACAAAATATGTAGAGCGTTCTTAACAATTTAACCATACTTAGACTTTTGTCACGCCCACTTATGAGGGATAGGAATAGGAATAGGGTATCCAACAGTTCGCCCAAGCGGACTGTAGCCCGTCCCTATGTTTGTAACTCAATTAGAGACTGATCAAATTTTTGGACGTATGTTAACCACTTTTGTTCGATCTGCGTAATTTGCTGGGTGACACTATCGCGCAAATTTGATATTTCTGTCGAGAACAGATTCATAATCTTCGTGGTGTGTTTATTCAGCCGCTCTTCCAAATTGGAGACGATTAGAGCTGATGGCGGACACTTGGATGTTAACGTCCTTTTGCTTTTTAGTGTTCGTGTTGATATCGACGAACACGTTGGCGCTGCTGCAACTCCTCTCCTCTATTCTCGTATCATGCTACACTAGATGGACTGGGTGGCGTATGTCGTTGTTCCCCATGGGGATTGAACCTGCAACGCACGGGTCACCAGCCCACACACTAACCTCTACACCGTCGCCACCCTCGCTCCTCATTTAATGACATCCCAACGGAAAATTCTAAATGACTCACCGTGTCCGATGATAGTCATTTCGTGTTATCGCCATTTTTTCGCAAATGACCAATGACTCTCTCTAATGCGACATTTTTTCCTGACGTCACGGTGTCATTTAAATGCCTCGGAAAAATTGGCCTTGTAATCGTACCTTAACGTTAAGTGAGAAATAACTTCATGTTCAAATAGCAAATTGCATTTATTTTCCACTTGCGGTGAAGTTAATTCCCAAGTGAAGTTATTTCCCGAGAATTAATTTCCCTTTACCAAAAATATCAGAGTAGCAATCAGCGTAAAATGTGACCAAGGGGAGAAATCAAATCTAGGCAATTTTAACATTCAGAGCTTAGCGACACATTTCATATTTTGAAGCTGTCCCGCAAGTCTGCATTCAAATTCGTGGGTTGACACAACTAGAGATCAACGGTCGAAAGAATTAAATAGAGCCAGGCCTGATAACTCCTGGATAAGACCAGCATTTGATGTCGATGTTTGTTGAGGTCGAACCGGCGAGCCCCAGAGGCGGACCAATAGGAAGGCATTCGAAACGCGTCAAGGATTTTGAAAACGATCCAGGGGTCTCATCACGTAAGAGGATGATCTTTTAACCTTTAAAATGCCTGTCGTCTCAACTTCGACAACTCATTTTCTGCTTTAGTGCAGTGAGATCTTGTGTTTGTAATACGTGTAAAATCCTACTTCACTACTGCTAGCTTTCCCAACAAATTACGATCTCTGTTAAAAAAAGTTTGTTTTCGCCGATTTCCTTGCATCGCCCTCTCCTAGGAGCTTCACCATGTTTTTAGCCTAAGGGGAGAAACCAAATCTACAATTCCACAATTCTACCATTCGTGTAATCGTAAATATCCTAGCGACACATACTGGTGTCGTAAAACCAAGATCAAACAATAATCAATATTGGTAGCATGCAGCCCGTACAGTTCGTAGTTGTATCTCCTCCTCCATTCACCGTCTATGCAGACGGGAGCAAAAATTACCCGAAGAATTTTCCTCTCAAAACGACCAAGAGTGACCTCATCCGCTTTCGCTAGAGTCCATGCCTCTCCACCATAGAGGAGGACTGGGATTATTATGGTCTCTTAAAGAGTCACTTTAGTTGTTCGAGAGAGGGTTTTGCTACTCAATTGCTTTCTTAGCTTAGGTTAGGTTAGGTTAGGTTACTGGGCTGACGGGGCAAGAGAATCCTGCGCCCGTCACACTTAGGTCAACGTAGACCCTTTGTGAGGTTATGCTTCCCTTATCTGGAACCAATGAAAAACCTATGAAAAACTTAGCGGGTTTACAAACCATCCCGATGCGTTGATGAACTTGCGCAAGTCATTCACAGACTTGCCGGAGAGTTCTGGAAGAAATATCTGCCCAGGATATTGTTTCTGATATGACAGAGTGCAGGGCAGTGACAGAGGAAATGCGGGGTATCCTCATTCACCTCCTCGTCCTCACATCCTCTGCAGAGTTCATCTGTGCTGAGTTTTTATTTTTTTTGCATGGTAGCCCAGCATGTTGTGTCCGGTGATAACACCTGCGAGAGAGGACAAAGAATTCTTGTTCATTTGAAGGATTCTCTTGGTCTTTTGTTTGTCATATAGTGGCCACATTTTCCTTGTAATAACACAGGAATCAAGGGCACTTCATCTTTCGTTTGCTGCCATCAGTGTTTTATTTCCAATCACCTGTTTAAGGTTACAGGGTGGGGTTTTTACGGTGGTGTCCGCATCCCTTGATTCAAGGGAAGATCCTTTTCTTGCCAGTTCATCGGCTCTTTCATTTCCTGGGACACCACTGTGTCCGGGGACCCAGCAGAGTCTTACAGTGTGCTGCGCGCCAAGAGCCCGCAGCTCTTCGCGACAGCTTCTTACAATCCTCGATTTTATTTCTGTGGCGGAAATCGATTTTATTGCCGCTTGGCTGTCAATGAAGAAAGTGATATCAGCCTGTGGTATTGCCGTCATTGCAGCCTGCTTAGCGGCTGTGGTCACCGCCAGAACCTCAGCTTGGAAGAAGCTGCTGTAGTCGGGCAGTCTGATCGAGCCAGATATTCCGAGCGTTTCTGAGTAGAAACCTGCACCACCGCCGGTATCCATCTTGGAGCCATCTGTATAGATGGGGATCGTTGTTGCATGGATTGGTACTTGATTATCCTGCCATTCTTCCCTACAGGGAAAAGAGACAGTAAATGGTCTTATAAAATCTAGTTTGGGAGTAATGCAGTCTGTGCATACATTTCTACCCGTAAATTTCTCTAGAATCTGTGCATGCCCTGTTGTACTGGGTTTCCAGTTTTTTGTTTGGCTTAGCCGCAAGGCACTGTTTGCTGCAGATTCTTGTACGAAAAGATCTAGGGGTTTAAGATTGCGAATTACCTCCAACCCCGCTGTAGGGGTGGTTCTCATAGCCCCAGTAGTGCCAATACAGGCAATTCTTTGGACTCTAGTCATAGTCTTAAGGTTGGTGGCCTTACACAACCCCTGACACCAGACTAAATTACCGTATGTGAGTATCGGTCTAACTACCGCCGTATACAACCACATGATAATTTTGGGACTAGGTCCTCAGGTTTTGCCGAAGGTTCTATTGCAGGCGTATAAGGCTATCGTTGCCTTCTTTGCTCGTTCTTTTATATTGAGGCTCCAGTTTAATTTTCTATCCAGAATCACGCTTTCATTTCCTGGGACACCACTGTGTCCGGGGACCCAGCAGAGTCTTACAGTGTGCTGCGCGCCAAGAGCCCGCAGCTCTTCGCGACAGCTTCTTACAAGCCTCGATTTTATTTCTGTGGCGGAAATCGATTTTATTGCCGCTTGGCTGTCAATGAAGAAGGTGATATCAGCCTGTGGTATTGCCGTCATTGCAGCCTGCTTAGCGGCTGTGGTCACCGCCAGAACCTCAGCTTGGAAGAAGCTGCTGTAGTCGGGCAGACTGATCGAGCCAGATATTCCGAGTGTTTCTGAGTAGAAACCTGCACCAACGCCGGTATCCATCTTGGAGCCATCTGTATAGATGGGGATCGTTGTTGCATGGATTGGTACTTGATTATTCTGCCATTCTTCCCTACAGGGAAAAGAGACAGTAAATGGTCTTATAAAATCTAGTTTGGGAGTAATGCAGTCTGTGCATACATTTCTACCCGTAAATTTCTCTAGAATCTGTGCATGCCCTGTTGTACTGGGTTTCCAGTTTTTTGTTTGGCTTAGCCGCAAGGCACTGTTTGCTGCAGATTCTTGTACGAAAAGATCTAGGGGTTTAAGATTGAGAATTACCTCCAACCCCGCTGTAGGGGTGGTTCTCATAGCCCCAGTAGTGCCAATACAGGCAATTCTTTGGACTCTAGTCATAGTCTTAAGGTTGGTGGCCTTACACAACCCCTGACACCAGACTAAATTACCGTATGTGAGTATCGGTCTAACTACCGCCGTATACAACCACATGATAATTTTGGGACTAGGTCCTCAGGTTTTGCCGAAGGTTCTATTGCAGGCGTATAAGGCTATCGTTGCCTTCTTTGCTCGTTCTTTTATATTGAGGCTCCAGTTTAATTTTCTATCCAGAATCACGCCAAGATACTTTGCGTATTCTGATGTTTGTAGTGGGGTACCCTCAATAGTTGGCGGATTAAATTGCGGTATAATCCTTTTATTGGTGAAGAGGACCAGTTCTGTCTTTTGTGGGTTAACCGCAAGTCCGCAGCTTCTGCTCCAGTTACCAACCATAGATAAGGCGTTCTGTATTTGTTCACTTAGAGTGGATGGGAATCTTCCTGTCGCTAGCAGTGCTAAGTCGTCTGCATATGCTACTGCCTTGACTCCACTAAGTCTAAGTCTAAGTTCAATCAGAATCTCGTTTAAAACGAGTACTCAAAGAAGGGGTGATAGGACTCCGCCTTGAGGGGTTCCTCTAGATGCTGACACCTTAATTATTTCACCACCTAACTCTGAGTAGATGCATCTTCTTTTAAGCATGCACATTATCCATTTAATAATGGTATTTTCCACATTTAGGTTTACTAGGGCTCTTTCTACCGCTTCCCCTTGGACGTTGTTGAAGGCACCTTCAATGTCCAAGAAGGCGGCTAGAGTATATTCCTTGTCCCTTAGTGTCTTTTCTATGGTGCTGACGACACTGTGGAGCGCTGTCTCTACACCTTTGCCTTTCGTATATGCATGCTGAGCTGGGGATAAGACCTCTGGACTCAGTTTGCTACGAATATAAATGTCCATCAGTCTCTCAAAAGTTTTTAAAACAAAAGAGGTTAAACTGATTGGCCTAAAGTCTTTGACGGTAGTGTGACTAGGTTTCCCAGCTTTGTTCTTAGCCTAAAGAAACAGCAATTGGCAAGAGTTATTCTTCGTTTAATCTCAGCTCTGGTTCCTGAATTCATTGGGGAGCCTAGGTAGACAAAGTCCTGAACCACCTCAAAGTTATATCTGTCTATAGTGACATTCTCTCCGCGACGTCGGTGTTGGGTGTCCTTTCTTGATGACAGCATATACTTTGTCTTGCCCTCATTGATCGCCAAACCCATCTTCGCCGCCTCCGTCTCAATACTCACGAACGCGCCAGTGACATCCCGCTGCATTCTGCCGATTATGTCGATGTCGTCGGCGTAGGCGAGTAGATGGATGGACTTTTCAAAGATAGTGCCTCTGGTGTTAGCATTTGAGTTTTGCACTATTCTGTCAAGAACGATGTTAAAGGAGTCACATGACAGCGCATCGCCTTGTCTAAATCCCTTTTTGACATCGAAGGTCTCGGTGAGTTCTTTACCGACCTTGATGGAGCACCGTGTATTCTCCGTTGTCATCCTGCACCAATGGACGAGTTTGGCAGGGATGCCAAAACTAGACATTGCTCTGTATAGCTCGTCTCTATAAATGCTGTCATAGGCGGTCTTGAAATCGATGAAAAGGTGGTGGGTACCTCCTGGGTTTTCTCGAAGATCTGCCGCAGTGTGAATATTTGGTCGATGGTAGACTTTCCTGGCCTGAAGCCACACTGATAAGGACCAATCAGGTTGTTGACGGAAGGCTTCAGGCGTTCACACAGCAAGGCAGATAAGATCTTGTAGGCGATGTTAAGAAGACTAACACCTCTGTAGTTGGCGCAGTTCAGAGGGTCCCCTTTCTTGAGGATCGGGCAAACAATGCTGAGGTTCCACTCATCGGGCATACTTTCCTCCGACCATATTTTACAAATGAGTTGGTGCATGCTCCCAACCAAGTCATCGCCTGCCGCCTTGAATAGCTCGGCGGTTAGGCCATCTGCTCCAGCGGCTTTGTTGGAGTTAAGCTTAGATATGGCTATCTTCACTTCGTTCAGGTCAGGTGGACGGAATTGTTGGTCTTCATCGTCCAGGTTGAATGGTGCATTCTGCCAGACAGCGGGATTTAGTTCGTCATCGCCGTTAAACAGTCTGCAGAAGTAGTTCTTCCATATCCTCAGCATCGACTGCGATTCTAGTATGATGTTCCCTTGGTCGTCCTTGCAGGCTTCGGTTCGTGATCTGTAGCCTTGACAGGTTCTTTTTACCCTTTGGTAAAACTTCCGAACCTCATTTTGTACGTTACTTAAAGAATTTTATCGAAAAAACAAAGTTTTTGTAGGAAACTAAAAAGTGGGCATAGCTGCAAACCTGAAGGAAAAGTTCAAAACGACTATCTAACTGCTTTGCGAAGAATATAACATTTATTTGATTTCTTCAATAAGACAGTGTTTTTTCTAATAGTGGGCGTGTCAGAGGGCGGATTTTAAAAATCTTTACACATGAGCATTTCGGGCCTCAAGAGAGTATATATTTTCAGTTTTAGGTTCCTAGCTCAAACTTTGATTTTTTAATAAAACGTGATGTTTTTTTTATAGTGGCCAGTGACTGTGGCCAGATTTTAAACACACAAGCATTTTGTTCCCCTAGAGACATTTTGTTCCAAATTTCAGCTTTCCAGCTCGTGTTTTAGGGCCTAATTTTTGCCGTCGGACGGACGGACATGGCTAAATCGCCATTACTATTATTACTGACTACAAATATAGTATTTGTTAGGGGTCTACGGGCAATGTTAAGGTATGTTACAAACTGTGAGTCAAAATTAATATCCCTCTAGAATAAGGCTTACAAATATTCATATATAACTATACCTGTTGTAATCCTGTTTTTTTGAGTGAAAAATACTGGGAAATGGCATATCGTTAGAGTATTACAATTAAGTTTGTAACATGCTTTAGAATTGATCGTGAGCCCCTCCTATATTGGCCCTAGAATTTGAGCTATAAAGCTCAAATTTGGAACATATCCTCCCTACTTTAGGGGTCAGTGTAAATATTTTTAAAGTCCACACACTGACACGTTCATTGTTAATAACAAATTAACAATTCGATCATATAAAATTGTTTGCCACACGCACTTTTTGTTTTTTTTTTAATTAGTGGCTCAAAAAACGAAAAGAACAGTACGAAAAGAACAGACGTCCAGTATTTATAATGTTTGAGGTCGTTCGCTAAAACGAATGTGTTCGTTATATCGAACGTTTTTTTTTACTTTTTGATACATATTAGGTTAATTGAAAAATGAGTGTATATTTTATATACATACTAGCTGACCCGGCAAACGTTGTTTTGCCATATAAATTATTTCTAGTGAATATTTTCGTAGGGAAATGAAAAATAACTAACTTATTGTAAGTGTGTGGGGATGTGGTCTATGACTGAAAGAGGAATTGAGCGCTGTGGACGTTTTGTCCCTTTCAGAACATTAGCGGATATTGGAGAGCGTCGTATGAACGGTGTATATCAGCAATGAACTCAAGATTCATGCTGATTTTGACATTCGAATTCGAACGATAGTTTGTCGAATTAGAAGAATTTGTATTTTGAGATTCGATCGAATAAAAAATTTATTTGAGGAAAACCGGTATAATTCGAACGAAAATAGACATTCGAACGACTTGACTATTCATTCGAATCTCAAAATAAACACGATTATTTCTTCTTCAAATCACGATTTGTCGCATCGCTGTACGGTCGCCAACCATAATTCCAGCAAAGTCGTCAATAACAGGTGCATGAAATCCACGCATGTGCTCTCCAGCTGGTGTTTTATCAGGATTGATGACAATAGCGTGATTGCCAGTTTGTAATTTGTGCATGTGTGATTTGAATAATTTGAACAATTCTTTGTGCTCATTCAATAGAGTACCTCACGACAACGTCAGTGGCAAATGAACACAAAAAAAAACCAACAGCTGAATGAAATGAAGGAAAACAATGGCGAATTCGCATGGCGGGAAATACGTTCTTCGCGAATATTTCCAAAAAAGTTTATAACAAATCCAATTTTAACAAAAAAAAGTTTCGGAACTAAGAAGGAGTATCCAATCCACGTTTTGGAATCCTAAAAATCTAACAATATATTAAGATTCTGTACGAAAAATAAAAGTGAAACCATGGCAATCGCGTTGTGGCAAAAAATATTTTTGTTTGGAAGCAAAAAGTTGAAAAGTTTTCTAAATAAACATTTTAGATATCTAAATACAATTGAACAGGGTTTTCGGTCAACATATTAACTGTTTTTATACCCTATTCTAAGGGTATACTAATTTTGCCGCGAAGTTTGATATTGCCCGTAGACCCCTAAAAATTACTATATTTATCGATAGTAATGTCGATCTAGCCATGTCCGTTTGTCTGTCGGCAAAAATTGAGCCTTTAACCATATATACTCTCTAGGTCCCCGAAATAATCAAGTTTAATAATTTTTAATATCCGCCCACAGACACGCTAAAACATCAAACTAAAAAAAAATCAAATTTATCGAAAAAATCGAATTTTTAGCTAAAAAGCTAAAAATTTTTATGATCTTTGACTCATAAAACTGCTCAGTAGATAAAATTTTTAAAATCAGCCCACTGACACGCCCACAAATTAATAAAACAATTTTATTGGAAAGTCAAAGTTTGAGCTAGGAAACTGAAATTTATGATATAGACTCTTTAGGTGTCTGATGGGAATAAGAATAGAATAGAGGATAGTTTATTGTTTGTTTTGCTTTAACATACTTTCTCACGTTTTTTCTCTATTATTTGTTACTTTTTACCCTTCAATAGCTTCTGTTTGCACTTTCATATTCAGTTCATTAACAATCACAATGATTATTTCATACGATTTGTGCAAATTTCTGCCATTTTTTCTTTCAATTTGTTTCTGTTGTTTAAGACGAGGATTCTGCACTCCAGAAAGAGATAGCTTGGTGAAAATATCTATAAAGCATCCAGCTCGCCGACGATACGTCTGGCATATGGTGAATTGAGGTTATTGTAGCCGCAACGTGCATCCACGCGATTGGCGAGTGCGTTTTCGGAGTCCCCACCGCCCATAAAGTAAATTTGTAAAAAATTATGTGATTCATTCGGCATTGGCAGCAATGAGCCCACTTTGTGATAAACTTGGCCTTTGATTTTGAATTTTGAATGGAATTGTTGACCATTTGCAGCATTATTTTTAACTATTTCTGTTGCTCCGAACGATGTCATTTGGAAACATGAATTAAATGTTGACTTCAGGAACAGGTTAGAATCTGTATCCGTACCGATAAGTAAGCCGTTCAATCCAATTGTCTTTGTTGATTTCGTTCAGCTCGTGTCTCTTGTGATTGTGATTCACTAAATTGTGCAATGCTCATACGCACATCTGCATTATCTTGTTGGACTCGTTCGTCTGATCTTTGGGCTCTTCTATTTCGCATATATGTCGTTCTATTCGTTCGACGGTCCAAACTGTTCCCTTTGCGTCTTGCTGGCATTGTGTACTACACACATAAATAGATTAAATTGAAGTACTTAATGATGGAAAACAGTATACTGACAATGTATTCGTTCTTTTATTATTTTACCTTCCTTTAACAATCATAAACACATATATATTTCTCTTTTATTTTAAATTGTTCCCCTTAAGATTTTGCACGCACTGAATAATAAACAAACTAATAAATGATAAATCAGTTATCGATCACTGAGAGTTGAAGATTATTACGGTACTAATATTGCTATTAAAAAATGGGGGTTGGTGGTAGAAGTTTGAAAATTATATGTATTCTTGAATAGTGAATCATAAAAAAAAAAAAAAAAAAAAAATTTGTCCAAAAAAAAATAAATGTTTGTGGTAGACCACCATTATCACTTAGTGGTATAAAAATTAGTTATAAACCTATTCTCATACCTAAGGAATATACATATAAAATTTCATCAAAATCGGTCAAGCCGTTTCGGAGGAGTATAAACACTAAAACTGTGACACTCGAATTTTATATATTAGATGTACATATTTTTTTTACTTAAAATTTAATTACATAATAAAAAAAAATCGGTGATGTAACTCTGCTTCACTTCAACTTGAGACTGTAAGTTTAATCCTTTTTCTTGAAGCCGCCGTAGCATAAATATGACAGACATATCAAGATCCACCTGTTTGGCCCAAGTAATCACATTTGCTAAAGAGGTGACTACTTCAGCATGCTTAACATGCTTCGATAATGTTGCTTTCATCACCAAGCTCATCTTCACTTGTTAAGCTTATTTCAACTGCGTCATCGCACGCTAGTTCTTGTAAATTTGTTTCAGCATTATTCCAAGTGTGGAGAGAAATTTCCTGAAGCTTAAGACCTTTATTACAACCGTCAATGTTTTTGAACTTTTCTTTTAATGTAAGTCGCTTACGTTGAGTTTTGGAATTCATATTAGAAGTAAAACAAACAAGAAACACCAAAGAAATTAAAATCAACCGCACGAGACTGGCAACTTTTCTTAAATGAAAAAAAAAAAACAATTAACTGCTAGACGATCAAAACAGGATGAAACTTGTTCATAATTATGTATTAGTACATATTCGCATTCTTTGGGACCAAGACTGCATGTTACAAGAATAAGCGTGAAAATAATGAGCAGTTGTAAAAACGTTCGCTATATCGGATAGGAAATTTGTGCCGACGTTCGCTATATAGAGATGTCAATGTAAAATTAGTAAGCGTCCTTTATATCGAAAATTCGCTATATCGGCATTCATTATAATGTATACACAAAATGTGTTTGATACTGCCCATCTTAACAAATTTGTCTTAACAAATTGTTTGCCACTTCCACATGACATTTTGATTTTGATTGTTTTGTTAAAAACAAAACATTTTAGAAAATGGACAAGGACTCTCAATTCAGTGCCACGCTCACTGGATAGGGAATAGGAAATTGAATAAGATAAAGCTGAAAGGCCGACAGGTTAAAAAAAACCTAAGTAAAATGTTTAATAGAACCATGTTTGAGGCTATTAGCTGTCAGTCACCTTAACCTAACCTAACATGTTTTTAGGCAATGTCTTTTTTGTAATGACTATAATCTATAAAGAAACCAATCATTGCACAATAGCTAGTTGAACCTGCGGGCTGACAGTTGGTCTGTTCGCGAACTAATATGTAAACGTAAATTTATATAAACTTTCGTGTAAAACGACACAAACGCGTTCGCGTACTGAGAAAATGGTTAAAATATGAACGAAAGAAAAATGTCCTTTCGTTCCTTTTTCTTCACACAGAATTTCAGCTGGTAAAAAAATTAAAACTGTCAAACGATGAAATCCCATGAGCTTGCAAGAAAAAAAACAGCGGTTGCTTCTTTTTAAACCAAACTTAGAGGTTTTTCTTTTTTTTACACAAAAGCGTTCGCGTACTTTTCTTTGAAATGAGAGGATTCTCTCTCGATTTTGGAGATTTGACAGTTTTCATTTTTCTACACATAAAGTACGCGAACGGACCTATTTACTCTTATGGTCTGACGTATTATGCGTTCTAATTAGTTTATGTAAATCACAGTTTAGTTTGTAAATGTTGTTTTGAGAAAGAGCAACACCAAAAATGGTATATTTAAAAGTTTAGCAGAAGTAAGCAGAAAAGTAAATAAATAAAACACAAAATAAATCTTCTGCATTTTTTCCGTTTGCATTGTTGCCGGGCGGATCTGGTTTACATAAATTAACACAATTTTCCATCAACAGATCGGTTTGGATGCAGAAGATCATGGAAAGCTTGACGAATGTATTTCCCACAAAATACTCGTGCCACTACTATCGAGCCGGATGGTGCTACCTAAAGGTGACATTACCAATTAACTAATTAACAATTTTAAAATGTTATTTTTATATATTTAAGAACTCAATAACATCCGACTGGAGTGGTACGTGGCTTCTTTTGAAAAAGAATAAACGACGCCTGATGTTTGTCAGCGAAAGCAATATGAACGTCGAAAGAATGGATCTCCGAAAAGCGCGTTGCATTGGTAGGTTTATATTTGAAAGTTCGACAACTCACATAGCAGACTGGATCTATTGAATTTCACCTTCTTTCAGTATTAAAAGACAGCGACGAGTCTATAGAAAATCTTCACATAGAAAAAGGATCAATTTTGATGATCGACTGTCCGCCATTTACGGTCTACATGATAATGACCTCAACGAGGGAAACTAAAATTTGGCGTCACATCATTCGAGAAGTTGCGCACAATAATGGTCCTTCGTTAGAGGAGCAGCAGTTGACTAAATTCGATGTTCCCGTGCTGATCGACAAGTGCATCAATTTTGTCTACATTCATGGCTCGATGTCGGAAGGAATTTATCGAAAGTCTGGATCGGAAAATTCAATTTTAAAATTGCTTTCACAGTTCCGTGCTGATGCCTTTAATGTGGAAATAACTCGAAATGAATTCAATGAGCATGATGTGGCAAACGCATTGAAACGATTTATGAGGGACTTACCAGTACGCTTATTGGGTAAAACTTCCGAAAGTTTCATCAGCATAACTACCCTTGAATCAAGTGCAAAGATTGCAGCTTATAAAGAGTTACTCAATCGTTTGCACGTTATCGAAAGAGAGACTCTTAAGAAGATTATTGGCCATTTATCGTTTATCAACTCGCAGAAGTCTGAGAACAAGATGGGAGTGAATAATTTGGCAATGATTTGGGGACCAACGCTGCTGCAAAATGCGGTTGGTTTTGTTTTGCATTTTCTAATTAAATATAAGTGAAAATAGAATTTGAAAAACTTTAGGTTGAAGAAATGACTTATTCACAAAAGGAGGCTGATGTCATCGTGGACTTGGTTATTCTCTACAAGGATCTATTCCCACTATCGGAGGAGGAAATCGTAATTTATTTTTGTTGATATATTTAAATACATAGTTAAATGTTTATTTGGTTGATAGAAAAGAGAACAGGAGATGCTTGTGTGCTTACAAAAGTATTATGCTGCTGCGGAAACATTCACCGATGCTGTTAAAAAGTCAGGAGATCTCAAAATGTGGATAACGCTTAACCCTAACGATAACTCGACTGAGGTGAGTGCTTTCTTGATTAATTAAACGAACAACTTTTCTCTCGAAGAACAGAAGGAGAGGGATGTGTCTTTATAGAGATAAGAGACTACCTTCCCTGCCCTTGGTTCTTCTTGAAATCATTGGACATAATAAGCGAATGTTTTTCTTCCTCTGACTTTACCATTGTTATAGATAGAAGTATGATATATTCTCTACCTTGAAATGATGTCTTTTCTGAACTCAATGTGTGCCCTCTTTGATAGTAGTACAGATGAAGCACAAAATTTACACAACATATGCCATCGAAGCTAACAAAATACAGTATAAAAGTATGGTTGGTTTCTGATTCCAGCAATGGATACGCTTGCTAAGGAATTATGTACACAAGTAAAGAAGAAGGACATCAGAGCTGTAAATTTGGGAAGAGAAGGTGATAATGGAGCTAACAACTAAGTATAGGGCTAGCGGGAGGACTGTTGTTACTGACAATTCCTTTGCAAGTTTTGAAGGTGTGGAAAAACTTCGGGAAACCGAAGAAGTGGCTTTTGTTGGAACTATTCGAGGAAAATGCTTCCGGATCGTTGTCGCCCGGCATAATCCACTATATTTTGATTTACGGATAAAGTCGCAGCAGTTTTTTATGTGCAGAAAAAAACAGTAATTTTACGGTCAGCACTTCACTGTGACACCGAATGGGTTGGGGAAGCAAGAAAGGCACAAGCCATTCTGTTTTACAACTCAATCTGATCGCTATAAACTTGCACTTTGATCTTTACACTACTTCGCATTTACTTGCTACTTTTAGACACGTTTGACATTAGCATTATTGTTTGTTACACAAGTCGGTCTATGAACCATTTAAGTTAAACTTAAAATTATTATTTACCTGGCGTTTAGCTTCATGAGAAGTGTGTGTGATTACATGTTACTATGTCTAAATAATTTTTAATTTTTCTCTTCTTATATATTAATAATGCCTTTACTAAGCCAGTAACTATTCCTATCGTACCAAAATAGTTTTAAGCAGAATGTTCCCACGAAACACTATCGAAAAGCGCAGAAAATAAAACCTAGCCGGGTATTTAGTAAGCCAAAATTGAAAGGAAATTTCGTAAGCCATGCATACTGAATAACTAATTATTTCTGATCTTGCTGGACCGTTAATGACCTCCATGCTCATCCACGCATATGCGACACCTGATCAGAGAATTATTCATTGCGGCCTGAATGGTTAAAGTCGGGATCGCCTCAATAATTGTTTTAATGGACTGCTTCAATTCAGTCAAATTCGTTGGTTTCGTTTTGTACACCTCTTGCTTGACATAACCCCATAAAAAAAATCTGGTGCAGTCAGGTCAGGTGACTTTGGGGGCCAGCGGAAAGTGGAGTTTCTGGATATTAATTTGTTTTTGAATTTTTGTTGCAGCTCTGCCATAACCGGTCTGGCTATGTGTACAGTTGCTCCATCTTGCTGAAACCAAATGCTGTTGAAACGGATACTTCTTCGGCGCAGTTCTGGGTAAACAAACTCCTTCAACATCTTTAGATAACGGTCCCCATTGACAGTTACACTGTTTTCTTCAAAGATGTATGGCCACGCAATGCACCTTGCCTTACGCAACAAGTGATCAGATTCACAATTGCTTCCCGGGCGCCTGGCAGTCGTCAACGTCCACACGCGCCGCCGCGAGCCGACTGAAGCCTTACAGCATCGCTCACCTCCCGGAAGCACCACCATAAAATGGGGAGCTCGGCCTCTCACAGAAACGCCCTATCTTACTTAATCTAACTTATAAACTAAGGGGGATGTTATCTAGAGTAGCGCACCGTCCTGGGAGGGCATGTCCCCTCAACGAATGTGAATTACTTTTCCGTATCGAATTTATCCCTCTCCGCTATTGCGGTACTAAAACGGAAAAGATCATGAACATTGGCGACGTCTCCGCCGTGGATGAATCGCTTATCTCTCGCGCTGCGGTAGCGGTGTACTATCCTTCGTCTGTACCAGCCCTTTTGCATCAATATGGATAAATGCCTCCGGCGGGATAAAGACGGGGTACTCTCTATGTAGATTTCATTGGGGTAGTAAGCCCGAAGATCAGATAATTGTCGCTGGCCATCGCCCTCGGAAATTGTCAATCCTATTCAATTGAGGCCCATCGTATAGCATCTTCTTGGGATAGTATTTTTTAAGGTTGGATTCAGGCCTTCAGAACAACCGGAAATAGGCTCTAACACATTGTCGCTCCAAAGCACGAAACTAGGCGCTACATAAAACCACAATGGACAACCATAAGCGATGATCTTCCTTATAAGGGCCACGTAGCATATGACTTTCACTCTGGAGTCAAGTTGACTGCTATGCAACAGTCTTCTTGTCAGAGCATAAGCCGTCTTGGCCCCAGCAAGACAAGAAACTATATGTCTATCGAAATACAGATACTGTGCCCGTGTTCTGTAACTATCGCATCGTTATATTTATCACATGAACGATGTGAATCGAAACAAAATTTCATTATATCACATTTCCGTGTTCTGTAACTATGCGATGCGAAAACTATACCACATGGAACATTGTGAAATGAAACTCCTGGAAATATGTGATAAATCAGTGTTCTGTAACTTTCGAATGCGATAAATTATTCACTTCAACTGTCAAAATTTATCACATTTCAATTGGCTTGCGAGAAAGGGATATTGAACAATTTCAAACGGATAGTGGACAGTGAACATTTTTGATTTTTTATTTAACAAAATATACAGTTCGTTGATCAAGTTCAACGTTTAAAAAAATGCAAAAGAAATAAAAAATAACTAATAAAAACAGTCAGAATTAGTGGAGAAGAATGTAGGTATAGGTACCTTCTGTCGAAAGAATTCAGCAAGCACTTAAATAAGATCCATTTTGAACATTCTTGGAACTGTGTTGCTATAAAAATAAACAGCTTGGTACATCCAACAAGAGAGACTAAAGGTTCTTGTTTTAAAAGAAAAAATATATTTCATTTATTTTTTTCATAGACAGACAAAATAAATGCAAAATTTTAACTTCATTAAATTCATCAACATAGAACATAGCGTTAGGATCAGATTAATTTCAAAAAAATTTGTCTGAGTCTAGCAGAACGAGCGATCATCGTATTTTTGAAAATTCAACAGAAACACGTAATTTTCCGATAATCCGCTAAAAAGTCGCGCTACACCGCTCCTATCCCAACGACATGTAAATACACACTGAATTTCCTCGCCAAACTACCCTTCGATTTCCAGTATTTTGACAATCCTTCCAATTTCCCATGATAATAAAAGTAACCAAGGTATATTTTATCGCATAGAGTTACAGAACACAACTTCTTTCCACATGCGATAAACGGTGGAATTTTGTGTTCCAAAGTTTTCGATGCGAAGAGTTATCGCATGAGTTACAGAACATGGGCACTGGTCAAGCCAAATACTTAGATATCTAACTACGCTTCTCACCTCTAATGGCTGCTCATTTTGTCCAATAATGGTCAATTTCTTCCAGTTTTTTTGAAAATATCCCTAGAGGCGCCAGCCAATGTTGTTCTGAACAGGATTGTTTCCGTCTTCTGAAAGTTGATTTTCAATTTCCAGTCGTCACAATTTGCCTTAATTTGATCGAAGTCACGCTGCAAAATAATGTTTATGACCTCGATTTAAGGACCAGATCTGTATGCCACCAAATCGTCGGCATACGCCAGAGCATGCTTTAGTGAACCTACCAGATCACTCGTGTAAATGTTAAACAGGATCGGTGAATTCACCGCCCCCTACTGTAAACCGTTTTTAATTTCGAAGACTCTGCTCGAAGTCACGCTGCCATATTTGACAACGAACTTCTTTCCCATAAGCATTATTATAAATTACATATAGCAAAGATCCGTGACCAGGCGAGAGCTGATCAACTTGTAGAAAAGTCCCTCTAACAATACGGTATCGAAAGCCTTCTCAAAATCAACCTGACAAGCACCCGTGCATTGGTTCTTGCCTTTATTCCACTGAATTTCATAAACCAACTTCGACGCGGCATGAATAGTGTCATGCCCGGCCCAGACCTAGTCCGGGCATCCCGAAGTACAGGTGGTAATGCAACCAAATATATAACACCCTGGAAAACGAATTGTCCCCGTCCATGCGTCCACCCACTGCACATCCTATCGAAGCCAGACTTAACTTCAGAAAAAACGGAATCCACCGCTTTTCAACAGGATAATGTTTCTTTGTTTTAAACTAAAATTTAACCTTCGTCATGCCATTCACCCATTTATCAATTTTATCGTCAAAAATATTTTTCAAGTAACATTGATTTTGTGAAGGGCTCTTAACAGCCCGCCAGACTCAAGCAAAGAGTGAACGTCGCTTTTAATGTCATGTGCACTGCCGCAAACCTATTAGTCGAAAGTCGAAGCCTAGAAGCTGTAAACTAATACGCCAAAGATGTTTTCCTTACCTGTTTTGTCGTTGAAGTCCTCCATAAACAAATTGATATCGTAATCTGGTCCGCGCAGTACTTAACATAGTTAAAAGCAGAGATGGCAGTGCAAGTTACCTCACGTAACTCTTGAATCCGAAACATACGCAATAAATAAATTCCCTGATAAGAAATTTCGACAGTGGATAAGGCACCGCCCATTTGCAGATTTTAAGGTATGTGGAACTCGACTTCCTCATATAGCTCATCTCTGGCCGAGAGAGTACCCTGACTCTGAGCTGGCTCTTAACCTGACTCTTAATCAGGTCTATAGCGAATACATTTTCCGGGACACTGTACCCATTCAGCAATTAGGTTTACATTCCTGACAAGGGAACAAATTCATTCGGAATTTATTTACGATAACCCTGTTTAATATACAGTGTATAATGTATCTTCTCTTTACATTGACGGATGGTTGTAGAACCAATGTGCTAGGTCCACATAGACCAATAAATTAATAATTTGAATTTCGATGAATCAAATGTTTTATTGTTTTAACTTTTTTTTAGGAAAAGGATCAAGTAAATGTTACCATTACTCCAACCAAAACTGCTTATGAGATCTGCAGTGAATTAGCACCTAGAATGAATGTATCTACTCATGAAGTAACACTCTACGAAGTCATCCTTAACGGCAACCTAGAACGACCACTGCATCATGATACCAAAGTGTTCGATGCTGTCCTATGTTGGTCATACTGGCCCGAGGAAGATCGTAAACACAATAATTTAGTATTGAAACCCATTGAAATACTGAAAGACGTTCAGAGAGCTGTTAAGAACTTAGCAACAGTGACACCCGGGAAAGAGTTGAAATTCGCCGATAATAAAACAAAGTCTTTCAAGCCATTCCAAGTGGAGTTGAGGGATGGCAAGATTGCGATATTGAAACGTGAAAAGAATGGAACTTTGACAATTGTAAGGGAAATATTTTTGCATAGCGTAACGGCCTATTTGGGTTGTGAGAAGAAACGTGACTTTCCATGGAGTTGGGCTATCACGTTTGTCGAGAATAACAAGAAGCAGATTTTAAGGTTTGTGTTAAAGTTTATTTTGAGCTTTAATTCTATCATTTACCCTTCTTAATATTTTCAGATCACGCGAGTCACCCTATATTGGCCATGTGGTAGCCGGTAGTGAATATGTTGACAAGACGATTTGGTTCTCGAGCATTTGGTACAGTTTGTACGGTGAAAGTATACTGCCACCAGCTGAGATAATTATGAAGTAAAATATGACGTTGTTATTTTTAAATCTTTCATTTAATTTAAGGAAAATATAGTTATGTGATATACCAGAAATACGAACCAAAATTGGAAACGTATTCATGCACGCATCAATCAAGTTGTCATTTTCGTTCAAATGTTCTATTGTTTAACTTGCCGTTCATATTCCATTTTATGATCACACCTAAACGGTATTCTTTTGTTTTTTTTTAATATTTTAAAACTCGTACTTGTAAAAGTCTGCTAAGTAAAAATATATATTTGTAATTTACACTTTTGTATATAAAATTGTACCAATAGAAGTTGTGTTTTAATCTAAAATTTTATTACTAACAGCTCTGTTCACGTGAAAGGAAAACGAGTAGGCGCTTAAGTGAAGAGAAGACAATGTTTGCACCACTCACCACATCTTACCACCTGATACGAGTAAAAGCAGGACAATCACAAAGGAAATGTTCAGCAGTGTCATCGCTTTCTCCACAGGCTTCGCATTTGGTGGGCCCCTTAAGATGCTTGGGAAAAGCGGAATGTCCAGTAAGAACGCCAATCATTTGTCGGCAGTCTTTTCTGTTGAGAGACAATAAGAATGCCGCAGAGTTTTTACAGGCGTCGGGAAGAATTCGTTTAGTATGACTGCAGCCTGGAGAGTCATGCCATCTGCGATTGTGTTCATATGAAACTCAACCGTCAATGCAAGCCCTGACAGAGGACGCAGGCAGACATAACGCCGGTTCAGGTCCTGAGAAGTATTTCTCTGAGAGACAGGGCTTAGCCATTAGAATAGCATAAGTCACCCTTTGGAAGAGTAACGCATGTTCGCCTTACGAGAAGAAAAGTCTAATGTTGTCGCTCTCTATGAAAACATTAGTCAAAGATCCTTGATTGGCTTTGGAGCTAACCGTAAAGATCTAACTGCATTCCTTTCCAGGCTCAAAGTCTGGCCGGAGCCAGTCCTGAACCCGAGGAAAGTCGACTCTTTACATCGGACAGCATATTCATAAGACAGGAGTTGCATGCACACCTGTGGGAGAGTTTGTAGATGTTAAATAAGTCGCTTAGCTCACATGAATTTTGAAATGGCCTGAAGTGATTTCTCCCCTTAGTCGCTTTTCACGAAAAGCGTTGCGATTTGATATTCGGTGAAAAAATCGGTCGTAAATTCTTCTTCGCAAGGTGTTATTTCCTTCATACATAATGATTTCACATACAAAAGTTTAACATTCAGGATAATGATGTTGCAGTAGCTTTTATGACCATCGAACTATTTCTCTTCAATAAAACTCAGACATATATTGCATAGGATCATCCAACAAGCGGTGTCATTTTCGCACCATTGTTGAACTGCGAACATTCGGCTGTTTGTGGTGATAAAAAAACTAGGAGGTTATTAAATATGGATCGCAACGCATTCCCACAACATTTGGAAATATTGAAAATTTGCTAATAAAACATAAGGATAGGCTACAGTCCGCTTCGGCGAACTGTTGGTTGTCTATTCTTATCCCCTAAAATCGGAAAAAATCCCAGTATGTATATGTGAATTATTGTTAAAAAGCATATAGTCTACGTTTGGTACCTTTTTTAAAGGATTTTATTGGGGAGAAAAAAAATCTACCCAATACACAAACCATTATCTCCTATTATTCTACTTCTTTCTAGTTTTAGCACCTAATAGTAAGCAATGAATACGTTCACAATGGCATTATTTTAGTACGGAAAAAGAAACCCCTTTAGAGCAAGCCAATTATCGGAAAAGCAATGTTTTTGTGGGCATGGCAGAAAACTTTGTAAGGAGGAATTATTAAAAACGACTTTATCTATATGCTTTGCGAAGAATAGGATTTTCGTTTCCAATGATTTTTTCAATAAAATGTTTTCTGTGTTGTGTGTGTGTGTTACTGGACGAATTTTAAAGATCTGTGAACTTGAGCATTTCGGACGCCTACAGAGAATAAATTCTAAATTTTATCTTCCTAGCTCAATATTGGTTTTTCGATAAAACAGTTTATGTTAAATTGTGGGTTTTAAAAAATATCTTTACACCTGATAGGGCCTCTAGAAAGTATATATTTTTAATTTCAGCTTTCTATCTTGAATTTCGAATTTTTCGATAAACTCGTTTTGAGGGTTGGCAGATTTTAAAAATTCGTACGCCCATCCACAACGAGTGACTGTTTGGTGCTGTTGTTAGGCTGACGCTGTCATTGCGCCATATTTTCTCGAAAATATTACTGGTGCGATCGTTTCATGGATTGCGTTACCGAACGATGTTGATTGACCTTTTTTTTCTGAAGTTGATTCTATGGACGTGGGCAATAAGGCCCACACATACCACACATTTAGTAAAACAATGGCATATTGCATTGCAAATTTTCTGGACGTATGGTTCCTCAAAATGGAGTCTTCAATTTCTTGCCAAGATCGGGCAATTTAACACAATTCGATTTTCTGCGCGAAAAACCGCCCTAATTATGCCATAACGTTATTAAAATGTTCATCAAGAAAATGACTATATGAAAGCAGAGCGGAGGTGAACATTTGGCAGATATTGTATTCCATTACTAACCTCAGAGTGTACTTTAGGTTAAAATTAAAATATTGACAGTTTTCATAAAAATTAAATGATACCTCTTCTTGGATGACCCCGTAGTATACAATTTAAACAAATACATAAAAATTGTATCACTTCTATTTTATTAATTTTGTTATAAAAAAAGAAATGAATTTTACTTAAATTGATTTGTCTATGTACAAACATTTACAATCAACTATCTAAAAAATAATTAATTTTTTTTATTTACATTTGCAGTATAAAATATTTTATTTAGTTTTTAAGTACAAAAAGTCGGTAAGGTAAAATATAATAAATCGTGTTATAAAATATTTCTCTATGTTAAATATATTTTATGTTTTGCTCTGTTTTGTAAGGACTATTAAAATACACTTGTTTGTACAGATGAATACACTTCCCGATATCTGAAGAAAAAAAGCAACATAAGGTAGATGCACGCAAGAACGAATCCTATACAATTCAACACAATGGAGCACCCTAAAATGGACATCCAAATACCGCTGACCTCACTGCAACTTAGATCCCTGCGAAATAAAAAAAAAAAAATTAACAAAACTTTTTGCAGTTGGCCAATGAGCACCTACCTATATTGGAATAAATAACTACTATCCGAGGCAGGGTTTAGATCACTCGGTGTTCCATTTGATACTTGAATACTATTTGCATTAAAGGTGCATTTGCAAGAGGCTTGCTCCATTAAAATATCCGATGAAATGCATTTTGTGTCTGTTGCTGACAGCCTGTTCATATGAATAGCAGCACAAGCGACAGCAATAAGGCAAAGCACAGCGGCTAGAATCGATAAAATATACGAATCCAATTTTACGAAAATAAAACAATTTTCCCGGAGTTTATGACGTTTGATACGCTTGTATCGTATCAAAATAAGCCCCAGAATGCCGGCAAGTAAGAGCTGAAAGAACATTTTGGGTTATTAAAATCAGTTACAGGGTTTTCATTAGGGACATAACAATTTTGTATTTTAATACAAACGCACCCTTAAACTTTTTTTACAATCCGTCAATAACAAAACGTTAGTTTAAGTTGACATTTTTATCGTAGTTAAGTTCACAAACGAGTAAGGTTTGGAAATTAATAAAAAAATCTACAAAAGATCTGAGTTGGTGGTCGCCACTAACTAACTAACAAATCAGACGATTAACGGAATACCTCAGTCCATATAATGGCGAGCTTTGCGTACAAAAATTGGCCTTCACCCTTACAACATCAAATTGACTCAAGAACTGAAGACTCTTGATCATGCGCCGAAACTTCTCCAATTAGATTCTACAAGTCTTAAAAAAATCCTGAATTTCATGGAAAAATCATCTTAAACGATGAAGCTCGTTTTTGGCTTAATGGGTTTGTCAATAAGCAAAATATGCGTTACTGGTCAAATACCAACGCAGTTGCGAAGAACATAATACATAACGGTACTTTGTTTACGTTTGCAGCGTAGGAGTTAGTCACCCATCATGACCATTCATAAGTTATCATAAAATGTGAAGAGAAATTATTTACCTTAAAAAAGTAAAGTTACTATTCCATGAAAAAGTGAAATTATTGCCCACTTGATGTGAAGTTATTGCCCGTTAGTTATTTCCCTGCACCGTGAATTTTCTGACGGAGGTGTGTTTGGTTTTTTTCGTCGATGAAAATGATCGCCATGTTACGGTCAATGGAGTTCGCTATTGTGCCATGTTGGAAGACTATATTTTTGTTTAGCCAGAATTGAATGAACTTTACATCAGTGAAATGTGGTTGCATCAAGATGGTTTCACATCCCACACAACGGTGAAACAATTGATCTATTGGAGAGGAAATTCGATAATCGTTTTATCTCGAAATTTAACATGTGCACTACACCTGGAATAAATTTCAGCCCGTTGTCTCATTTATTCGTTGTTTTATTTAAATACAAAATTGTTATGTCCTTATTGGAAGACCCGATTTAAAGATTTTGTTTAAGAACTTACTGCTAGCCCGCTCCAATAAGGGTTGTCTTGCATTTCAGTATGTGGAGCGAGTAATAGAATCCATACTCCCAAAAATGTTATCAAAATTCCGATGATAACCTCCAAGATGAGAAGAACTCTTGTCAGTCTTGGACAACGGAAGCCCATTGGATTAGTGTAACTGGTGCCTAAAGGGGAGAATAGGATTATTTAAGGATTGACTGAGTAGGTGATTGGAGTTCTCTTGAAAGACTGGCTCTGCCTTGCTAAAGGAATAGAGTTAACAAAACTGCAAATAAATTACCTTGGTAGTTTTTGTTGACCACTAACATTCTGCTATGCCGTAGGCTGTTCCTTGTTGGTGTATGCCTGCCGGCGATTTTACTGCCCTTAATATTCTGCGGTACTGTTGTTGCCATATACACTGCCTGCAAAAGAAGCGAAAGGAAAAACGTTAACCATTGTTCGGGCAAAGAATATTTCGTACACAAACGAACCTATGTGCCCAATAGACAATATCTGATAAAAACGAATAAAGTACTATATTTTTAATAAAGAATTTGTTTTTCGATGTTTAATTAATTAAATAAATAAAGACACTAGTTTAGTAAGTGATATACATTTTAAAAACAAAAATAGTACGGAACTATTTCTGGTGACAATTTGGGAAAATTTGTGATTTGGAGCTGTGCTGGTTGCAGACATTTTTTTGGCAGATCTCACCAATTTGCTTTTGCATTCTGGAAATTGAAGAAGCACATTATATGAAGCGTCTTCTTCTTGTTGGTGCTGAAGGCTCTTCCAAAGATAGGCTTGGTTGCGTTACGAAATGTGGCATTGCCTGTACCTAGGATTACGACAAACCAGTACGATTTCTTCGATCAATCTGTGGCCTCTTATTAGAGCTTCAGCAACATTTTTTTATGGCACCAGTTAGGTTAGGTTAGGTTAGGTTTAGGTGGCTACCGGCAGATGGCGACACACTTAGACCAATTTAAGTCCATTGTGATACCACGTACTATTATCTACCTCAACTCTGTAGATGGGACTGGCCAACGACAAGCGGTTGTTCTCAAATGGTCCTCCATCGACGTACTAACCGCGCCCAACGTCGTTTAATTGCGGTGATCTGACGAGAACCGATTAAATCGACGTGGTATGGTTGTTGGTTTAGGGACTTAGGGTACCAGTTGGTCTAGATAACATATTATGCAGCTTTAAAACTGAAATTTAGCGAATTTAGAAAGAAATTAAAAGGCCATCGATTTGTCTTTTGCTTGGATATACATTAATACACTTCGAGCTCGGTTAAAACACCCTGGATTCGCGCAGCTCCTCGATTTTTGCAACACTGAAGTCGGCGCACTTCTATAAGTGCAACTTTTCAAAAAACTTACCTCGATTAGTGCAGCTTCTTGCATTTATTCATCTGTTTTTTAATTGCATGTTCTCTTTTTGCAAGGGCGTACGCAGAATTTTGGTCAGGGGGAAAATATAATATAAATTTTCTAACTCGTTTCTTTATTTCTCTCAATTTCTTTATTTTTTCCTTAGAATTAGAGATATTTAATGAAATTTTTTCGCAGTTTGATTCAAGTCATAAGATATTATGACTTGAAAAACCGGTTTGATTAATTCAGAAATGAATTGCAGACAAGATGTTTGGCATACTATGGGCAAGATTAAACATTTAAAAAAAATAATGTTTGAAGAAATTGATTAATCTGTTAGTTCTACTCCATAGCTCTGCAGTGGCAAAACGATAATTTTTGAAAATGAATTCTAAAAAAAAACGACAAATAAATTGCTTTCTGTAACAATAGTAATTAAAATGTTTTAAAAAGAATTTAATGGAAAATACATTAATTATAAAGGGTCTTTCATTAGCGACTTGACAACTTCAAACTTTCATAATGTATGCTGTCATGACCTAACTTAACCTCATTTTCTCATTCTTTTGATATATTTTGCATGAAACTACGATAGTGCCGCTTGTGTGTACACACGGTTACCACTGCAAACAAGTTTAATTCGGAACATCTACTTCGATATATATATGCACCAGTTATGAGTGGCGAAGTCAAAGGAGTACAAGCCCATATCAGATTTCATTTTCCTCTTGCAATCTCCGTTCACTGTTCCGCGCATGCCTTCAGTTTGGTCATCAATGCCGCTTCCGGAGTTTCGGGTATAAAAAATGCGTTAGGAACTATCGGAGCAATAGAAGCATTTTTCCACTGGCCGAAGAGCAGAGTTGCACAAAAGTTAGTTTAGCTAATAGCTAAAAAGCTACAACTAAATTAGCTGTAGATTCTTTGCACGTACATAACTAAAACATAATTTTAGTTGTAGTTGCCACAAATTTTGAACCTAAATTAGTTATTAGTTGCGAAGTGTAACTAAGCGTGTTTAGTTATGAAAAATTAGTTGCCAGAGTGTAACTAACAATAATTAGCTTTAGTTTTAGCTTTTTAGCTATCGATTGAACACAACTAATAATTTTTTTCAAACAATTTAATCCGAAAAGGCTTACAGGATCAGGAGCGATTCTTTTATTTCGTTATACATTTTCTAGTTTTAATTATGTTTAATTTTAGAGATTATTATGTCCTTACGAAACACGGGGAAATAGTGTGGAAGTAGATTTGTCTTCGAAAAGTTTTGAATAATTGAGGTTGTATAGCTTGAAGTTTGTTGTACATCAGTTGAAGGTAAGAGGTAACCGATGGCCAATTGAAGAATGCCACTTTTAGTTGTCATAAGGTTATTTACCAAGAGGTCCTTGGAGCACCAAATAAGGTCCTTAAACCCGAATTTTTTTTTTCAAAAACTCCATGAAAACCGCGCCTTATATCTGTGTTCAATGTTATTTGACTAAGAGGTCCTTGTAATAAACAAAAAAGGTCCTTGAAAATCGAAAAAGGGATATTATTCCAAAATATCATTTGAGCCCACACGGTATACAGTATATAAGAACGGAACGGAATAAAGAACGGAATAATCTACACAATTTTTTAATGTAAACAAATCTCTCATAAACGGACTCTTTTATAACCGGACGCGGACACCAGTTTTCATAGCCGCAATAGAATTTCACTCTCTCTTAAACGGACAAAACGCATTTGGCACAGTTCGTTGTCTTTTATTTTGTTTGCTTTTTTTCTCTTCTTTGCGCTTTGCCCTTGATACCCAGCAAAAAATTGAAAAAAAAACGGTGAAGAATGTAAACACAGTAGGCTGCGGCGCCGGCGGCCGTCTGTCGACTATCCGAATCCGACTAAAATTCTCGTGGCGAAATACGTAGGTTTGTGTGTAAGTGTATATAATTTAAAGCATAAATACCTACATAGTTTCAAGTACATAATGCAAAAATGAATTTTTAAAGGCTTTGTTCTTGTTTATGTTTTGCTATTATCCTTTTTATTACCTACAATTAATGTTTATCACAAAAAATGCATTCCATTTTAAAATAAAATGTCATAGGCAAGGCCTACCATAAATGCATATGTCTTGTTTCTTTTTCAAGGTTGTCAATGAAGTATTTTTTCTCATAACCGGACACTTCTAATAACCGGACAAATTTCTTGGTACCGTCAGTGTCCGCTTATGATAAAGTTTACTGTATCTGTGTTCAGTCTTATTTGACTAAGAGGTCCTTGCAACAACAAAAAAGGTCCTTAAAATTTCAAAAAGGATATTTTTCCAAAATATCATTTGAATCCACACGGTATATCTGTGTTCAGTCTTATTTGACTAAGAGGTCCTTGCAACAACAAAAAAGGTCCTTAAAATTTCAAAAAAGGATATTTTCCAAAATATCATTTGAATCCACACGGTATATCTGTGTTAAATGTTATTTGACTAAGAGTTCCTTGCAACAACAAAAAAGGTCCTTAAAACTTGAAAAAAGGATATTTTTCCAAAATATCATTTGAATCCACACGGTATATCTGTGTTAAATGTTATTTGACTAAGAGGTTCTTGCAACAACAAAAAAGGTCTTTAATAGTCGAAAACAGGATATTTTTCCAAAATGTCATTAGAATCCGCACGGTATATCTGCGTTCAATGTTATTTGACTAAGAGTTCTTTGGAACAACAAAAAGGTCCTTAAAAGTCGAAAAAAGGATATTTTTCCAAAATGTTTGTTGTTTCTAGGACCCCTTATTCAAATAACATTGAACTCATGTATACCGTGCCGTTTCTAAAGACATTAAACGCAATATGCATAATAAATCCCAATAAATTATCGCCATTTTAGCAAAACAATAAATTTTGATTTAGTTAATAGTTATTACCTAGACAGCTAAAAAGCTACAGCTAAAAAGCTAACCAACTTTTAGTTGTCATCCGCAACTAACTTTGGCAACCTAACGTGCTTAGTTACACAACCTGCAACTAATAGCTAATAGCTAAAATTAGTTGTCATTATGATAGCTAACCACCAAATCGATGGCATTTTTAGCGCAGCTAATTTAACTACGTTAGTTACCTAGTTATGGCGTTAGCTAGATAACAAATTAGGTAGCTAACGTGCAACTGTGCCGAAGAGACAAAGCATTTTAAAGGAAGACATTTTGAAAATGCCGAAAAAGAGTGACCGGAGAAAAGAAAAATTGAATTCTTTCACTGTTTCAAGATGGGTTCAGTCTCATGAAGCAGTTTCAACTTACCTCGAACTTCAAAGGGCCGTTGGAAGAAATAAAAAAGTGGAAAGATCGAGAGACTTCACAAAATTCTTCTCAGCTTTTGACCGCGATTTTGACAATCGAATTTCAAATCATCTGTCATATAATGGAATCGATCAATTCTATCGTCTTGCCTCTGAGTCGGGAATTGCAGACGAAAAATCAAGATCTAGGAGAAGCCACAAAGTTAGCTGATGATGCTACAAATGATATCAAAGAAAAGCGGGAAAACGTTGATTCAAATTTTTGTATCATTTACGACAATGTAGCTGAAATCTGTTCGTAATATAAAATTGCCTCGTCGTTGCAGTCAACAGAAAAACCGTTGCAACATTGAAACACAAAATGTAGAACATTATTACAGAATTGCCTTCTACATTCCATTCCTTGATACGAGTACTTACATTTTTCATCTCCAAAGTCGGTTCGAAAAACACAAATCGATTTTCCACAGTTTCGGACAACTATTTCCTTCCAAGCAGGAATTTGATGAGGAAAAATGCGCAGATCTTTACAAGTTTTATGACGAAATATTGGACTGATCAGAAAGGAATTTTATCTCAGCGATCAGAATATGGAGGCAACGGATCTTTGATCAAGATATTCAAAATGCGCTCGATGCACTATCAGTGAGTAACTTCAGATCGGAATTTTTACTTCCAGAATCAGTTTCTATAACCCATCGAATACTTAACTTTCAATGGTTACGTTATTTTTTAGGTTATCAATGAAAAATGTTTCAAAAACGTGAACACGATCTTACGAGTATTGGCAGTGTTACCCGTAATAACAGCAGCTCCAGAACGATCATTTTCGACCCTAAGAAGAATAAAAAACTATCTTAGAAGTACAATAGGAGGGGAGCGCCTGAATGGACTCGCTTCTTTGAGTATCCATCCTGAAATTGGACTAACGGAAGACGAAATTCTGCAAGAATTCTTCAAAAAACCGCGGAATTTTAAAAACGATTGAGATTTTCTCTAGATTTCGTACTATTGCTAACATGTTGTAGTAACATGAATTGAATAATAATATTATGCATGACAAAATACGAGAAATCATTTATTTGCACATTAATCTTTTTTGGATTTTCGAATCGTAAAATAGAATATGCAAATTTTCGGCGACAGAATACCAGCATTTCAGATTCAGGTCGGTTCGGACCTCCCGGGGGGGGGGGGGGGGGGGGTCCGGACCCGATACCCCCCCCTGGATCCACCACTGATCATCTGAAGCGACGTATGTTCTCGAATTGGTCTCTGGACTTGATGGAAGAAAATGAAGAATTTCATCGCAAAATCATCCTCAGCAATGAAGCGCAATTTTGGTTAAACGGCTTCGTCAATAAGCAAAATATGCGTTACTGGACAGGTGAGAACCCTCATGTGCTTCATGAAACAGCACTTCATCCGGATAAAATCACTGTTTGGTGCGGTTTTCATGCCGGTGGCGTCATTGGGCCGTTTTTTTTCGTCGATGAAAATGATATGGTAATTCGCTACAGAGACATGTTGGATCGCTATTTCTTTGAACAATTTCATGAATTGGACGGTGCCACACAGCGGGTGCAACAATTGAGTTATTCTTTCAGTTCGCTGAACGTGTTATATCGAGAAACGGACGGAACGCTTCTAGACTTTTTTTTATGGGGCTACATTAAATCATTAGTCTATGCCAACCACAGTCTACCTATATTAGACAGCCAACTGAGAGGAATTTTTTATAGGTAGTCTGTGATGCCAACAAGCCGGCGACGCCAGAGGAGCTCTTTCAATGCGGTTGCCTTAACTTTCTTTCCTCTGTTGTTGCTATTATGCTTTAGGTTTAATAAATTTATTATATTCCTAATTGAAACGCAAAAATGGCTGCGTTGTACCATATGTTTTTTTTAATCTGTTCCCTTTTTTTTCATGTACCTACTTCACTTTTTTAAACAATTCTACTCCAGGCATTCTTTCAACAAAGGTTCTCTGAGCCAGAGAGCTTGTAAGAAACTTTAAGAAAAAACATAGGGGCGGGCTGCAGTCCGCTTGGGCGAACTGTTGGATACCCTATTCTTATTCCTATATCTCATAAGTGGGCGTGACAAAAATTTAAAGGATTTTATCGAAAAAACTAAGCTTTTGTAAATAAAAACGCTCCCTAGCTCAAACTTTGGTTTTTCAATAAAATTGTTTTATTTAATTGTGGGCGTGTCAGTAGGCGGATTTAAAAAAAATTTAAGTATGAGAATAAAGGGCACCTAGAGAGTATATACTATAAATTTCAGCTCCCTAGCTCAAACTTTGGACTTCCAAAAATAAAAAATAAATAATTGTGGGCGTGTCAGTAGGCGGATTTTGAAAATATTTACACATGAGCATAAAGGGCCCCTAGAGAGTATATATTAAAAATTTCAGCTCCCTAGCTCAAATTTTGGTTTTTCAAAAAAAATATTTTATTTAATTGTGGGCGTGTCAGTGGGCGGATTTTGAAAATTTTATGTCCCAAGCAGTTTTATGGGCCAAAGATCATATATAAAAAATTTCAGCTTTCTAGCTCAAAATTCAAATTTTCCCAAAATTTGTTTTATTTAATTGTGGGCGTGTCAGTGGGCGGATTTTGAAAATTTTATGTCCCAATCAGTTCTATGGGCCATAGATTATATATAAAAAATTTCAGCTCTCTAGCTCAAAATTCGATTTTTTCCAAAATTTTGTTTTTTTGAGTTTGTGGGCGTGTCTGTGGGCGGATTTCAAAAATTCTTAAACTTGATTATTTCGGGACCCTAGAGAGTATATGGTTAAAATTTCAGCTCTCTAGGTCCAGTTTAAAGGCCTAATTTTTGCCGACGGACGGACGGACGGACGGACATGGCTAGATCGACATTACTATCGATGCTGATCATAAATACAGTAACTTTTAGGGGTCTACGGGCAATATTAAGGTATGTTACAAACTATGCGTCAAAATTAATATACCCCTAGAATAGGGTATAATAATACTGGCAAGCTAATGGAACTTCAACGAATATATATTTTGTTTCTAATGTAAGAACGTCGACGTATGAAACACACTGGCAAAAATAGTAAAGTATCTCTATTTTGGGGATACTCTGCGTACGCCCATGTCCTTTTGGTTCGCTTTTCTGCCGTACATCATACCATTTTCATACATCATAAAAGCAAAGAGAGCTTAACTGTGATTCGTGTAAAAATAATGATTTATAAAAGTAAAACATAGGGACGGGCTACAGTCCGCTTGGGCGAACTGTTGGATACCCTATTCTTATTCCTATCCCTCATAAGTGGGCGTGACAAAAGTCTAAGTATGGTTAAATTGTTAAGAACGCTCTACATATTTTGTTATATAACATTTAAAGGATTTATCAAAAAAAAAAACGCTCCCTAGCTCAAACTTGGGTGCTTCAATAAAATTGTTTTATTTAATTGTGGGCGTGTCAGTAGGCGGATTTTAAAAAAAAAACTAACACATGAGCATAAAGGGCCCCTAGAGAGTATATATTATAAATTTCAGCTCCCTAGCTCAAACTTTGGATTTTCAAAAAAATTGTTTTATTTATTTGTGGGCGTGTCAGTGGGTGGATTTTGAAAATATTTATACATGAGCTTAAAGGGCCCCTAGAGAGTATATATTATAAATTTCAGCTCCCTAGCTCAAACTTTGGATTTTCAAAAAAATTGTTTTATTTATTTGTGGGCGTGTCAGTGGGCGGATTTCGAAAATATTTATACATGAGCTTAAAGGGCCCCTAGAGAGTATAGATTAAAAATTTCAGCTCCCTAGCTCAAATTTTGGTTTTTCAATAAAATTGTTTTATTTTTTTGTGGGCGTGGCAGTGGGCGGATTTTGAAAATTTTATATCCCGAGCAGTTTTAGGAGTCATAGATCATATATAAAAAATTTCAGCTTCCTAGCTCAAAATTCGATTTTTCCCAAAATTTTGTTTTTTTGAGTTTGTGGGCGTGTCTGTGGGCGGATTTCAAAAATTCGTAAACTTGATTATTTCGGGACCCTAGAGAGTATATGGTTAAAATTTCAGCTCTCTAGGTCCAGTTTAAAGGCCTAATTTTTGCCGACGGACGGACGGACGGACGGACGGACATGACTAGATCGACATTACTATCGATGCTGATCATAAATATAGTAACTTTTAGGGGTCTACGGGCAATATTAAGGTATGTTACAAACTATGCGTCAAAATTAATATACCCCTAGAATAGGGTATAAAAAGGAAGAGATAGTAACAAGAGAGAAATTGATGAGTGGCAGAATAGATCGTTTGAAACAAAAAGTTTGAAGAACAATCTAAGAAGGAAACAAAAGATACAAAATATGTCAGTCCAAGAGCCACATATTGAAGATTTGAGACTTCTTAACCGTTCTATGAACACTTCAACCGCTCCAGAACTCGATGATCCTCGATGATGAAACGGAATATTCTTTACCACCCGACTTTTGGCAGAGTGTGTGATGGAAAATATCATTAAAAATATCATTGAAAATATCATTCAAGGCCAGGAGTACACTAAAAAGAATACGTTAACAGCTCCAAAGTCAAAGTCTTGAAACTGAAGTAAGCAGCATCTTTGTGCGTCGATGGCCGGAAAGACAAGTCGTTGTTCTTTAAAAAGCGAGTTGAGCGCTATCATAAGGTCTTGGGAACAAAAGACCACATATCCATGCTAACTGCGCCTTGTTTCTTCAACGTAGGACACTTAAGTCCAACATCAGGAGGAAAAGCTGTCGCAGGTTCAATTTATTTAACCCATGCTGCAAGTCATATTGGTTGGTAGCAATATGTTGTGACGGAACTGTTCAAATACTGGATGAAAAATGGAGCGATCCGTTGAATTAAAATAAAACCGATGGGACCACTTCACTGGTTTATATGTCAGCTGCATGCCAATGAACTTCCTCTACGGCATTTATTTATAAAACTGCATGGAACAACGTCAGACCCTTCCATTTATTCAGGAGCTATTGGAAAAGCGATTGAAAACTGCATTGTCGAATTTGCAACAATTCCTGGAAATATGCGTCTTTTGTCGGAGGATACGTTGGATGACCTGAGTGCAGACCAAACATGTTTTTTTTACATTTTTTGAAGCTGCCAGCAGCGGCTCGTGCTCTAAAATGTATCCAACCAGAACCCATGATGGTTGACAATAGTAAATAGATTTTTGAGACTTAATGTTGAAAACTTGATTCAACGAAAATTTTGATTACTCTGGTGAATTATATCATATATAATATATATATATCATATATAAGGTTTACTCTCCACTTCTGTTCAGCATAAAGAAACAAAGTGCTTTCAAACATGATCCAAAACACGTCTTTACACTTATTGAGTTCTCAAGATGCTTTTCAACAAAAGCTAAAAAAAAATTGTTTATCCTGCTATTGAAAGGTATGCATTCTACTCCCACCTGGAAAACTTGTTGCTTGTTAGGCTTCATGACAAACGACCTCACATAAGAGAACTTGTATGAGGACGAATTCTCGCTTCTGAGAAGAAGAACTCTGGACCAGGAGTAAGAGTTTAAGACTTCCTACGTTAAACTTTAAATCGGATGCAAATATGATATCATGATAATTTGGGCTGAATCAAAAATAACATCTCCTCTAATTCTTAATAAAATTAGTGATTCCGATCTTCAAAACCTTGTGCACTCGAATTCGGAACTCAATATAACCTCACCGGACTACCCTTATCACACTCAAGCAGTTGAACGCTGTGTGCAGATTATGGTTGGAGAAATTGCTAGAGATGGATTAATTCGTTCTTAATGAAATCACGTTTAATTCTTCTTCGTTTTAATACCAAATCAGACAACAAACCTAAATAAAATTTAAATTTTAGTTTTTTTTTAACAATTGTCTGAAACGATACAGTACCTTGAATAGAAACAAATTATTGTTCAGATTATAATTACTCGTATCATTTGTCTTTACATATGAGTGAAATATTTTAAAATTTGAACTCATAAAAAAGAGAAACCTAAAAAACGGCTGATTTGACGAGAATGTTGTAGGCTTCAAATTTTTGTAGGGGGCCCAAACCTTAACTTTGTAAAAAATTGTTCTTAATGTCATTGTACATACGCAGCCTCGTTTTGGTAGCTGGCATCGAAAGAACCAGCTGATCAAGAGAATCCCCTTAGTGTTATTGTATCTCAATATTATCACTGGTTTTCTGGAATCTGTTGTACTTATCTCTCATTTATTATGAGTTGAAGATACAAGTAAACACACTTATTCTTTTTTTCATAAAAGAAACAAGTGCAGATTTTTTAGTGAATACGAATATATCTAAATAAATGTTCTTCTCTAATTCGATGAGGTAGAAATTCCTTTGGCACAAATCATTTATGTTTTCTTATTGTACCGATTTTGGTCAGACCATTTGTTAGCATTTCGTAAGCTAAATTTTAATCGGTTAAATAATTATCGAATGCGACATTTCTGTGAGAACCGTGAAAAGGTTCTGTTATTAATAGTACTACTTTTGCAGCAAGGCATTAATTTGGCAACAGTTTTTCCTTCTTTACCAACGTATGGCATATCATTCAGAGGATAAAATATATCTGAGTCACATGCCCCCCAATTTTTCATTCCAAATTTGTCTGGCTTACCGGTCATATACTGCTTAGATGGACAACGTGCTCGAAATGTCACAGGCTGCTAATTTATCTTATTGTCGTAGAAAGTGTCTACTTGTTTTGTCAAAAAACCTTATAGCTTTAATAAAAAATGATGTAAAGCCCTTCGTACCCATAGTTGTGACCAGAAGGAAAAGGAGTATTTGACCAACTTACTTTATTATTTGAAGTGAACATTACCGGTTGCTGGTGTTCTTGTTCAATTTTGTTTCCCGAGTTCTCTTGCATATCTTCATTGATGCTCGTGCTTTGTTCATCTTCACTTTCACTTGCAAGAAAAGTTTTATACGATTCCGAATTATATTCGGAGTCGGAGCCGAAGTCTCCATCGCTATCTTCATTAGCTAAAATGCCCAGCAATTCTGTTTTAGATAGCGTTCTACTGTTCGACATTTTCAGAAGTCGCTAAAATATAAAATAATGATAATTCATATATTCAATGCTAGGCAAAGTAAAGAACTACCTAGCAAGTTCGATATACGAAATATGTATGTAATCTCTTATCCACTAACAAAACTTTTCTTTGATTGTTTAATATAAAATCACTCAAAACGAAAACATGCTAAATGGACGTTTTTTTTCAAAACGAATAAATGAATGATACTAGTTTGTCAACAAACATTTTCTCTCTCCTATTTTATGAAGGGAAAAATGTCTGTTTTTTTGAAACGAACAAGAAAGTGTACATGGAACCAATATATTTTCTTTTTTTTTGTACATTAGATTCTTCCAGCTATAGACACACCTTGACCGGACAAGAGTTAAACTATAGCCATGAACAAGTTAAAATAAAAAGAGTTAGTGGATGATTTTTAAAGCGTTTAGTTTTCAATTTTCAAAAAAATCCCTGGAAAATAGCAAAAGTGTATATAATTGTATTTGAGTTTATAAATCAATCAATCGTCGGGTCCGTTCATTCAACGCAGAGCAATATAGAATACACGCATTCTTATGGAAAGTGGCCTATAACCAACGGATGAAATTCGACGTATAAAAAAGGTCTAGTTTCTACTTTTCTGTCACTCTCCGTATGCATACATGCACAAATTGCACTTCACACATTCTAGAATTGAGGTTCAGGCATTTCAAAAGGCACAATGATTAACCAAAACATTGAACAAATGAGAGCAAACTGTCATTGCTGATTGACAGATAAATCAGTATTCCACCCGCTTTTTGGCACCCTCAAAACCAATCAAAAATTCAAACTTATGACTTGTAAAGATGGAAACACTCTTACATGGCTTAAAGAATTCATTGTCCGAACGAAACCTCTTTGGCCATACGCCGACCTTCGCCTGATCGACAAGAAAAAGCCAAACTAGTCGTACGAGGGCCCCATATCCCAAGGAACCGAATACAAAGATACTTACGATCTCTAAGTACCGATCAACTGAGCTACGCTTGCGAAGTGATCGAGATGGGCGAGTACAAATAAATAAGGTACGGAAGTGGTAGTGTTGCTCAGTCACAAATCCATTCTGTTGCTGAAAAAGATCGGCTTTAAAGCTCACGTCGGCATAAACTGATGCAAACTTAGGCTAATTGCCAACCCGGCCAATAAAAACAGGAAGGGTGAGCCGTCAAAAAAAACGTGATAAAGAAGCCCAAATAAACCTTCGTCACAGTAAGGCTGCTAGCGAAAACCTGACCTACATCAAGGAGGATAGACAAATAGACCTAGCCCTTATTCAAGAACCCTGGGTAGCAGGAGGCAGATTAAGGGGATTAAACTCAAAGGGACTTGCTCTGTTTAAAACGGCGCCAATAGACCCGATAAGTAAGACCAGAACTTATATAGTAGCAAGAAAACAGACTAACCTCTTTTTTTCTATCTACCTGCAGTAATAAGTACCACACGACGTACAGTTAAACTTGAGCGTAACGGGCTCCCTCCGCTGATTATAACATCATGCTATGTATATGCCATATGATGCAACGGACGGACCACCGTCAGACCTAAACCGCCAACTAGTTCGTACACAGGAAAAATTAGCGCGTTCAATTTGCAAGTCAACTGCAAGTTCACTACTAATTAAATGTGTATCACTTGCCAAACGATGGTCACGTGAGTTATTTGATCAATGAGAAAAGGTAAAATAGTAGTCACTAGTAGTTGACTTGTAAATTGAACGCGCCCAATGATACCTGGTGATGGGATGCGATGCTAACTCACACCATGTTCTATGGGGTAGCACACAACACAAATCTAACACAAGAGGTGAGTCACTTTTTGAATTTCTTACTGACCCTAACTTACTTATAGCAAATAGGGGTACAGAACCAACTTTTGTTATTAGAAACAGGCAAGAAGTAATCGATGTTACAATATTAAGTAACTCGAACACAATTTCAGAAGTGGTTGATATTAAAGGATGAAACATTCTCTGATCACAAAATCATTGAATTCCTGATATTAGACATGATCAATCGTCGAAAACCGTATAGAAACCATAGGAAGACTAATTGTGACCTTTTTAATATGGAAATTGGAAAGAAAATAAGTACAGTCCAGACAAGTGCTACGCATGTACCTGAGAGTACAGACAGGAAAGCCGAGGATCTAGCAAAAATTCTAGAAAAATCCCTTGAAAAATGATGTCCCCTAAAAACGAGGAGTGAAAGAAAATCGTTTCCTCCTTGGTGGACAAGAGAACTATACGACATTAGAAAAGAAACAAGAAAACTTTTCAATGTAGCAAAGCGTACGAGAACGGACAGGGACTGGGAAATGTACAAGTCCAGTCAAAGAAAATTCGAAGCAGAAACGCAACGAGCAAAGTGATCTTCGTGGAAATCCTTCTGCGGTGAGGTAGAAAACACGGCGGAATCAGCTGGGCTCAGGAAAGTGCTTGCTGAGAAGTTAGGTTAGGTTAGGTTAACGGGCTGATGGAACAGAGCGAATCTGCTACACCACACTTAGGTCCATGTGATCCCATTGTGATACCCTTTGTTGGAAGTGTTGGCCTCGCTGTTCTGGCCTTGGTCCTTCGTCCTTGGTTTCCTTCTTACTCCAGTTTGTCCAGCCATTTGGATGTCCGTATAAACCTGTAAAGATTTGATAGTGAGACATCAGAAAGTTCTTGAATGTCTTGGAAGAAGTATCTTCCAAGTGTTCTGTTCCTCAGGTGACAAAGGCTTGGACAGTGACAGAGAAAGTGAGGTGTGTCCTCATGGGTTTCCTCATCACCGCAGCCTCTACAAATGTCGTCATCCTTGAGATTTAGTTTCATTGTGTGATTCCTTAGCAGGTTGTGGCCAGTAAGAGTACCGATCAACTTTGACAGCGATGTCCTGTCGTAACGTAAAAGTTTGTTGGTTCGGCCCTTATCATATTTTGGCCACAGCTTGCGTGATATGTCACAAGTGGTTAGTGACCATAACCTGTTGTTGGCTTTCATTCGTGTTTTGTATTCCACCCTTTCTCTGAGGTTGCAGAGTGGTGGTTTAACCGACTGAAGTGCCTGTTCATGGTCCATCGCATGCTTGCTGAAAAACAAGTAGCCTTCGGATCTCCCAAGGATCCCAAAGACAACTAGATAGAATCCTGCAACGAAACGCTCAAACTCCTCCTAGGCAGTCACTTCCCGGGATTCACCAATAAGTACAACAACTCGGAAGAAAAGCACACAGCATCAACGGAAATCATAAAGGAAGAAAGGATAAATTGGGGCCGTATAAATCTCCGGGAATTGATGGCATTTTTTCTACGATGCTGCAAAGATATAAAGAACATATAACTCCACCTAAGTAGCCTAAAATGCGCATATGAACCGAAAGAATAGCGAGAAGTTAAGGTGGTTTTTAGGCCAATCAGCTTAACTTCTTTTGTTCTAAAAACCTTTGAAAGACTGATTGACATTTATGTATATTCGAAATAAACTGAGTTCAGAAGTTTCATCTCCGGCTCAGGATGCGTATACCAAAGGCAAAGTAGCATAGAAAAGATATTTAATGAAAAGGATTCTGATTGAACTAAAAATTAGTGGAGTCAAGGCAGTAGCATACGCAGACGACTTATCACTGCTAGCGATGGGGAAATTCCCATCCACTCTAAGCGAACAAATACAGAACGCCTTATCTATGGTTGATACCTGGAACAGAAACAGCGGACTTGCGGTTAACCCACAGAAGACAGAACTAGTCCTCTTTACAAACAAAAGGATTATACCGCAATTTAATCGAACAAAAATTGATGGAACTCCACTTCAACTGACAACTGAACTGATAACTGATCATCTAAAAGGGCCTTTATGATCATATTGAGTAATTTTGACAATGTATTTTTTTATATTATTTTTATTTGTCTGGCAATAATTAAAATTAATAAAAAGTTATATATTAAATTATTAACCTAGTCGGTAAGGATTTTTATTTCTGTTAGTTAAATCCCTGGACTAGAGAGTTGTAGGAGAGAGTAGGTGAGAAATAAACAGTTGTACTGTAATGGCATCTTGGGAAGTTGAATCGTTTGGTGTTTATTATTATTATAGGTTAGGCAAAAGGCATTGATTGCATCAATGTGTTCTCGGCTGACAAAGTTGGCGACGGAATTTATGATACGGTTCATTCCCCTAAGAACGGTTAAGTCGACGGATTCGTCGAAAAGACGGATGCAACGTATTCTATGGGCTGGGCACTTAAGACGAGAGATTAATTGCTCACCGAACTCATTTCTCAATTGGTCTATCTATTCGCGTGCTGTATGGCATGTTGCTTAAAATTTATCTTTTTCGTATGAAGAACTTAAAACGTAGTCGTGGTCAATATTTACATGAACAAATCTTTCAAAAGTAAATGGCTGTCTTTTTTTACAATTAAAAACAAAATGCTTAAAAAATCACCCTTTATTAATTAATTCTAAGAAAAATCAAGCGCTTTACATTTTCACTGGATCATGGGCAAGACCAACGCGTGAATTAATGAGCGATTGAAGCTAAGTTAACTTACGTTGTTAATAAACGTCATCAAATTAAAACTATCCCGACGTGTGGAATTACTGTCATAGCATTGTTTTGGTAATTACCTAGCTATGATGTTGATTGAGAAGTAAAGTCGTATCTGAATGAGATGTCAAGCGTCACGTCGACTTAATTAATTTTTCGATAAACAGTGAAAAAGCCATAAAGGTCATGTGTGCTTGTCGCTCCCAATTAATATGGAAGAGGCAAGTGATAGGATTGAGTGTAGTAGCAGAAAGACTAATTAGTTTCTGTAATACATGCACTTTTTAAAATCAGGTTTGGAATCGGCTAAGTTGACATAAAATAGTTAATACCTATTCCATTCTACAATTTTTATTCAATGTAAGGCGATAGTCAACCTTTTCAATGTAGACATCTTGCGACACCATATTTATGAATGAATCTATGTAGAAACAAATTTCAAATATTCGAACTAAAATCACAACAACTGGGGTACGTGCGACCCAGGAGGTCCACACGATCAACTTCACAGAGTGATATGAATGTGACGTCAATAATAAAAACTAGGAGTAAAGGGACAAGAAGTGTGACATGGAAAATACGCATTAATTTTTTCAGCGGGTCTGCTAGTAACAAATTAAAAGAAATAATAACAAAGGAGAGTGAGCGAAAACTTAATAAATTCCATTTTATTCGTTTCATTAATTATTATTATTATTGAGCATTTATTGTTTTTTTTTTTTTTAAATATTATAAAAATCTACGTTACGTTGGCTCTGCAGAGTTGTTAAAGTGTCACAGGGGGAAAAAAAACAATATATCTACAAACAGAGGAGAAGACTTTTGAAACAGTGAATAAGTACATTTCTGCAGGCGAGAAGACAATTTCAATACGAAAACTTCCAGGATTTGCAATCATCCATTTGTTATTTTAATATTCTGTCAGCACAGTTGTTAACATTGTTTTAATCTACAAAAACATTTATTTTCATTGTTTTAAGATATATTTGCGCGGAAATTTCTTTTATTTGTTCATAGGTATGTACATTATTTTGTTTTTCTTATTTACTGTCACTGCTGCAAGAAATAGTCCACTTTCATGCCAGGACAACACAACTTTTCTTATTTAGATTACGTGCTCATGACTCTTATGACGCAATCGATTCTACAGATTGTTCGAGTGGTGATAAACAGCCAAACAAATATCTATTCCTTGTAGTTTTCTATTGGAATGTGTAATCTTTTACATATATATAATTCATAATGAAAAAGGACACACAAATATATGTAAGGGAATTTTTTTTTTGATTTTGCACTTGTAAAAAAAATCGCAACGGCTTGAGAAGTTGAGACGGCACGCGATCAAGGAAGACTGAAATTTTCTCATCGTTTTATTTTCTACAAACGTATTGGATATGTGGTATTTAAAAGGTGCGCCATAATGCGCGAAGTAACCCTATCACCCCGGTTTGATTGGTTTCATTTTTAATTTAAGGTTAAAAAGCTTAGGCAGTTTTTATGGTTCGGACTTTGAATAATCTTAATATACATTTTTGTTTGGTGTATACGTAGGGCAATTCATTTGTTTGACCTGGTGCTAGATCCGGTAAAATGAAAACGAACGAATGATATCTTTTTCACGATAGCTAAACTTTGTAAGTTCACGCTCCTTTAAGGCAGATAGGTAGGCTTTAAAAGAATATACAGGAAATACTAAAAAAAACTACAGTGGTACTCTAGCAAAAAAGTAATTGGAGATAGATGGGACTTTTAATTCCGTATTACTCACTCTCCAGCGAGACCAATACTTGTGTACATACGATTTGTTTGTCTGCTGGACTGCCTTAAATAAAGCGAAAAATAGCGAATAGCTAGCTCATAGAACAGCTCGTTTATACATCATCCTTCCGCAGTACTGGACATTCTATTTCATCTGTAATTCCTAGACATCAACAGCTGCATGTGCGGCTTAACAGCTTCCTTATAGTGGATCAATTCAATTAGGATACTAGCCATGCCATTCAGGGCCCTTTCAAACAACATAAATTTCACAATATCCCAGCAACAGTTTTGAAAGAAGCTCAAATTTCATCACTGATGGATCAAAAACGGCATTAGGCAATAACGTCCAAGGAAAAAGCCCCCAAATCGATTTGGAAATATCGCCCGCTTTTATCGCATTTGTAAGATTCATTTTCATGACAGGCACTCACTCCCAAAAAAGTAAGTAGTCTAATGGGAAACAAAGCCCGAGTAAAGAACAAATTCCAGAAGCAGTTGCAAAATAATGAAATAACGCCCAAATATAAGAAAACATTACCATAAGGGCAAATTGAATATTCCTTTTTTTCCTTACCTTAACCCATTTTGTACCAGTTTTTGTTGAAATTTTATAACAATGTTTTGAAAAATACCTATTGCCCTGTTTTTTCTTGTTATAACCTGGGTAGTTTTTTTTTTTTTTTTTTTTTTTTTTTTTTTTTTTTTTTAAAAGAAAGGAAATCCAAATCCCAGAGCACTCAGACTCGGTAACGTTCCATTGTACTACCAGGCAGAAATCCTCCTTTTGGTGTAGAGGCATGTGATTGGGTGGCGTATGTTGTTGTTCCCCATGGGGATTGAACCTGCACCGCACCTGGGTAGTTTACTACAATAGGTAAATAGTAAAAGTAAGGTAATCAACTATGGACTTCAATCCCCTAGGGGAACAAGAACTTACGCCACCAACTAATGGAAAGAAACAAAAGACATCTTTTTTCTCCAACCGCTACACCAAAAAGAAGATTTCTGCCTGGTACGACAATGGACCTTTACCGAGTCTGAGTGCTCTGGGATTTGGATTCCGTCTTGCTGTGATAAACTCTACAACACATGGGTTTATTGTCCCCATTTCTAAAAACGAATCATTATTTCATGCTGGTGTATAGTAGATTTCTGTCTGCCTCCTCTTTTGAATCGAATACGGCTACAAAATGCAACAGCTACCTATAGTCACCTGTTTCTGATACATCAACTGCTAGAGGATTTACATTTCCGATTTCCGAGTGACTACTACCACTATTTGCTGCGGGTACAACTTTTCTGGCCTGTCTATTTTTTCGATTTCCAAAGTCACAATATTGACTGCGAAAGGTCTAATAGAAACAGATTTGGCACACTTTGACGAAACTTTTAAGCTGGAATAAGACTTGATCCACTAGGCTAATTTGGCACATAGTATAGGTAATATTAAAATTGAATTACTTGATAGTTCCTTAGAACTTCGTTAAGGTTCAATCTATTTCGCCAAAAAAAAAAAACATTTAAAACAAACACTTGCCATTCCAACCAATATAAAGGGTCTTTAATTAAGCACTGACAACTTCTTTTTTAATAAAATTCAAACTACTATCAAAACATTTATAAATGGATATACAGCGGTCGATACGTTGAACTCAATTTTCGACGACTTGGCCGCACATTGCGACCGATACGGCCGCTATTTCTCGTTCAATATTGGCTCTAAGCTCCTTCAACGTCGCGGGCTTACTGGCATAGACCAATGATTTAATGTAGCCCAATAAAAAAAATCTAGAGGCATTAAATTACACGATCTCGGCGGCCAATAGACGGGTCCGTTTCTCGAGACAACATCGTTCACCGAACTGAGACTTCAATAACTCTATAGTTGCACCCGCTGTGTGGCTTGTGGCACCGTCTTGTTGGAACCACATATTACTGATGTCGAATTCATACAATTGCTGAAAGAAATAATGTTTCAACATGTCTTTGAGCGAATACCTTTTACCGTAACGTGGCGGTCATTTTCATCGGCGAAAAAAAACGGGCTAATGACGCCACCGGCATGAAAACCCCACCAAACAGTGACTTTTTGCGGATGAAGTGCTGTTTCATGGAGCACATGAGGGTTCTCACCTGTCCAGTAACGCATATTTTTCTTATTGACGAAGCCGTTTAACCAAAAATGCGCTTCATCGCTGAAAATGATTTTGGCATGAAATTCTTCATTTTCTTCCACTATGCCCAGATCCCAATTCAAGAACATACGTCGCTTCATGATGAAGTGGCTTTAGTTCTTGAGTCAGCTTGATCTTGTAAGGGTGTAGGCTAAGGTCTTTATGCACAATTCGCCATAATGTAGTCTGGGTGAGGCCCAATTCTTAAGAACGCCATAAAATTGACTGATTTGGCTGGTTTGCGACGGACAGCAATATTCTCCACACTTCAAGCAAAGCGTGGTCTCACTAGCACGGCAACATCAAGCGTATGCATATGGAAGTTAAAAATGTTTATGGAAGTTACAAATGTTCAAATACTTGATGTGTTTATCCCCCTGTAGATGGTCTCAAATGAGCATGTAAAATTGTGGAGACAACAGGAGGTTGGAAAACGCTGCTGTCGCCACTACAAGGGTTTTGAAAACGCAATGGTAGGATATTTTGGCCCCACATAAAAAAGAAATAATAGTCTATGAAAAATTTGTGGGCAGCATCTGGTTCTTTGAAAGAAGGATGGAACAAATACTACTATTCTAAAGCGTTCATCCATTCCAACATATATATAAATAAATAAATAAATAAATATTAGGCATTAACGGCCCACACAGGGCATAAAACCTAGATTCTTTGCTTGTGCGAATTGGAAGGAATTCTCATGACAATTGATATACTCTTGGATGTTTGTCTGACGTTCGCAGAGGTGGAGCAGTGGAAAAAATTCTAGATGTGGTCCCGGCGGGATTTGAACCGGGGACCTCTCGATTAGTAGTCCGACACACTAACCACTGAGCCACTGCGCGGCCATTCAAACGATTAGCTAAGCTTTAAATGAAATTCGAGCGATGTCCGACGGAAGCGACTTTTCCCATCATACCGCCAACTGCGACGAATAAACGAACTGCTGGGGCCCGACAAATTGCTTCCATGCTGAACAATGAAGACAGAGAGAGGGCGAAGTTCAATAAAGTTTCGAGCATCATCGCTCTTCTCAGTTAACGCATTTTAATAATTTAATAATATTTGTGTGTTTTATCAACTGTAATGCAGCATAGTTGCAAGTTGCGCATTGAGCTATGATGAGTGATGTTTGTGAAGCACGCTATTTAATTTCTCTTTGTCGATAAAATTGAACTTTATCAAAAAAGGTGTATTCTCCTTCAATCGACGACTTTAAGGTATCCGGAATTTTCTCTCCATCAGTCTTTTTGCTCTAAATAGGGTTTTTATTTATAGGTTCTACCGTATTGGTGTCAGTGGAAGCCATTACGCAACTAAGATCCTCATTAATTAGTTCCTATGAGTACGTAACATATATTTAAAATATTTAAAATAGCAAAAAACGCTTCGATATAACAAGGCAATAATTGCTTTTATAGAGCTTTCATACCTAAGATACTAATTTTAAAGGCAAGTAATGGAAAGTAATTGCTTCTTAACAACTTTCGATCGGAGCTATTGACTTCAGGAAATATAATTGCCTCGGTACTGCTTCGGGTGCAAACTCTACGGAGTTCATTCGACACTTTTTCTTATAATAACATGAATAACAGAATGTACCTAACTATTTCATTAAAAAATTGCTTAATTGTTTAATTAATTAATTAACATTATTAATTAGATCTAAGAAGTATGTTTATTAAGCCAAACGAGCATAATTATATTTTGTCATTTACATTAAGCTTAATGAAATAAAGCAATATTATGAATTCGAGGTAAATACCCCTGTTTTGTTGGAACACTTATCCATAATAGGAGTTCCCACCAAAACCATCCGCGCCTAGTTTTTATATTGGAAAGTTGGTTGGTACTCTTACTACGATAACAGCTTGGAGCTGCCAGAATAATTTGCAGGAAAAAAGGCTACAGTCCGCTTGGGCGATTGATATGTTTTTCGTTTAATTGCATTTTTCCTGAAAGACCTCTTTCGGAGGGGAATGTGTGTTTGTCGTGTGTTCTTTTTTTCATTTATATTTTTATTTTATTCCACAGCCATTTCTTTAGGTAACCCTATGTAGAGGGTATTTTTTTTATAGAGGCATACAACTTTTTTTAAAAATAAAACCCAACAATTTAATGGAATGACCAAATTTTGGCTAACTGGCTCACAAATTTCATGGCATTTAATGTTTAAAAATAATTTCTGGCAAATGGCCTCCGCGACGGCGCCTTATGGACGCCATCCTGTCGGTCCAATTTTCAGCATAGACCAGAGATGCACGGTAATGTTGGCACCGGTTTCGGATTTAAAGACAAATGGCCCGATGACGCCTTCGGCATGTAAACCACACCAAACAATATTTTTTTCGGGATGTAATAGAGTCTCAAGAGTCTCCTGAGGATTGTGCTCACTCCAAAAACGACAATTCTGAGTGTTTACAAACCCGTGAAGCCAGAAATGAGCCTCATCGCTGAAGATGATTTGACGGTAAAAATCCGGTACAACTTCCAGTTGATTCCCACCCCATTCACAGAACACACGACGCAATCGATGGTCCGCTAGCTTTAATTCTTGCACCAGTTGAATCTTATATGGATGTACGCCAAGATCTTTCCTCAAAATTTTCCAAGTAATGGACGGGCAGAGACCGAGTTGCTGAGAACCGCGTAGGATCGATACATTCGGGTCCTCTCTCACACTCACAGCTACAGCGACGATGGCTGCTTCTGTACGCACGGTACGGGCTCGATTTGGATGAATATTATCACAAAGAAAAATGTGGTCATGAATCGATCCATAGTATTGCGTATTAACTGCTCAGATGGACGATTATGCGCACCGTAAACTTGACGAAGTCCTCTATTAATTTGGCGAACAGAGCGCGAATTTTGGAAATAAATTTCCACGATTAGTAAACGTTGTTCTGGTGTAAGTCTTTCCATGGTGATTTGCCAGAGTATACTGAAAAAAAGTCAAACACACTTTATAAGTCTGACGGCTAGTTTTACAGTTATCCCTATCAGAAGTTTTATACCTCTATAAAAACACCATTTAACCACATATAAATTCAAATCATAAATGGTACAATGATGCCTATAGCAAGACGAGGGCAAAAGGAGGTATATATTTTCTGGACTTTATCGACAGTATAATTTTTCTTAGCCGGTCAACCCGAAGAAGAATGGTTTTAACTTATACAATTTTATAACATTTTGTATCTGATTGTTGGATTTGATTTTAAATAAAAACTATTTCATTGCGATTTTTTTATTGTATTTACTTTGTTTATAAAAGTGTTCGATACTGAGCAGTATCGATACTTTCAGTTTGATACTTTTTAGATATCGGTACTCAGCGGGTCGTTACCTAAGAATACTTGTTATCGATACCCGATACTTCGAACGCTAGTGTGCAATATATTTTAACATATCGACAATCTTCGAAACCGTAACAAAATTAATGCCATCTTAGAGGCGAAGAATGAAAATGGAATGACTAATGGGTTAGTTGCTGCGTTTTTACTGAAAAATGTAAAACAATTTTAGCTTGAAACATTGTTACAACGAAGCCACGCAACGTAAAGCGTGTCAGGAAAATAATTTGCTATGGACGTTGTTGCGAGATAGTGCTGCCATTGGCGACGTTAACATGGTTATAGGTACCTGTATTTCGTTATGAGTGTTACTAATAAGAAAAACTCTGTTACTGTGTATACTGCTGTGCTTTTGTAAGGTGGCGATGACGATTATGATGATAACGATGTTGAATACATTGGTGTAATAGATTAGAGTAGCTTATGCCAACATTATTTGCTCAAATTGTTTTCCTTTTGATAGACTATTCTGGTATTGTAATTTTGATCCTTGTTTGTAATATACCTTAATATTGTTTGTGGACAACTTAAAGTTACTATATTCGTGATCGGCATCGATAGCAAGGTCGATCTAGCCATTTCCAACCGTCCGAAAGCTAAAATTTTGAACATATGTTCCCTAGTAACAGTATAAGAATTTTCAAAATCCGCCCACAATTTCAAAAAAAAAACTTATTTATCGAAATAATTGAAATTCAAGCTAGAAAGCTCAAATTTGGAATATATGTGTATGCTCTCTAGGGGCCCGAAATGATCAAGTTCAAAGATTTTTACAAATCCGCCGACTGGCACGCTGTCTCCATGAAATTTGGACAGAGGAATAAGTTGTTCAGGAGGAAGGATCACAATGATATTCCTTGTGTCCGAATCTCCGAGACAACAGAAAACAGACAGACGGACTGCTTTAATAACTCCGGAAAGTATCGCTTCAAACGATGGTTTTTTCGTGGTCGAAGACCAACAGGAGAAAGTGGATTTGCTGGGCGTTTGTTTCGAGGACGTGTATACGGTGAACAATCCTGTTTCAGGGCGGGGCATGGCACTATTCATGACGCGTCGAAATTTCTGACATTCAGTGGAATAAATACAAGAACCAATTTCTGCAAGGCGACTTTTCTACAAGTTGACCATGCGGGGGATGCACAAACCTTTACTATATGTAATTCATATGATAAAGAAGTTCCTTTTCAAATGCGGCAACGTGATTTCGAGCAGAGTCTTTGAAATTAAAAACGTCTTACAGCAGGGGGCGGTGAATTCTCCGAATCTGATTAACATTTACAACAGTTATCTGGTTGGTTCACTCACACATGTTATAACGCATGCCGACGATTTGGTGGCATACAAATTAGGTCCTTAAATCGAGGTCATAAACATTCTTTTGCAGCGTGACTTCGATCAAATTAATGGATATTGCGACAAGTGGAAGTTGAAAATCAGCTTCCAGAAGACGAAAACAATCCTTTTCAGAACAACATTCGGTGGCGCCTCTAGGGATACCAGAAAAAATTGAATTAAATTGACCACTATTAGACAAAATGAGCAGTAATTAGCGGTGAGAAGCGTTGTTACATATCTGGGTATCTGGCTCGACCAGTATCTTTATTGCGATAGACATATAGTTGCTTGTTTTGCTGGGGCGAAGAAGAATTATGCTCTGACAAGGAAACTGTTTCGTAGCAGTCAACTTGTTGTGGTTATATTTATTTTGTAGCAAAATTGTCACAATGGTTGATTAATACTATTTGTACTTAGATATGGTATGAATCTATCTTGCTAATGAAAGTATTACAAATTGAATGCAAGTACTAAAACGGATTGACAGATTGCGAAGGAAAAAGCTACTTAAAAAACCTTCATTTGAATTATCACAGATATTAAAGTATATAATTATACAGGAAATTATTAGGTAATTTCGTAAGAAATCTGATAAATTAACATGAAAGGTAAATAAACGTAATATAAATATAATAAATAAATAAATAAATACAATGAATAGTTACGTAAATAAATATAATATAATAAATAAACAAATATAATAAGTTAATTGATAGAATAAAAAAATAAATTAAAATAATATAAGTAAACAAAGTACATTATAATATGTATATAACTACATACAAGTAGTATATATAATAAGCAAATAAATAATTACACAAAATCATACAATAAATAAATAAATACAAAATCAAAACAAAATCATACAAATACTGAATAAATGAAATATGTAACACCTAAATAATAAATTTACAGCATGAAGAGATTTTAATAAGTACATACATATATATATGAAATCAACAAGTTCTCAAAGTAAGAATGAAGGAATAACGAACTTGCAAATATATAACATGATTAAAAAAACTGTACAACATGATGTAGGTTCGTACAGTAATTATAACAACTCATTAGTCTCGTACTAAGTTCTGAATGAGAGCATTATCTGCAATTTCGCATGGCAGGAAAAATTTAGTTTTAAGCTTCGCTATCCGATTAGTAACAAATTCAATTTGAGCTATGTTATGGAGAAGGTTTGTGGAAAAGTGCCATGGTAGGTTCAAGATCATTTTCAAGACTTTGTTCTATGCGACTTGGAGTTTTTTTATATGGCAGCTTGCACAATTATCCCATGCTGGCGCTGCATACAACAATATTGCTTGGAAGACAACTTTAGCAGTCAACTTGATGGCTCTTGTTAGGCCGATCATCGCTTATGGTTGTCTATTGTGGTTTAATATAGCCCCTAGTTGTATGGAAAAGATTAGGGTTTCGGATAGACACTGTCTTAGGGCATGTCTCCGGTTGTTTCGAACGCCCGAATCCAACTATATAAAATACTATTCCAACAAGGTCCTATACGATGGGGCTCAGTTGAATAGGATTGACAGTTTCCTCATTAAGGTGACTCGAAGGCACGTTGTAAGGGCGATGGCCAGCGACAATAGCCTGATCTTTGGTGCTTACTATCCCAATAAAATGTACATAGTGAGTACGCTCCGGTCTGGCTTTATCCCCCCCCCCCACCCCCGGAAGCATTTGTCCATGTTGATGCTAAAGGGCTGGTCCAGACGAGGAATTGTATCCCGGTATTATACAACCGCTACCACAGCGCGAGAAATATAAAGAAAAGAATAAAGAATAAGCGGCGGGGACGTCGCCAATGCTCATGAGCTCCTCTCGTTTCTGGTAGAGGCCGGTCTCGTCGACTTGTGGTGGGCTTCCGGGAGGTGACTGTGAAAGGTTTCAATCAGCTGACAGCGCGGCGCATCTGCACGTTGACGACTGCCAGGTGCTCGGAAAGTAGTTGGGACTTTGACCACTTCTTGCGCAAGGCAATGAGTGCTCAAAATCTAAATTATAGCTGGAATACGTTTATTAGTTTAAGTAAGTAGAGTAGGTAGCTTGTAATTTGGTTTTATATAAAAATATAAAATTTGATAAAGATTCAGTCTTACTGGACATGAGTACCCAGATTCAGATATAGTATTTCATTCCCATGATTGTGCAAGTCATGAGCTGTTGAAAAACATATGCAGTTTCCAAAATGAACCATCTTTTAATGGAAACGCTGATTGCAGTAGTAACTGCTTCAAAATTGAAGGTGTTGATAGTTTTAAATATCTTGGTGTTACTATTGACCAAAATTTGAACTGGTCCAAGCACATTTCTCTTTTGAAAAAATATCTTCTTTCTTCCACTTGTTGCTTTTTTCGTCTTAGAAAGTATTGCTCTTCGAATACATTGAAAATGGTCTACTATGGCTTATTCCATTCAAGATTGCAATATGGACTCTGCAGTTGGGGTGGTGCTTATTTAAGTAAGTTGCAGAAATTAACTATCATTCAGAAATCTGCTATACGAAAAGTTTGTAGCTCCCACCGTTCAGCTCACACTATGGACCTGTTCAGGTCCTTGAAAATACTTCCTTTGCGTCATCTATTTTACTTCAAAGTTCTGAAGGTCTTTTTTATGAGATGCGGCTATTGGGAAAGTCCGATTTCGGGCACTCGCAGCTTACGGAGCCATTCAAACTTTGTTGTAAATATTCCTGCTTTTCGCACTACAAGTTACAGAAACTCTTACTCCATTATATCATGTAAACTTTATAACACACTGCCATTAGAAATTCGTTCCATAAGAAATTTACGCATTTTTACAAAAGTAACGAGGTCTTGGCTTCTTGCTTTTGACCATACTGAAATCGAGTCCCTTTTGCGCTATACTGCATAATAATACAAAAAAAAAAAAAAAAAAAAAAAAGATTTGCCCACTTCTATTTATCTATTTTAGACGTAATTATTAAATATTTGAATTTATTCTTTTTTGCTTATCCTTTTTTCTTTTTGTTATAGATTGCTTTTCTTACTAAATTGCTGCAATTTTTATTTTTTTTAAAATTTTTTTTTTTTTTTAACTTCCTTTTCACGCCATCCTTTTCTTTGTATCTGACTTTGTACACCCCACACAAAGTACCAATTTCCAAATGTGGCATCATCTCTATTTGTTTTCTAAAAATATAGATGCCACTAACTATTCTGTGTGTACGAGCATTACCTCCATGTAAAATTGTTTGAATAATTTGTAAACTAATTTCTATACTATGTACATATTTGAATAAAGACAAAATTGAATTGAATTGAATTGAATTGAGTTTTCAAAAAAATGTCTCGACGATGAAAATGAAGGGTAACTTCGTTAAATAGTTTTTGGGCCGAAAGGCAATAGTTATAAGATATAGTTAAATTTAGGGTATCCGCATAATTAACAATAATTTAGAATAAGTATCCTGTTAATTTTAAGTTAAATTTAATAATTTTTGCCTAGTATGTAAGTTGATATTTAATAAGCAATAAAAAATGAATTTAAGGGGTCTTGGGTTCAAATCACACGGGGCCCAGTATTACCAGCATCTTTTTTATGCCACTACACTTTGCGAAAGTCTGTAAACTACCCAAGAATATCAATTATCTTGAGATGCTTCACAAAACTGCCTTTTGGAGTCGGCCTAAAATTGTAGGTCTCTTTCATTCGTGCCAAAAGTATGTATTCGCACACAGAACTGGTTGAACCTACGTTTAAGACCCTGTATGGGTCTTTTTTAATGGGTGACATACAGGATTAGATATTCCGCAACACTGTCATTAAAGACACATATACCATCTGTAAAGGCGCTTAGACGTATACTAAAACAGAATCAGGAGTCTTTTCAGAAGCGCTGAGTATCCAGTTATACTGACAAACTTATTTCCGCAGCGTTTTCGAATCTGAGATGTACGTAGTTATGAAAGCAGCGCACGCGATCCCAGCTATGGAATCAACCATTTACGTGGACATTCACTCAACACTTAAAGCGATCAAATTAAATCTTGAAAATGCGAAATGTGTAAGGCAATACATTTCAGAACTTAGAGCAATAGTATTGCACAACTGACCTGCCCTCCGTTTATAAGTATTATGTATTTCACAAGTTAAACGAACCTGACATTTAATTATACCAATTATAATTTCAAATAATTGTTGTCTAGATTCTGTCACCATATCAAACATGTTCTACCTTAATATTTTTATTTGTGACAATTTCAAACTTTATTTAATTGTAATATTTAATCACTTTAATTATCCTTAATATCATAATGAATCAAATTGCAGAGCTGACTGCACTTACCTGTGAAGGTTGCGAACTTATGCCAAAGTCCATATCAGGCGCGATTTGCCTATGTTGTATCGTTGAATATTGTACTGAGTTCGTCGAGCCCTTAAATTTCGAATGCTGACCAGTCGACGATATGGGAGAGGAATTTGGTGAGTAATTTGTACTGGGTCTGCTGGTTTCTGGTGTATTCGAAAAACTGTCATTCATCGGTGGTAGTGGTGGTGGTAGTGGAGGCGGCGGTGGAGGTGCTGGAGAACTAACCTCAGCGTTACGGAATATTGCACTATTTTCCGGAATATTTTGATATTTCGGCTGAGATTTTGGAACGATTTTTGGCTTTTGATCCTTTTGTACTGCACCGTTGTTAGATAGAAGAGATTCTTGATTTGTGTCTACCGTATCGTTTGTGCTGCTTCCATTTAGGCCGAAGAATTTGGATTTAGCATCATTTAACGCAGCCTTGACAGCCGCAATACTACTGTAGCCGTTTGTGTCTGAGTGCTGACTAAGCGGCTGACCTGACTGAAATGCGGTTTTATTCACCTGGCTATAGGGGCTATTGCTATTACTGGGAGTGTAATGAAGTGGTGATGTTGCGTTGATGGAACTTTGATTGCTGGCATTGTTGGGACTTGTGGTATATATCGATTGTGACGGTTGTTTTTGTGCTTTTGACGCATCAAACTTAAATGAGATGTCAGCGTAAGGTGATGTTGTTGAGGTACTCATTGTGACAGTTGGTGTTTTCGGTGTGCTACACTGTTGTGGGGGCAGGATTGCATTTAAATTGTCATAAACACTTATTGGTCGATCATCGTTTGTGGCCATATTGGATGATGCGTTATGAATATTCGCCTACATTAAGAATTTTATCGGACGGCCGGCATTCTGCGTTTACCATTCATGAAATCTGTAAAAAGAGGAAGCAAAAATGACGAGGAAGAATTAATAACAAATGAAGCAAGTTTTAATAAGAAAGGGAGAAAATATTGGAAATGTTGGTATCGTTTGAACTCTTCAAGTACACATTGCTTTTGATATGAATCAACATTAAATTGTCGTTTGCTTATGCGTGAAAAGGCATTATTATAAATCAAGCTGAAGCGCCTTAACAAAATTCAACGGTAATTGGTTGGCACATGGAAGGGCTACAGCACGGTTGGGGCGGAACGTTTCATATTTTGTTTATAGCCTTTTATTGTTTTATAATCTGAATTAGAGAAATCATAACCTTCTCGGTGCAGGGTCATAAGCCCACGGGCAAAAAGTAACACACCCATGTGGGTCAAAAGTCCACACGGAACTTTTGTGGACTATCGACCCGTCGATTGTATATATAGATCCGAAAAAATGTAAGTATCTATATTGATGCCTTTCCCCGATCGGTAACCCCAGTTTGCCTGCCGGATTCTACGATGTATAGAAAGTGAAAGTGAATCGACTACTCGTAACTGAAGAGAATATCAGACAAAGCGTATTCTTCGATGGGAGGAGATTGAACTAACGGAGCTTAAAGAAGAAGGATGGTACATGGAACACAGTACAGAAGCCCAAATGGAGTATTTACCTGAAACAGCCGTAGGTGATAAACTAGAATGTCCTATGTCAGAGGTTGGCGAAGCTTTTAAGAAATTTAAAAATTTAAAAGCATTTTTAAGAAGCTCATAATGCTTACAAACTTACTTAACAGGCTCCCGATCCGTAAAGGCTCTGCCTGAGACACTGCAGCTTTACATCACCTGTGTTATAAGGCACGCTTCTTGCAGTTTCCCAAACCAAGCTCTTTGGCATCCACACTGGCTTCGTCTTTAAAATTTAGTTTGATCTTACTTGCCATCTGGAATATGGGCTGTGGTCGGAAGATCCAATTGGCTGCAGAATTATTGTCCAGCCGCTCGACCAATGACCGAGCCAATACAGTCAAAGTGCTTTCGGTTTTTGGGCTACATCCAGATCTTGGTATATCTCATAGAGTTCGCGGTTGTACCTTCTCCTCCTTTCGCCCTCCTTGCACAAAAACAGAGTATTTTCCTTTCGAAAGAACCCTATATATGAGCTCCTCTTTCCTGCTAATCTTCCAGCACTCAGCGCCATAAAGAAGAATTGACAGTCTTAGTGTTTCGAGTAGAGCTTACACTTTGTCTTCCCAGTTAAGAGTTTTGAACCCATTTGCTTTGCTAAACTGAAAACCAGCGGTTTCCCAGGATAATTCTCCGTCAGGTCATCATTAGAGTGTCATTCCTCGAGTTGATGTTTACACATGGGTACACATGAATTCTTCAACCATCTCGAAATTATTGCTATCAACAGCGAAGTTTGTCCTGAGCGGCCGGCGGACAGATCTTTGTTTATTTGTTGGTAGTATGAACTTCGTCTTGGCCTCATTAACTTCAAGACCAACCGATTTCGCCTGTTCTTCGATCGCCATGAAAACCTCTCCCACGCTGCGAACGATGATCGTCTGCGTATCCCACTAGCTGGATCTATCGTGGATAATGCCTACCGATTAGGCAACTGCCCTGCGCGCTATCTTCTCCAGAACAGGGTTAAAGAAATCACGTGAGACTGCATCTCGGCACATAAAGTGCTCCCACAGGCTCATCATTTAGTGCAGTGCACACACAAACATACAGCCAATATATAGGAAAAACAAATCAAATGCATATAATGCACCTAAACAATACTAACACAAGCACCAAAAAACAGATTATTTTGGTCACTAAGGCATTATAACACAAAATATTTTTAATTATAAATCCTACTCATGCGACTAATAGGCTCATTCCGTTTATAATTCGCTCTATGGTTGCGGGCTAAAAAATGAGTCAACACAATGCGAGGCCCCACCACGAAAATTGAAACTAACAGAAGACAGCTAATCAGGCGCCATTAAATAACCAGATATAAGCTGCTGTAAAAACACCATGCTGCTATTGAGCCTTCTTTGTGAAAGAGGTACCATTTGAAGAAGCTTGGTACGTTGAGTGTAAGTAGGTAGGTCCAATGAATCATTCCACGGAAGTGCTCTTTGGGCAAATCGAATAAATTTAAGTTGAATAAGTACTTACATCGTGTTTTTAAGTGTCGCGTGAGACGCTACACAGCTTTGCCACTTTTACTCGTATAGCGGATTCGGCCATCGCTATGTTGTAGAACGGTTTGACACGTTCACAGAGTATGCTGAATATGCTGTTATTTGCGACATTGGGCAGGGTTATGCCTCTAAAGTTCGTTCGAGACAAAGGATCACCTTTCTTGTAGATGGGCATATGAAGTCTAGTTATCGGGCATTCGTTTTTCCGCCCATAATTAGGTGATAATTGGTACATGCGTCCTTCTTAAATATTTACTCCGTACTTGAAGAGATTCGTCGATAAGTAATCAGAGCTGGCGGCCTTATTCTTCTTAAGTTTTCTTTTGATTAAAACAACCTCTACTTTCCTGGGTAAGGGAATCGGTTCTTCATTGACAGAATTTGGATTCCGTTACTGCCCTATAACTCTCTCTCTCTCTCTTAAAGATGTTTCGATCACGAGACATTTCAATTAACTTTACTTGGGAGGCTGCGTACGCCCTCTGCTTTTTACACAGAATTTGCTCCTACTCCCTTTTTCTAGATCGGCGCATCGCATCGATAAGCACAGCTCAATATGCACTGCGTCGAAAATTGATTTTCTTGCATCAGTTCGACAAAATATTTCGCCGAGTCCAAAAAAACCTTTTTTTTCTAATTACAAATTTTTTTTTTTTTATAGAGTTTCTAATATTACTCCCAAGCCATAGTAATATTATCGTTACTCTCAGCAAGCTGAGAGTTACCTATCCTGGTTAAAAGCACGAGACTTGGAACCAGAACTAGGCTCGGACGAATAATAGGGGTCGGTGGAAAATCGTACATGCGACTCTTTCTCACTTAAGATAAGAAAACAAAAACCACCTCCCTTCGAAACCTGCATACTACAACTAGGTTATTCCTATCTAGTAGTTTTATTTAAACTGTAAATTACGCGTTTGGCAGGCAGCTTCCCAGTGGAGGCAACTGCTAATACCGCCATAAGCACGCGGTTACATCTTATTGCGCTAATTCAAATGGTTTTATCCTTTGTAATCGGCGCACTAGGTTAGTATCGTCTCGAATTTGTAGCATGGTGATATTGCAATGACCGTGAAGGCGTGTCTGTTGTTTGCAGGCAAAATGTTTTATTTCATCTTCGACGGTAGCCATAGTTAGGTCTCTGTGGATATCAGTGTTTCTGATAAACCATGGTGCATTTACTATTTTTCTTAGCACTTTGTTTTGAAAAGTTTGTAAAATTTTGATATTACTGGATTTGGTACAACCCCAAAGTTGTATACCGTATGTCCAAACCGGTTTTAGTACTTGCTTGTATAAAAGCAGCTTGTTCTGCATGCTGAGTTGGGAAAATCTACCAAGCAGCCAGTGCATTTGTTTACATCGAATGGCGAGCTCTTCGCGTTTCTTCTTGACGTGCGGTTTCCATTTTAATTTCGCATCGAGTGTCATACCCAAATATTTTGCCTCGTTTGCGTACGGAATTCGTACCGAATCAATGAAAATGGGTAAGTTGTCTACCTTTTTATAAGTAAAATTCACGTGCGTTGATTTGGCCTCGTTGAGAGCAATACGCCAAGTCTTTGTCCAATCACAAATTTTGTCAATAGAACGTTGGAGTTTATTAGTTGCTGATTCAACGGTATTACTGACCGCTAATATAGCTGTATCGTCTGCAAATGTGGCTACTGTTGTGCCTTCTTCTTGAGGAATATCACTAGTGTATATTAGAAATAGGATCGGTCCAAGAACGCTTCCTTGGGGAACTCCTGCCGCGATTTCTTTAAATTCAGAGTAATCATTTCCGTGTTTTACACGAAAGAGTCTGTCTGATAAGTAACAACTAAGGATATCAGATAACTGTTTCGGAAAAGCTTGTCTTAGCTTATGTTTCAACCCTGTATGCCATACTTTATCAAAGGCCTGAGAGACGTCGAGAAAAACACTAGAACATATTTTTTTCTCCTCTAGGGCTTTTTCAATTACATTGGTTATTCTGTAAACCTGGTCGATTGTAGAGTGCTTAATCCTGAATCCGAATTGGTGGTCAGGTATTAATCGACGTTCTTCGATAATCGGATGTAGGCGCTTAAACAAAAGTTTTTCGAATACCTTCGGCATTATCGGTAAGAGAGATATTGGCCTATATGATTTTTTGTCATTCAGTGGTTTACCGGGCTTTGGAACCATTATAACTTCAGCTACCTTCCATTGTCGTGGAACGTACAATAACCTGAACGATGCATTTATAAGATATGCAAACTTTATTAAAGCTTTCCTAGGTAACTCTTTAAGGACCTGTCCTGTGATTAAGTCATATCCAGGAGCTTTGTTTAATTTTAGTTTCTCTATTTCGAAGCGTAGTTCGGCTAGCGATACACTTTTTATTCTATAATTGTCAGGTGCCACGGTTAGGACAGGAAATTCGAGCAACGCTTGACCATCAAATGGTTTAAATGTTTCTTCCAAATGTTCTGCAAATATTTCGGCTTTTTCCTTGTCACTCTTCGCCCATTCTCCATTGATTTTCCTGATGGGTGGCGCTTGCGTTTTTGGTTTTTTAATGCCTTTCATGGCTTTCCAGAGCGAGTAATTTGTACTTTTATCCGCAGTTAGGCTTCCAAGATATGTAGAAATTTGACGATTTTTAAAGTCTCGAATTTCTCTCTTAAGTTTACTACAAAGGTAGTTAAGAGTGGTTTTATCCTGTGGAGCGCGAGATTGTTGCCATCTTTTGCGCGCTCCCCTTTTCTTCTTTAACAATTGCGTGATTTCCAAGGGATATGTTATTTCGCAATTTGTGGTTATTTTCCGTTTATGGGGAGTATTTTTCCAGGCTGAGCATTGTATGACGTTAATAAATTGATCGACTTCGTCTTCAAGTTCGTGGGGTGTTCGAAGAGACACTTTGAGATCGATTTTACTTTCACAGTATTTTTTAAAGGATTCCCAGTTTGTTTTCATGTTAGTTAGTCTGGGCGGACCTTCTTTTTTTCGTAGACAGCCGTTAATTGTCAAAATGACCGGTGAATGATCAGAAGAAAGATCGAAGCATTCCTCAACTACAATAGAGTTTCCCGACAAACCTTTCGTGATGAAGAAATCGATGAGGTCTGGTGTTTTTGCCGTATCCGAGGGCCAGTATGTCGGTTTACCTGAGGAATGAAAGTCTACCCCCAATTCCATACCGGCTTCGTAAAGAACTCTACCTTTTACTGAAATGCATCTCGATCCCCAGAAGGTATGTTTTGCGTTAAAGTCACCTCCGATGACGAAATTTCGTCCAAGTGAGTCAAAGATACTTATAAAATCGCTTCTTTCCATCGTTGCACGTGGGGGGCAATAGATAGCTGCAAAATCATATTTTATGTGTTTAATTTTTACGCTCACCGTGCATAATTGCAGTTTGTCAAGCTCGATTGTTCCACTGACTGAGTGTTCAATGGTATTTTTGATCAACAAGGATGCCCCGCCTCTCGCCCTTTCCGAAGGGTGATATGCGTGATAGGCAATGTATCCTCGAATGTTTGTGCTGGTTTCTTTCGTCAGATGAGTTTCCGAAATCAAACAAATATCAATTTCATATTTATGAATGAATATCTCGAGCTCGTCCAACTTATGCAGAAGGCCGTTCGCATTCCATGTCACTAATTTAACTAAATCCGTCATATTTATATTATTGCACGTGTACTTCGAAATTGATTTTCGAGCTTGTCGAGTTTTTCAAACATACGTTTATTAATTTGGCTCTGTTCTTCTAGCCTGGCAAGAATTGCAGAGAAAACTTGGGAGACTGGATCAGATGTTTTATTTGTTTGTTCGCGTCCTTGCAACGCAGCTTCAGCGTATGTTTGTGGAACAGCTTTCGGTGACTTTTTTCTAAACAATTTTCCTTCTCTTGGGTGTTGTGTTTTGACCATTTCTTTAGCCTTTTTTCGTCCTTCATTGGTTTTATTGTTGCCCCTTTCAGGTTTGTTATTGGTTTTATTTGCGATTGGTAGCGTAGTTTTCTTTATTTTGTCGCGCCTATTTTGAAGTTCCTTAGCCACTTCACATCCGCGATAATTTGCCGGATGTTTTCCATTGCAATTTATGCATGTTGGTAGGTCTTGTCTACTTAGAGCGCATTCCTTCGATAAATGTTTACCGGCACATTTTACGCAACGCGGCTCTTTTTGGCAATACGTGTGCGTGTGATTGTAGCCTTGGCAACGCTTACACTGAGGAATCTGACGAGTCCTTTGGCGCATCGGTTCAATTTTAACCACTATGTTTAGGATAGTTTTAATGTTGTATATTTTTTCCATGTTTTCAGACTTTTACAAAAATGGAGTTGAAAAAAAATATTTTTTTCTTAGATTTTCTCTCAACATGCGCTGCGATTTTCCGAACACATTCGTATGTACGCCGTTAAGAGTTTAGCTTATGTACAGGCCTTCCGGTCAGGTTCGCTGACCGATTTCCTGGCGACTTGTTATCAGGTTAGAGTCTTTGATTGGTATTGGTTATTGCCCTTATTATCAAAGAATCTTCAACATTATGTCATAAGTATGGACTTGTACTCATATTTCGGGACACATACCCAATCATGCCTTGAATGAATATTTAATACTTGGACGACTGTTATTAATAATTCCTCTTCATAAAAAAGGTTGGAAATCAGTGAGCCATTATAGACCAATATCATTACTTCCAACGTTCTGTAAACTATTTGAAAAAGTAATGAAAGAGCGTATTTTGTCATTTTTAAACAAGAATAATTACTTATGCTATCAACAGTTTGGATTTCGCGAGGGTAAATCGACAGAAGATGCTATTGGAAAATTATGTATTCAGATATGCAGCTGTTTTAATAGCAATACTAGCCCTATCGCATTATTTATTGACATGCCAAAAGCCTTTGAGATGGTTAATCATTCGATTCTTTGGACAAACTGTACAAAGCTGGATTCAGGGATTTAGTGTTTAATTGGTTTAGATCCTATCTATCAGAAAGATCTCAACAAGTAAGAATTAACGAAGTTTATAGTAATAATGTTGCAGTTACGGATTGGAGTACCTCAGGGTTCGCTCGTTTTAGGTCATATTTTTTTTCCTATTTATGTAAACTCTATATTCAAACAAAATTTGAGTAGTAATATAACGGCGCAGGGACATAAGTCCGGAAGACATAAGTCCCGAATTGATTTAGGGACTTATAACCCTTTATATTGAAAATGGGACACAAGTCCCAAATGTAACAAACAGTTGGAAATATTTTATATTTTTTAACGTTTATAAATTGATAGGTAAAACATAATTAACGCGAAAAAAAATCGAACAAATTAAATAAACATTTTAATTAAATTTATTTTTATTTGATCAAATTCTCAAAAATGAGCCCCGAGGACATATAGAATTCTTCTACTGGTAAAATTGTCCGCTTTGCACGGAAAGTCGAAATTCTACTAGTTTAAACTTTTCTGGCCCATACGGTACAAAAGATCTTTTAGGTCGAAGTACCCCCCCCCCCCCCCCCCCCCCTTATAAATCGCCTTGGCGAGCCAGAATTTAAAAAAATAAAAATTCTCAAAAACATCGAATTCAGAAAAGGACACAAGTGCTGAGAAAAGGTATTAAATCGATGTTTTTGAGAATTTGATAAAATAAAAATAATAAAATCGCCGAACATTGATTTCAGAAGTAGACATAAGAACTGAGAAATGGCATTAAATAATTTTTTTTTAATTGTTTGGCTTACTTTCTTTGTCACGATGCAAACTCGACTAATAAACAATACAAAATTACATGATTTGCATTTTTCCCAACTGCTCGTACCTAGCTAACTGCATTTTTTTTCAAGGTAATACTCAAAAACAACATCGAGATAACGAAACCGATTTGACTATTTGTTGTAGCATTTGGAGTGGTCTTCTTAGTTTCTCTCTAGGCGTATATTTAGGAAATGTATAGTGGGACATAAGTCCCGAATTAATTTTTCGGGACTAATGTCCCACTTAAGTGGGTCATAAGGCCCTAATTGATTTCGGGACTTATAACCCACTTAAGTGGGACATAAGTCCCGAAAAATGAATTCGGGACTTATGTCTTCGGGACTTATATCCCTGCGCCTAATATAACAGCTTTTGCTGACGATATGGCATTTACAAAAGTAAACAGTTCAACATTCGAGTCGCTGGTAAAATTAGAGACTGACGTGCAACTGTTAGGGCAATGGTTTGCAAAGCATGAACTAATTGTAAGCGAAAAAACTAAGGTTATGTTTTTCAATGCAAAAAGTCAAGTGTGCTTGAAAGTTCTTTTTCACTCTGTTACGTGTCCGAAACTTTCAATGTCCGCTCATAACTGTGATAAAGCTAATTTTTGTATGAATCTATCCTGTTGTTCAAATTGTTTTCAAGTAGAATCTGTTGAATGTTATAAGTATCTTGGAGTACCAATAGATAAGCATTTGGAAAATCCATGCAGCTGACTTAAAAAAGTATATGATGTAGGCAATGCGTAAAACATTTCTGTTACAACCTTACCTAAAAAAACTTCTCACAGTAATTTGCTATGGTCTTGTTAACTTAAAACTACAATATGGTTTAACGAGTTGGGCTGGAGCTAACAGTAATACAATTGAACCACTTCAAATAGCACAAAAGCCTATTGTCAGAATTATTTGTAAAAAAGTAGATTTTTTAAAAAAATGTAAAAAGTTTTGCTCTCGTTGATGTGTAAATATATTTTTTCTCGGTAGGGGCTAGTTGGAAATATCGAGCGTCCCCGTCAGATTTTCCCGTCACCGTCAGATTTTATTACCACGTGAGTTAATCGGTGCTCAGTCGTTCCGCAGCTCTCTTCGAGATAGGTCGGCTAGTTAGTATTCAGCGGGAAAAAAGAAAAGTGTATCGATTATAAAAGCGATTTAGCCAAGTGTTTTTAAGTCCAAGGTTGGCTTAGTAAGGTAGGCGTCCGACTTTGACGCCGGAGACTCGGGTTCGATTCTCGGCCAGTCTTCAATTTTTAATTTTATTTTTTTTTCGGAAATATAGTGATAGAGTCACAAAAATAAACAAAAAAAAAGTGCCGCATTATCAGGCGATGGACCCCGGAAAATCGGTGGTCCCGCTTACGGGTGTGGGTGTGCCGTTGCGACGTGTGGTGCGAACACGTGAGCCGGCAAAAAAATCAGCAGCAACAACAGCAGCAACAACAGCAGTAACGAAAGCAGCAACAGCAGCAACAACAGCAGCAGCAATAACATCAGCAACAACAACAACAATAGCAACAGCAACGGGAACAGCAGCAGCAGCAGTGTGTATGCCAAGGGCAGTAGCTGCACATGCTTCTAAAATGGCACCAATTGCAGCAACAACAACGGGTCGATCGTTGCCTAGGCGAGTGTTCTCGCAGGCAATTCCAGTACCAACAAAGTCAGTAGCAGCAGCTGAAAACCCAGCGACAGAAGTAGAGAAGGAGGAGTTTCGGAAGGTGGAGAAGAGGCGACGGAAGCTTAATCCAAAGCCGAATCTTTCTGCGAAGAGAAGGGCGAACCTGGCAGGCCCTAATGTGGAATCATCGATGGCTGGTACCGATGATGACACGGATAACACCAGCTCTTACGAAGCTGAAGTGCGAGCGGGCCGGTACGTCGGAGAGGGAAACTCCTTCAGGGACCTACCGGTCGACGACGATGATAGCAATGTCATCCAAATGGAGGATAGAGAGGAAGATGATGAGGAGGCTCAGCTTGACCAACTCATCAAAGAGCTCCTTGAGAAACGTGAGCAGTTGAGGCTGAAAAAAGTACAGCAGCAGCAACAACAAATAGTGCTGAGGGAGCAAATCCAGCAACAACATCAACAGAAGCAACAACAACGACAACAGCAACAGAACCAACAAAAGCAGCAACAGCAGCAACAAAAGCAGCAACTGCAGCCAAATCAGCAACAGCAGTCAAAGCAGCAACAGCAGCAGAAACCAGCAAGGAAGAACAAAATTCCACCGATTAATGTGAGTAATTTCGACATAAGTGATAGTATAAGGTTATGTAGGCTTATAACAAAGAACTTTCATGTTAAAAGGCTATCGGCCAATAAACACATAATTATTTGTGAAGAAATAGAGGAGTACAATAGGGTGCGCACCGCCTTGGGAGAGGTTAAGACCGAGTACTTTACGTACACCCCAAGAGAGCAAAAGCTAAAAACCGTTGTATTAAAGGGAATTGATCCCTCAATAAAAACGGAGGAGCTCGAAAGAGAGCTAAAGAACTTTGAAAGCGATGACCTCAAGTTCGTGGGGGTCAAGCCGTTTTCCTCGGCTGTGGCAAGGGGTGGTAACCGTCACTTACCATTCTTCCTGGTTCAGCTCACTCCCGACAGCAAAATTGACAGGCTGCGAAATATCCGCTACCTGTACTACCATGCTGTAAGGTGGGAGAAAATAAAGAGGTCAGATCGCATACTTCAATGTATGCGCTGCCAAAGGTTCGGGCACGCCGCAGCTAACTGCAACATGCAGTTTAGATGCGTGAAGTGCGATAAGGACCACATACATGGTGAATGCTCTCTGGGTAAGGAGAGAGTCGAAGATCGGAGTGTACTCTCCTGTGTGCTCTGCAGGAACTCTGGGCATCCCGCCAACTTCAGGGGTTGTCCAAAGTACCAGGAGTTGAAAAAACGAGTCCAGGCCCGCAAACAGCAGTCTGAAGATGATAGGCGTCAGAGGAGTCGCTCGTTCGCAAATTTTGTGGCACCCAACGTGTCCTTTGCCCAAATGGCAGCTGGACCGGGTCAAGCCCACATGACATCAAACCAACCAAAGGTAGCCCAAAAGGCACCAGAGGTGGATCTGGACTTAAAATCGATCCTTCTGTCTCTGCACGGAAAGATCGATAAGTTCCAGAAACAATTAAATGAACAAGCGGCCCGAATTGACTTTATCTATTCGGAGCTGTTGGTGGGGTCTGGTGTGCCATAAATCTAATGGCTGCGCTGGATGAGGGAAACTTAAAGATCCTTGCTGTGAATGTTAATTCACTAGTCAGGATCGAGAAAAGAACGTCACTTGCCAATTTGTTGAAAACCGAAAACCCGGATGTGCTTTTGGTTAGCGAAACTAAGCTAAATCAGAAGCACAAATTGGGATACAAAGACTATCATGTAATAAGAAGAGACCGGCCTCGCTCCACTCAAGGAGGTGGGGTTGGAATCTTAATTCGAAAAGGCCTGCGCCATAGGGTTATATATAGCGGGGACGTACGTAGGTTCCAGTTGTTGGAGGCATGCATCATATGCATTCCTCTCCATAGCCGGAGGAGATTGTATGTGGTGTCGCTTTACGCACCTGCTGCACCTCCACCAAACCAATTTATGACAGAGCTCGAGACACTTTTTCGTGGTCTGCAGCTGAACTCGGAAGAGAATTATTACTTCTTGGCCGGAGATATTAATGCCAAACATGCGGCATGGGGAAATGTTACTGCAAATCCCAGGGGCAACCAGTTTCACGACTGGTGGCGCCTCAATATGATTGAGTACAACCTCGAGTTGTACGCGACGGATATCCCTTCTTTCCCAAGAAGCGGTGCTTTCCTGGACTTGGCCTTAACGGACGCAAGACTTCAACTGACGAACATAGATCAAAACACGCGGAACTGTTTGCGTGCGTTTGAGTACGATAGTGACCACTACGGACTCGCCGCCGCAATACGGATCCCGAACGAGCAAACGCTGCTGGAGGAGTACGAAGCAGTGTGTTCATTCGATTATCGGAGGGCACAATGGTCGCGCTTCTCCAGATTTTTAAAGCGAGATATACGTTCGAGTGGGATCGACCCACCGACAAACAGTAACATGACAAATGATGACATTGATCGGCATTTATTGCAAATGGACGACGCCATCAAACGAACTATGGAACGAACTATTCCTCGGGTAGGACGTTCCGACGACGACCAGACAGAAAAGTACAGAAACCCTACAATCGACGCACTATACCGACAGAAAAGTAGACTGCTCTCGAGGCTTAAACGGCTGTACAGACAATTTGCTGACCCCAACGACCCGGAGGTTAGGATGCTGAAGTCAGAGATCCGAATCCTGAAACAGCTGATTAAAGAAAATTACAGAAAATCTGTAAGTCTGTATTGGGGCAATAAAATTCGGGCTATTAAAACCTGTAGTCCGAATATGTTCCCACAGATAAATAAGTTGTTCAGGAGGAAAGATCACAATGATATTCCTTGTGTTCGAATCTCCCAGACAGCAGAGAACAGACAGACAGTACTGACTGCTGGAATAAGTCCAGAAAGTGTCGCTTCAAACGACGATTTTTTCGTGGTCGAGGACCCACAGGAGAAAGTGGATTTGCTGGGCGCTTGTTTCGAGGCCGTGTATACGGTGAACAATCCTGTTCGCCGTAACCACGACATTGAGAATAGGGCTCTGGTGAGCCACTTCTATCTGCGCACCGAACTTGAGAATTGGCGATCTGAGAATAACGGATTCACCGTGTTCACTGATGAAAACCATGCTAATGCAGTTGTCGCCAATGGCCGATATGCATCGCACTTGTTCGTGTCGAAGGATGATCTTCTGTGCATCTTCGAGTCACTAAAGAATAAAAAGTCGGCGGGGATGGATGGTGTTCCAAACGTCGTATTGAGACACCTGCCTCTGGAGGCTGTAGATATTTTCACCACGCTGTTTAACAATGCGCTGAATAATGCACATTATCCGGCGCATTGGAAGGTAGCTGTGGTACACCCTATCCCGAAAAAAGGTAAAGATAGGACGAACCCTGCCAATCTCCGGTCAATTAGCTTGCTTCCGAATATTAGCAAGGTCTTTGAAAAGGTTGTCAATAGAGCTCTGTTAAAGTGGGTCGAGGACAATAACATAATTCCGGACAACCAGTTTGGTTTCAGGGCGAGGCATGACACTATTCATGCCGCGTCGAAACTGGTTTCCGACATTCAGTGGAATAAATGCAAGAGCCAATGCACGGGTGCTTGTCTGGTTGATTTTGAGAAGGCTTTCGACACCGTATGGTTAGAGGGACTTTTCTACAAGTTGACCAGGCGGGGGATGCACAAACCTTTGCTATATGTAATTTATAATATGCTTATGGGAAAGAAGTTCGTTGTCAAATGTGGCAACGTGACTTCGAGCAGAGTCTTTGAAATTAAAAACGGTTTACAGCAGGGGGCGGTCAATTCTCCGATCCTGTTTAACATTTACACGAGTGATCTGGTGGGTTCACTCAGACATGCTATAGCGTATGCCGACGATTTGGTGGCATACAGATCAGGTCCTAAAATCGAGGTCATTAATATCCTTTTGCAGCGTGACTTTGATCAAATTAAGCGATATTGCGACGACTGGAAGTTGAAAATCAACTTTCAGAAGACGGAAACAATCTTGTTCAGAACTCCATTGGCTGGGGCCTCTAGGGATACCAGAAAAAACTGGAAAAAATTGGCCATTATTGGACAAAATGGGCAGCCATTGGCGGTGAGAAGCGCAGTTAGATATCTAGGTATCTGGCTTGACCAGTATCTATATTTCGATAGACATATAGTTGCTTGTCTTGCTGGGGCCAAGAAGGCTTATGCTCTGACAAGGAGACTGTTTCATAGCAGTCAACTTGACTCCAGAGTGAAGGTCATTTGCTACGTGGCCCTTATAAGGCCGATCATCGCTTATGGTTGTCCATTATGGTTTAATATAGCGCCTAGCTATATGGAAAAGATTCGGGTGTTGGAGAGACAATGTCTTAGGACCTGTCTCCGGTTGTTCCGAACGCCTGAATCCAACTATATAAAATACTATCCCAACAAGGTCCTATACGATGGGGCTCAGTTGAATAGGATTGACAATTTCCTCATTAAGGTGACTCGAAGGCACGTTGCAAGGGCGATGGCCAGCGACAATAGTCTGATCTTTGGGGCTTACTACCCCAATGAAATGTACATTGAGAGTACACTCCGGTCTGGCTTTATCCCGCCAGAGGCATTTATCCATATTGATGCAAAAGGGCTGGTACAGACGAGGGATGGTATCCCGGTATTATACCACCGCTACCGCAGTGCGAGAGATAAGCGGCTCATCCGCGGCGAGGACGTCGCCAATGCTCATGAGCTCCTCCGTTTTAGTACCGCAATAGCGGAGAGGGATAAATTCGATACAGAAAAGCAATTTGCCGAATTTTGGTGGCTTTTTGAGGGTGGAGGGTTCAACATGCCCTCCCAAGACGGTGCGTTACTCTAGGTAACATCCTCTTAGTTTGTAAGATAGATTAAGTTATCTAGGGCGTTTCTGGGAGGGGCCGGGCTCGCCAACTTGTGGTGGTGCTTCCGGGAGGTGATTGATTCTGTAAGGCATCAGTCAGCTCACGGCGGCGCGTGTGCACGTTGACGACTGCCAGGCGCTCGGAAAGCAATTGGGAATTTGACCACTTGTTTCGTAATGCAACGAGTGCTCAGAATCCTAATTATAGTTAGAATATGTTAAGTAGTTTAAGTAAGTAGAGTAGGTAGTTTGTAATTTGTAATTTGTTTTTTTATATAAAAATATAAAATTTGATAAAGATGCCGAGTTTTCTTAAAAATTTTCTCGATGAAAACATAATATGTAAGATTAGTTCGTAAAATAGTTTTTAGGCCGAAAGGCAATAATTATAAGATAGAGTTAAGTTTAGGGCGTCCGCATAAGGATCAATAATCTAGAATAAGTATCCTGTTAATTTTAAGTTAGATTTACTCATTTTTGTCTAGTATATAAGTTGATATAAGCTAATAATTAATAAAAATGAATTTAAAAGTCAAAGTCAAAAAGTTAATCGGTGCTCGCCAGATCACCGCAATTAAACGACGTTGGGCGCGGTTAGTACGTAGATGGGGAACCGTTTGAGAACAACCGCGTGTCGTTGTTTTTTTTTATTTTATTTATTTCGTTATAAATTTTCCAGTTTTAATTGTTTAATTTTGGAGATTATTATGTCCTTACGAAACACCGGGAAGTTGTGTGGAAGTTGATTTGTTTTGAATAATTGAGGTTGTATAGCTTGAAGTTTGTTGTACATCAGTTGAAGGTAAGAGGAAAAGTATCGATTTGAACTTCGGTAACCGATGGCTGATTTAAGAATGTCACTTTTAGTTGTAATAAGGTTATTTACCAAGTGGTCATTGGAGAACCAAATAAGGTCCTTAAGCCCGAAAAAAAACTTTTTTTCAAAAACTCCTAAAAAACCGCGCAGTATATTGTGTTCAATCTTATTTGACTAACAGATCCTTGGAACAACAAAAAGGTCCTTAACACGTTCGCGGACAAGGCGGCATATGCCGCTCAATTTTGCCGTTTTTGCTGGGACAAAGCGGCATATCCCGTCCAACTTTGTTGTACTCTATACCGCAAAGCGGCAACTGCCGTCAAGATTTTCATTGAATTATATACGCAATGAAACCCAGCAGACCGCTAGGCGATGGTCTCAGCGATGTTGTTGTTTTTTTGTTATTGTAGCGGTTTATAGTACTTTTCCCGTTTTAAAAGTGATGAAAAAACGGCAGAGAATATTGTTTCACGTTCTTTCATTATTCTTATTCTTCTTATTTTCCTTATTTTCATATTTGTTTATTAATTTTTTTATATGAAATAATAAAAGTGTTTCTTTTCCTATATATTCCAGAGCGGCGTTTCCCGCTCTGTCCCAACATATCAAATATATATGTAAAATTTTAATCTACTGGGACAGAGCGGCATTTTCCGCTCCTGTTTTTTTTACAAGAAAAACATGTAAATCATTATGAAAATCCTATTGGTTGTTTTTTCGTTAATTTATTCCAATCGGAACAAAAGTTATGGTTGGTGCATTTTCCAACCCCGTTTGCGATTTCAACTGTCCGCGAACGTGTTAAAAGTAGAAAAAAGGATATTTTTCCAAAATGCCATTGCAATCCACACGGTATATCTGTGTTCAATGTTATTTGACTAAGAGGTCCTTGCAACAACAAAAAAGGTTCTTAAAAGTCGAAGAAATGATATTTTTCCAAAATGCCGTTAGAATCCTCACGGTATATCTGTGTTCAATGTTATTTGACTAAGAGGTCCTTGCAACAACAAAAAAGGTCCTTAAAAGTCGAAGAAAGGATATTTTCCCAAAATGCCATTAGAATCCACACGGTATATCTCTGTTCAATGTTATTTGACTAAAAGGTCCTTGCAACAACAAAAAAGGTCCTTAATAGTCGAAAACAGGATATTTTTCCAAAATGTCATTAGAATCCGCACGGTATATCTGCGTTCAATGTTGTAGCTAACCACCAAATCGATTGTATTTTTAGCGCAGCTAATTTAACTAAGTTAGTTACTTAGTTGTGGCGTTAGCTAGATAAGAAATTAGGTAGTTGACGCGAAACTGTGCCTACATGTTTACACATCAACTATACCGTGAGTGCAGCGTGGCTTACACTTTTTTTTTATAATTTGTTTATGCTAAAGTGTTTTTTTTCTATTGTTACAGTACCCTTATAGTGCTAAGAACACAGCGTTAGAATTTGTGTTTAACAGCAAGCAGCACCTGGCAATATCGTATTTCATTGCATGCTTTTCGGTGTTACTAACTATTAGAAAGAATAGAGAGATAGGAAAGAAGTGTTTGGGTGCAGTTGTAGGGTTTTTTCTCCACGGGTGCTGCCTAAGTTGCTTAGGGAGATTACCATATCATGTTTTCGATATAAAGTAATCGACTTGACCGTGATTCGAACGCATCACCTTCCATTCAGTAAGGAACTCCCTCAAATTTTACAATTAAAACATCTACATATATGTTTACAAAGTTCTTGGAGTGTTTATACAGGTTAATAGTAAATTCTTAGCAACAAGTAAATGTACCGGTGGCAAAGAAGACCATTTTTATAACTTTTATACTGTATCAGCACCTACATTATGTAATCAATTACCGTACGAGATTAGAATAATTATTACACAAAGTTTATTTTTAAAAAAGTCAAACTATTATCATTTAGTATGGATATTTCTCAAGTCAAAAATTTATGAGCACTGTTTGAATGAAATGAATCTTACATTTTTTATATAAAGTCTTAAATTAATTATATGTCGTTTCCTTTTCACATAATTACTGTTTATTAAAAAAAAAAACACAACTATTATGTATCTACTCTTTATTTATATATTTTCTTAATTTGTGTAAAATCTAAAATTAATTTATTTTGTTCATTATTCTTGTTATAAACAAAAAACAATCCACAGCTATTGTAAATTTATTTATCAAATGGGCCCTTCGCCGCTAGCCTGTATAAGGCTATAGAATGTCACCCTATTATTTTATTCCTAACTTTTGCCTAATTTATATGTATTAAAACATTATCCCTAGGATAAAATATATTAAGAAAAAAAAATGCTTATACAAGGTGGCGCAAAAGTAATCCTCCTATCAGAAAATGCTATAAATTTTGCGATTAGCCACTAATGTCAGTTCTGTTTAGACATTTGTGTAGTAAACACATGCGAAATACACGTTAATAAACAATGTTACGCTACACTGCTCCAGAACGCGGAATATTGGTGACTATTTATTTGAGCAATAATCGGTCGGTGACCAAAAAACATCGGAAGGTTATTTTTGCGCCACCTTGTATATGAGCTTTAGCTAAAATAGAAAAAAAAAAAACGCAATAAACTTTAAGAAACATAAAAAAAGATTAAAGAATTAACCGCAAACGAATTTTGAACAAATTAACCATGAAATTTAATATTTTATTTTTTATTTTCCAACGGAATGCAAGCGTTGATTAATTAAAAATGTTTCATTTGGGGTAGGTACACAGGTTCTAAGCAAAAATAAAAAAAACAATATTTTTTTTTATGATAATAAACTTTTGTTTCATGTTTGCTTTTGATTTAGAAGTCGTATTTTATAAAGTTCAGGTGCTAGACCAGATAATGATAATTCTGGTAATTAGTTAATGTGTGGGTGCCCTATTTATGGGCAATACTTAGACATTTATCTATCACTAAATTAAAAAATGAATTTTATTTAGCTCTCTATATCAGATATAAAAAATAATAAAAAAAGAAAGGGCAGGTTAAGTTCACATTTTTCATGTCAAAACACATAAATTCCATGTCTATTCCATTATGTGAAGATTATATCATCGTATAACAAACACTTAAAAAACATGACACAGAGTAAAGGGACGATAGTTTATTGCAGCGTGCGCCGCCGGCCTGACTGATACCCAATCGATACTATTTTTAGAATCAAAGGGTCTTGTATCTGTGTATGTTTATAAACATCTTAGCGATCTTCACCTTTTGTTGTTTACAATTGGGTGCTGTTTTTTATTCTTATTTTTATCAAAGCTAAATTCAATTTTGTATCCTAATTTTAGAGAAGATCGGCCAATCAACCGCGTTGGGATATAAAATTAAATGGAGATCTCTCTGTAAAAATGTAAGTTCAACAAATTAAGAATTACAATTGTGGATGAAATCCGGTCTCGAACGATGCAAATAAAGTGCATTGGCGCTCTTATATCATTGAAATGTTATATATATTAAGTTGAATGAATTGTAGGATAGTTTTAATTTGGTTATCATTTAGAGTTCCAGATGTAGTATAAGTTATTCTAAATTGTAATGGTTTGGTTCTTTATACTTGTTAACCCGTGCAGCGACCCGTCGCGATGGGGTAAACATATCATAAAAACTGCTTGTGGTAAATAGGTAAAATAACATCTAAGCAATTTTTACATTCAGGTGAATCATCTAAAGCTGTTGTTATACGACCCATTCGCAAAATAGTTCAGCTGAGCACGGGACAGTGTGAGATCGTCGCCATGACGTTCAACAACGCCCAATAAGTTTCAATGAACTGGTTGAAGCGGTAAGAGAGTGTAGCCGAGAACCCACATGTCTCGTATCGTAACCCCGCCAAATTAAATAAACTCAGTCATCTTCTGTGATCGAAAATCGCGCCCAGTTGTGTGCCCGGCGCTCACATACGGTTGACAATGTTGGACAGCGTACAAAAAGTATGAGAGCAAATTAACGGCAGCTGAGATGAAGATGCTTCTCATAACAGCAGGAGTATCGATCACATATCACGTCGAAGAACATATCTCAAAGAAAATGGAGCGCGACCGGCAGCAACACCAGCATTTGATTGTCCTCAGCGACGAAGTGATTAAAAATCGGGATTCATGCCGTAATTTTCTGCAGTAGAACCAGCGCACCACGCTGGCGGACTAGTATGGATGGAGTTAAGTGGGAGTGTTACCATCCCATCAATGCTGATCATAGCCTAAACGTCATTAAGCCAGAAGAAGAAGAAGAAGACTGGATCAAGAACTTCTTCCATCAACACCACAGCTTCAATCAAGTGAGCGTAATTATGCTTTCCAACAAGATGGCGCTTCTTGTCACGCGGTTTAATCCACGACACACGGCGTGGTTGTCTGTTAAAGCCATTCCTTTGTTAGAATGGCCTTCAAGCAGCCTTGGCCTTTTACCAATCGAGACTGGTTGTCATAAAATGAAGAAGAAATTACGAAAAGAATCTGCCAGAAGTCGTCAAGGCTTAAGAGGCAGAATAAATTGTATTTGTTAATCATTTACGCTAAAAAAGTGACAGAAATTAGTTGACACTATGCCGCTAGGGTGGCGACGGTGTAGAGGTTAGTGTGTTGGCTTGTTACCCATGCGGCGCAGGTTCAATCCCCATGGGGAACAACAACATACGCCACCCACTCACATGCCTCTATACCAAAAGAGGATTTCTGCCTGGTAGTACAATGGCCCGTAGCGAGTCTGAGTGCTCTGTGATTTGAATTTCCTTTCTTTTAAAAAAAAAAAAAATGCCGCGAGGATAAGATAATATGATTTGCTTTATTAAAATCACTCTTTTTCAAGATCCCGTTTTTATAATGTTACTTTTTTGTTTTTCTTATTTGGAAAATGAATAAATCTTTTCACTCATCAAGAAAAGTTGCGTTACTTGTTCGAAAAATTTAATGAGCTAGCACATATAATTATCATAATCAATGCTCTAAAATCAATGATAATCAAAATTATGTACTATTTTTGAAAAAATATTAAAACTCTTTTTTTTTGTAAACTACGAAAAATTAAATAAAATTGCTTTTGGAAGTCAAAACTAATGCGTTAGCCGTGGTTTCTGACTCAAGTGGTAACGTTGGCTATAGGACTTTGGCTCGTTTTAGTAGATGAGCCTGAGAGGATTAAAGGATGAGATAAATACTCTTTAAAAATCAAGCGAATGCACAAAATGCAACTGCTTCTATTGGAAATCGTGTGTTACGAATCTCGCATGTTGGTAGCATGGACTACCACACCTGTATAGGAGATTACCACATCCCTTGGTGCAACCAAGCAAACAATGACTCATACATCTTCTTAAAAATATTTGAAAAACATATTCTGACCTTCAAACTTTAAAATGTATCTGTACCTAATATGTTAAGATTATCATTTTCGGACCATATACAATAACTTGTAAATGCTGGAAAATGAATAAACTTCTAGCGAATGCTGGATAAATAAAGAAATAAGTAGTCAAATGAATCTGAAAAAGCTAGACGTGTGTGTGTAACAATTTCAATATCAACAATAATAAAATATCAATATCTTACAACACACACTGTGCCTACCATCCTCTGCCATCCCAGGCACGCTGTACTACGACACACTTCGCACACAGGACTAAATATCCGACGGAGTATTTTTCGTTCAAAAGAACCCAATATTAGTTCCCCTTTGCTACTTATCGTGCAGTATTCGACACCAAAGCAGGACTGGCAGGATTAAGTTTCGATAGAGTATGTATTTTGTTTCTTCGAGTGAAGAGTTTGGCCAAAGGTAATTCTCCGTCGGATCTCCAATAAGGTGTCATTTGTGGAGTTGTTGTTTACTCCAATTTAGGTGAACTCCTTAACTGCATCGAAGTTATTGCTATATCAACAGTGGGTTTTTTTTTATAATTACCGTGCGCTAACGGGATTTTTTTTTTATTTTTCCTGCAATTAATACAGTACTCTTATAATGTTGCCACAGCGCAGGCATTTTCGTTGCTGTCGCAAATGATTCACTGCCTGTTTTGGGTGCTGCTTACTACAGAAAGAATAGGAGGATAGGAAAGGAGTTTTTGGTGCGATAGAGTTTTTTTTTCTCCAGGGGAGATTTGAATTGTTGTGTGTATTCAATTTTACAAAGCATGGCTCTGGTCGGGGTTGGAACACACCGACCTGCCAATCACTTTGCGAATACACTGCCATCGAACCATTGCCACCTGCCATTGTCCTAGGCGGTGGGCAGATGTGTGTGTGTCTGTTGATAGCATCTATTTAGTCCTGTCCTCATTAATTTGCAGACCAACCAATTTCGGCTGCTCTTCAGCCGTCGTAAAAAACCTCTATTACGGCACGCTGGGAACGCTCGATGATATCGATATTGTCCGCATACCCCAGTCTATTCTATTGAAAATAGTGCCTTCCTTCGGGTGCAGGTTTGGAATAATTCCAGAGAGCTGCTTCCAAACTGCACATTACACCGCGTGTTCTCAATCACGCGACATAATTCAGATCAGTTTTGCCGGAATCCCACATTCGGACATGTTCATATAGAGCTCCTGACGATGAGTGCTATCATATGCGGCTTTAAAATGAACGAAAGATGCTGAGTGATGGTGTTATCTTTTATCGTGTTTATCTTTTGTCGTGTCGTGGAGGCTGTGCTTGTCAACTAATCCGACGATGATGTTTTCCTTAGCACAACTTTGACGAATGGAACTCCTAGTCTAAGAGCCCACAGCAAATTTTGAGCGTGAAAATATAACCAAAAAGCTGATACATGAACAGAAAGGTCTCCAAAAAGTAAACTCAAATGTCGAAGTCTGGCAGCGCTTAGTTGCAGCTGAGGTTAGTAATAGTAGGTTGAAAACGTGTTTTTTTTTCCAAAATCTGTATTTTTTATATAACCACTTGAATATAGTATTAAATGAAAGAACAGACTGCCCTGATCACAAAAATATAGGTCCCAGACGTAGCCATACCCTTGCCAGACGTACTAATAGTACGAGGGCGGGTCAATAAGTCCGTGACTTTTGGAATAAAACACAGATTTTTTGATTAAAAAAAAATTTCATTTTTCAACGTAATCTCCCTTGAGCTCTATACACTTTGTCCAACGCTTCTCTAATTTTTTTATCCCTTCCAAAAAAAATGAGTTGTTGAGGTCCTCAAAATAGGCATTTGTTTGCGAGATGACTTCATCATTGGAGTCAAATCTTTTTCCACAAAGCCATTTCTTCAGGTTTGGGAACAAGAAGTAGTCGCTCGGAGCCAAATCTGGAGAATAGGGTGGATGAGGGAGCAATTCATAGCCCAATTCATGGATTTTTGCCATGGCAACTGCACATGTGTGCACCCTTGCATTGTCTTGGTGGAAAAGAACTTTTTTCTTGGCCAAATGACGTCAGTTTTTTTTCAAATCGTCATTGAATCGGTCCAATAAGTTGGCATAATATTCCCCATTGATTGTTCTTCCCTTTTGAAGGTAGTCAATGTGGATTATCCCGCGTGCATCCCAAAAAACAGTCGCCATAACTTTATTGGCTGACAAACCCACCTTGGCCTTCTTTGGCCCCGATTCACCCTTAGAAACCCACTGTTTTGACTGTTGTTTGGTCTCTGGTGTGTTGTGATGGATCCATGTTTCGTCCACGGTTACAAAACGGCACAAAAACTCCTTCATATTGCGATTAAACAATGCCAAACCTTCCAGTGAAGTTGTTACACGATTGCGTTTGTGGTCGACTGTGAGCAAACGCGGCACCCATCTTGCGGAAAGCTTTCTCATGCCCAAGTGATCATTCAAAATTGAAACCACTGAGCCATGCGAGATCCCTACGGCTTCCACAATCTCTCGCACTTTCAATCTTCGGTCGGCCAACACCATATCGTGAATTTTTTCGATTGTTTCGGGTGTAGAGACCTCAACTGGGCGTCCAGGACGTTCGGCATCTTCAGTGCTTGTACGGCCACAACGAAATTCAGTAAACCACTTTTTTACCATTGAAATCGATAGTGCAGAGTCCCCATAGTATTTTTCAAGCTTAGCCATGGTCTCGGTAATGGTTTTTTTTCGCAAGAAATAATGCTTAATAAGCACACGAAATTCACTTTTTTCCATTTTCTCCTCAAATTAGTGAGTAGTCTGATAAAAATAGCTGTCAAACACAAACTAACTGACGCAGCAAGTTTAAACTTTGACAGGAGTCAACTGACAGATGCCTGTTGACAGGAGCAGTGTTTCTGTTTCAGTAAAGAGGTCAGAAATTCAAAAAGTCACGGACTTATTGACCCGCCCTCGTATGTTAAAAATCACATTTTGAAATAATTGGTATAACCAAATAATGGTTACACCAAAAAATTTGTAAGAACGCCCAGATCACAAAAATGATGGTCCCAGACGTTTTACGTGCAGCCAAACCCTTGCCAGACGTCCTAAAAGTATGCTAAAAAAACATCTTTTCAACAATTCTGATACCTAACCATATTGTGATAATGAATTTGTCAGAGCCACTGGTCATAAAAGATAACTGTTAAATACTTCACTTATATCTACTGAATGTTGCCCTGAAAGTGTAAATATCTTAAAGATAATATACAAGTATTTATACACCATTATTTATAAATTAAGAACTTCAATGTTTATTATATGATATGTATATATGTATATAATGTACATAACTGAAAATTAATATATACTTGTATATAATATGTTCTGAAAGTTATTCATTATCAGATTCATCCGAAGAATCCTTTATATAATTATCTTCATCATCGGAAACATTCACGTCATTAATTAATATATCTTCCAGTCTATCAGTGGCAACATTTCCGTCAAACCATTTGACTTTATACTTGTTGTCATCTAATACCCAACCACTCTCTGATCGTGATAACAAAATTGGTTCAATTTCTACAGCATTCTTCCATACGCGACGTATATGGTTACATCTATTTATTTGCTGTAATAGGGCAAACAAACTAATTCAACTATCTACCTACCTACATCACATAGATTTTAAAACGTGTAACTTACTTTTAATATTTTTAAAAATTTTGTTTGATGAGGGCTTGCAGGTTTTATAGAATAGTTCATACTTAGCTTCGTTTACATTTAAGGCCCTCGATTGGTACATACTACAGACAAATTCTTCAATGCTATCAAAATGTTGATTGTTATTTTATAAATTTCCAAATTGAGAGAACATTTGAAAAGGTTTAATTTTTCCTTTTTTGAAAAAGGCAGGCGTGTAGTCGCATCCAGTGAAGCTGTAAAATCCAGGCAGTGCGGAACAAAGTGTGGGGCCCAATCCATGGTAAATTTTACAAATATCAATATGTCTAAGATTGTTATTAGTCATATTTCCAACTTCAAGCCAGACTTTAATGCCGTTTGTTAGGTGGGATAAATTGTAGAGAGCTGTTATAAGCACATCAGTATCTGAAGACTTTATGACCATGGACAAGTCTTTTGGCAGGACAGACAAATGCAATATCATACAAGTGTCAGCCTCTTCCTGAAAGCTCATCAACTCATTTATAGTTTCTCGAAAAACTTTGTTATTTCCTGTTTTAAAATGAAAACATTTTTCATTGCAAGTAACAACAATTTTTTTTCACCAATGGTAATACTCGTTTTCACCCCATTCGTCTAATAAAAAATCATTTAATCTTTTTTTGAAAGAGTTACTCCTTAAACTTTTTATAAAATTGGCTGGTCGTCTCTGATTTTTTGTAAAAGCACTGTAATGGATTTGCTCTTCTGAATAGTTTCTTCTATCTGGTTCAATATCTTTTATGGATGGAGATATTATTTTATCAAACATAATGTGAATCTGTGTTGCGCTCATTCTGTAAATTTTTTTCAGTACATGCAGAGCAAGATTGCCGAAAGTTAAAGGTATATCCCCTAAAGTATGTAGAAGGAAAAAACAATCTACAACTGTTTATACCCTATTCTAGGGGTATATTAATTTTGACGCATAGTTTGTAACATACCTTAATATTGCCCGTAGACCCCTAAAAGTTACTATATTTATGATCAGCATCGATAGTAATGTCGATCTAGCCATGTCCGTCCGTCCGTCCGTCCGTCGGCAAAAATTAGGCCTTTAAACTGGACCTAGAGAGCTGAAATTTTAACCATATACTCTCTAGGGTCCCGAAATAATCAAGTTTACGAATTTTTGTAATCCGCCCACAGACACGCCCACAAACTCAAAAAAAGGAAGCTGAAATTTTTTATATATGATCTATGACTCCTAAAACTGCTCGGGATATAAAATTTTCAAAATCCGCCCACTGCCACGCCCACAAAAAAATAAAACAATTTTATTGAAAAACCAAAATTTGAGCTAGGGAGCTGAAATTTATAATATATACTCTCTAGGGGCCCTTTAAGCTCATGTATAAATATTTTCAAAATCCGCCCACTGACACGTCCACAAATAAATAAAACAATTTTTTTGAAAATCCAAAGTTTGAGCTAGGGATCTGAAATTTATAATATATACTCTCTAGGGGCCCTTTAAGCTCATGTATAAATATTTTCAAAATCCGCCCACTGACACGCCCACAAATAAATAAAACAATTTTTTTGAAAATCCAAAGTTTGAGCTAGGGAGCTGAAATTTATAATATACTCTCTAGGGGCCCTTTATGCTCATGTGTTAATTTTTTTTTAAATCCGCCTACTGACACGCCCACAATTAAATAAAACAATTTTATTGAAACACCCAAGTTTGAGCTAGGGAGCGTTTTTTTTGATAAAATCCTTTAAATGTTATATAACAAAATATGTAGAGCGTTCTTAACAATTTAACCATACTTAGACTTTTGTCACGCCCACTTATGAGGGATAGGAATAAGAATAGGGTATCCAACAGTTCGCTCAAGCGGACTGTAGCCCGTCCCTATGTTTTTTCTAAATTTTCTAATTTTCTAAGTGACCAAATGTTTGGGAACAGGAGTTAAAGGGTATTTAAATAATTCTTTTAGATCAACAGGTGTATAAATACTTGTATATTATCTTTAAGATAATTACACTTTTACGGCAACATTCAGTAGACATACGTGAAGTATTTAACAGTTATCTTTTATGACCAGTGGCTCTGACAAATTCGTTTCTGTTATCATAATATGGTTATCAGATTTGTTTAAAAAATGTCTTTTAGCATACTTTTAGGACGTCTGGCAAGGGTTTGGCTGCACGTAAAACGTCTGGGAGCTGGGACCATCATTTTTGTGATCTGGGCGTTCTTACAAATTTTTTGGTGTAACCATTATTTGGTTATACCAATTATTTCAAAATGTGATTTTTAACATACTATTAGTACGTCTGGCAAGGGTATGGCTGCGCGTAAGACGTCTGGGACCTATATTTTTGTGATCAGGGCAGTCTGTTCTTTCATTTAATACTATATTCAAGTGGTTATATAAAAAATCCTGATTTTGGAAAAAAACACGTTTTCAACCTACTATTACTAACATCAGCTGCAACTAAGCGCAGCCATACTTCGACATTTGAGTTTACTTTTTGGAGACCTTTCTGTTCATGTATCAGCTTTTTGGTTATATTTTCACGCCCAAAATTTGCTGTGGGCTCTTGGTTTATCCGGACAGAAGGTCATAAAACTCCTCATTGATGGGATCTTTTCCTCATCGTAAGGGGCGTGAGCATAAATAACGCTTTTGTTTTGACATGAAGCTTTTATGCGGATCACAGCCAGGCGATCACTTATCGGCTTCAAGTTTATGACTTTTGTCCTAAGCCGCCTTCCACGACGAATCTGCACACTAATATCTTTTATTTTTTATAGCAGCACTTCATCATACCTGATCCTTTATATCGTATCTCCTCCCGCTCGAGGACAGACTCAAGTTTTTGAGTTGCACCTGGTGTGAACAGCGTCCGCACGTCCCAGGTGCACACTCTCATATCGTAGTCTGTCGACATTCCGTCTCTGGAGTGGTGGCCATATGAATGTATTTGTTATCTGAGGCTTCTCGTGTCTCAACATTTTACCGAAATTAATGAAAGCGCTAGCAGAACTTGTCTGAATGAAGTGCAAATGATTGGTGTTCATGAAGTGGCAGATCTCGTATCGCTCGAAGATAAGCACCACCAACCCTCGCATGACGGTGGCATTGGTGCGATCGTAGTTCACTATTCAGGGTGTTGCTTTCGAATCCCGGCCAGGGACATGATTTTAAAGTATATACTCACATAAATACAGATCTCCTTAAGCAATTGAGGTGCCACCCGTGGAGAAAAAACCCTACAAGGCACCAAACTTTTTTCCTATCCTCCTATTCTTTCGAATAGTAAGTAGCACCTAAAAAACTCCATGCAACGCAATACTTCATTGCTAGGTGCTGCTTACTGTTTAACAAAAAATGCCTGCGCTGTGTTTCAACACTATAAGGGTACTATACATATACAGAAATTTAAAACCCTTGAGCGCAAGCAAATTATAAAAAAAAAACAAAATGAACACCAGCATATCAATCAACTGAGTGACCTGCACCAACAAATTGATTCTCTGCAAAGCGAAAGAATTGTGCCGACGCTGTACTACGTGGATGTCTCAACAAATCCAATGAGAATTTGATGAAAATGTTAAACACCCTGTGTAAGTCCATAAACTTTTCTCCAGCACCTGGGCTTAAAGATATTTTCAGGTTAAGACAGAGGGACATTATGATGTTGATACAGCAGTTATAAATTAGCTCCACACTGCAGCCGACAAAAATAATTTGTTGTTCTTAATGAAATCAACGCTATATAACATCAAAAAAGCCATTCCTTGCATGATGTTAATCTCGGATCTGACGGATGAATATAAGTCAACGAAAGCTTAGCATCTTTAAACCATATAATTCTGCATTAAGCATTTACCTAAAACGTGGGCAAATCTATTATCAGTGTTGAGGTTTTCTCCAAATGAAAAGGTTCTTAATCATTGCCAAGACCTGGATTCAATTGTCTTACATGGAAGACATATACACAAATCAACTTTATCAGCTGCATTCGAATTACACCAGCAACGATGAGTTGGTTACATTCTATCCCCAAAGTGAAATACATTTAAATTGTTATATTGTAATGCTGCTAATTATTTATTAATTTCTTTTTTCAATGGGTATTTCTTTTTTCTCTTTGCTTAGCCAAATACTTAGTCTCCCATTCGTCATGGTCGTTAGTTTAAACTTGGTTTCGACGTCTTTTTTTGCGGTGTGGTATGTTTGTGTGGTAATTAAACTTTAATGAATGCCATTAATACAGTTTCTTAGTCTGACGGTAGGGATTTAAGCCTTCATTTTAACATAAATTCTTTTTGTAAGCACGAAAGAGGATTTTATGTGTGCTACTTAAATGCACAAAGTTTTTACCAGAAAATAGATGAATTTTGTCCAAATGATTCGTACTTGTGAAACGTGGTTTAGAGGAGAAGTGAATGATGAAGTCTAAACTAAAGGGTGTTTTTTTTAGCACAGTACCTACCTACTAACTTTGAATACGAACAAAACAAATGAAATTTTATTAAACGGCCCATTAAAATCGCTACAAATAAAAAAACTATTACATCTTTAAATATGTAAATAAAAATTATTTATTAGTGTTCAATCGAGAGAATAAATTCTGCAATTACAGTGCTGAGCTTACTTGGGACAGGCATGATTTTTAAACATAATCGTAAGTAGGCTATGATTTTCGCGTTACTGTTTTAAACTTTGGTAAGGTTCTTTGCAAATTAATTATTACAAATATTTTCTTTTGGATTCGCGAAGGTAAGTTGTAGTTTTTTGTGCATTTATAAAAGTTTAGTGTCATGAAGCTGTTATCCGATATTTTGTTAGTTTTGGTTGGTTCGTTTGAAACAAATTTGAAAATGGATATTTCGATGGAGAAGAGGGCTTCAATCATTGCCTTGCATGAGCACACTGACAAAAGCATACGGAAGATTTCGGATGATGTTGGAGTTCCAAAATCAAGTGTGGGTAGGATCATAGCGTTGCACAAGGCTACAGGATCCATTGCAACGGCTCGTGCGGGGCATTGTGGCCGAAAACGCAAGACAACGGATCGCGATGACAAAACTTTGATCCGTAACAGCGTCATTCATCCTTGGAAGACTAGCGGTGATCTTCAAAGGGACTTGGCGTCGGCTGGTGTGGTGGTGGACTCGTCCATTTTTAGAAGGCGTCTTTTAGATGTGGGCCGCAAAGCAAGAAGACCACTTAAAAAACAGCTTCTAACTGATGATGAGAAAAGAAAAAGGCTGCAGTGGGCAAAGAAACATGAAGACTGGTCTTCGCACGAATGGGAAATGTCATTTTCTCTGATGAGAGCCATTTCGAAGTTCAGGGCTACCGGGTAAGTGTCATGAGGAGAAGTGACAAAGAAAAGCTCCGACCTGTTCACATTATACAGGCCCCTAAACACCCCCCCAAAGTAATGTTTTGGGGTTGTTTCACCTCCTTGGGCCCTGGAAGCTTAAAGCCGATTGAAGGGATGATGAATAGCATCAAGTACGCTGACGTTTTAGGTGACCCACATGCTCTTACCGACCATGAGAATACAATTTCCGACCGGAAATGCAATTTTTCAGCAAGATCTTGCCCCATGCCACACTTTAAAAAAAAATGAAAACATTCTTTGCGGAAGAACGTATTAAGGTGCTCGAATGGCCAGGCAACTCTCTAGACCTCAACCCAATAGAGAATCCTTGGGCCATAATAAAAATAAGGCTGAGGAAAAGGGATTGTGCTACCAAAAAGTAGCTTATTTGTGCAATAATTGAAGTCTGGTTTCACGACGAAGAAATAAGAAAAATTTGCGAAACATTGCTTTCATCCCCTTGCCAAATCGAGTAAAAGATGTAATTGCTGCCAAAGGCGGCCATATAAATTATTAAATTTAAAAAATTGACAACATTTTATAAAAAAATAAAAAAAATCATAAAAAATTTTGCCTGTCCCAATTAATTTGCACAGCAGTTAATTAATTTTCAAGCGCACTTATTATGCGAAAATGGTCAACAACACGGCGAACAGCGGTATCAGATGATCGATTATGTCGTCGGGTGTAATATGGTGGCTCAAGTTTGACGCAAAAAACCAGAAATTTGACAATTTCTAAAATTTGGTTTTGTCGTGAAGATTTAATTGCAAAGACTACTGAATATAATTGACACTGACAGTTTGTAATTTGACAATTAATTTGACGGATAAAACGCCATTTATTAGTGGTTATATTTTTTTTATGTTGATAGAAAATCGAAAGATGCTGCAGCATATGGCAAACAGTGACTAAATTGTGGAATTGTGGTCGAGTCACTTGCCAGTAATTCCTTAGATTTTTTATTGAAGTTTGTAATGGCACAGAAAATAGTTTACGGTAGCGTCTATCACACTGACAGTAATTTGTTTTTTTGTGTGCACACACTAAAGGCATTTTTTAGTACCCTTATAATGTAAGCTAAACAGCGCGGGCGATAAGGAAATCAGGATTACAAGAAAGGGAGAGATGCCGACGCACATTGGTTTGTCGACTACAATGTGAAGGAAAAATGGAGTGGGGAAGAACATTCCACATTCGTGTAAGGAAAGATTCTTTGTATTTCACTGTTCGACTGAATACAGGCCTAAGCGTGAACTGATGCGCATTCCTGGCATGGGGGGTATTGCGGTTGAAAAGTTCTTAGAGTGGATTGTAGCTGGCTATTTCCTTTGAGCTCTCATGGTGGAAATATCGATAAAACAGCGATAGACACGAGACATTGGGACGATGACTAAGAGAGTCGAACGTTTCCACGATATGCCGATCGCCAATAAGTTTTGTCGCGCATTTATGTATTCTGTTGAGTAGCACCAAATATGTGAATGGGGCACAGGCCCAGATATAATTGTTATACGAAAGTATTGAGCGAATAAACGCCTTATAAATAGTAGCCAGATCAGATGGGCTAAAATATTTCTCGCACCGCTTAAGGAAGTCTAGACATTTTGCAGCGTTCTTGGCGACATCGAATATGAGGTCATTCCAACGAAGGTTGTCATTAACACACATATCGTGAGTGGAAAGCCGTTCGGTATCAGTGATGCAAGTGTCATGCATGGACAATGGCAGGATGTTTGGGTTTTGCTTGAATAACAGAAAACAGCATTGCATTTCGGAAGCATTAAATACCTCTCTATTAGTTATACCACAATAAGTTATGCTGTCAAGCTTGGAATTTAATGAGCTTAACATACGTTGCCGTTTCAGTTCCAAACCCGAAGATGAATGGCGTAAACAAAGAAACGAATATGCGAAGCTGGCGGTAGGGAAGGACTGGATTGGATTAGAGGTACAAGACAGAAGATCATTTATAATTTATATAGAAAGAGAGTTGGAGACAAAACGGAGTATTGGCGAACACCAGAATTTATTCGGCGAGTTGCAGAATCGAAACCGTCCAAACCAACTTGAATTGAACGGTCCAAAGGTAATTTCTAATCCATTGAAGAAAAGTATCATCGATTCCATATGAACGCTTTTTTGAAAAGAGAACTCGGTGCCAATCTCAATCTCGCAACGATCTTAATTTCACCACCATGGTGAAGAGATTGGTTCCACTTTTCGGTTAAATGAGTCATCAAACCACCAGTGGACGTATTGTCATTAAGAAGTTTTCGGGATTCAAGATGTTTCATGAGCTGGCGGTTTATCTGCGTTTCAATGACTTGTAAAGAAGGTATGTTAATGCAATTGGTCACTAGGAGAAGGAAGAAGAAGATTCGATTTTTTAGGGACGCGCTTAATAAATGTTGTTTTCCATCTTCTCGGGAAGACTCCTGAAGAAAAGCATAGATAGAAAAGCTTACGCAATGGTTTTGCCATCCGAACGGGAAATTTGAGAGGCTTCTCATGACAATTGATACTCTTGGATATTTGTCAGACGTTTGCAATCTTGGACCAGTAGGGATTCAGTAAAGTGAGAGGGAAATGATAGATTTAATCCAGATAATAGATTTTCCCGTTCAAGTAGCAGAAGACAGGATAATATTTTTATATACCTCTGCTTATATGAATAGTGAGGAAAACCAAGCGGACCTACTTTCTTACTTAACGGGCTTCAAACCCACGCATGGAGACTCCCTGCCGGAGACACTGCAGCGTTCCGCCCTCTGAGCATGGTACGAACAGTTGTTCAGACCAAACGCTTTTACAGCAGCGAAAGCTTGGTATTAAAACCGAAGGTTCGGCCTTTCCTGCCGTCTTGAATTTGGAGCTGGGAAGTGGAGATCCTCTTCGGTGGAGTATTGTTTTCCATTCGCCGAATGTGGCCGAGCCAATGTTGTCGGCATGTCAATATGTTTTTGGATTACATCCACATCTTAGTACAGCTAAAGGCGCTCGTGGGTAAATCGTTTTCTCCATTCACACTCCTCGCACATAGCAACAGCTCACAGCTTTATTCTGCTGCTTTTAGTCCAGCACCCGGCGCAATAAAGCATAACTGGCAGGATCATGTTGGGAGCTTAAAAGATTTTTGTTTTGCAAACCCGATGTATTAACGGTTTTCTGGGATAATTTTTCGCTGGATCTAAACTTGTAAACATGTTTGCCGAATCTGAAAGCATCGCACGAAGAACGTTCCATCGAGATCAGTATGTTCGGGTTCAAGACACAATCGCCGCTGTAGCTTCGTCAATTCAGGCAAATCCAAGCGTTTCGACTCGAAACTTATCGGCGCAAATTGGAGTTAGCAGACGGTCATTACAGCGAATAATTCATGATGACTTAAACTTGTTTCCTTACAAAGTCCAAATTGTGAGCAAGGTTAACCCTCTGGATTTGCATATTCGCCTGGAATTTTGCCAAAAAATCATTGAAATGACCGAAGAAGACAACAGCTTGATAAATTGATTGTTTATGTCTGATAAGGCCCATTTTAATCTAAACGGCAATGTCAATAAGCAAAATTGCCGTATATGGAGTGAATCTAATCCAGAAATACTCCATGAGACGGTACTGCACCCAGAACGAGTCACTGTGTGGTGTGCAGTTTCTTCAAGGTGCATAGTGGGGCCATACCTCTTTGAAAAAAAACGGTGTAACAGTAACTGTCAATGATGACCGTTATTTAAAGATGTTGAAGGAGTTTTTTTTTTACCCAGAACTGCCCCGAAGAAGTATCCGTTTCAAAAGAATTTGGTTCCAGCAAGATGGAGCATCTGCACACATATCCATGGCGAATTATAGCGAAGCTCCAACAAAAATTTCCAAAGAAATTAATATCCAGAAACTCCACATTCCGCTAGCCCTCAAAGTCACCTGACCTGACTGCACACGACTTTTTTTATGGGGTTATGTCAAGCAAGAGGTGTACAAAACCAAGGAATTTGACTGAATTGAAGCAGTCCATTAAAACAGTAATTGATCCGATCCCGACTTCAACCTTTCAGGCCGCAATGAATAATTTTCTGATCAGGTGCCGCATATGTGTGGATGAGCATGGAGGTCATTTACGGTATATCATCTTCAAAAACAATTAGTTATATAAAATAAAATTGAATTTTCTATACAATAAAAATAAGTGAAATAAATACAGTGATTAAAAAAAAGTTATTTGAATTTCATATTGTAGCACAATTGGTACGCCACTCTGTATTTACTTGTCCAATTGTCGGGTTCGCCGATTCGACCTCAAAACATATCGGCAGACCTCACGGCAAAACATATCAACAGACATCCCGTCCAATCAAGTGCTGATTTTACTGGATTTATGTGATCCAGAAATTTATAGTCCTGCCTCGTTTTTTTACTATTTCAAAACGCTGCTGTGCTGATTCCTAGTGCTCTCAGTTAATGCCTATTTTTCTTTTATTGATCTTTCTTTTACGGCACAACTGATATGATTTCATACTTAATATGATGTGATCCATACTTTTGAATGTATTTCAAACGATGAACTCTATTCGATTAGGATTCTCAACTTTCCGCGATTTTTATAATTTGTGGGCGCGAGTTACATATATGCAAACCGCAGCACCATTGCCATCATCCGGTAAATAAACGTAAAATAGCTGACTAAAAACGAACAAATTGTTTGGCTAATTTCTAAGAAAAACATTTCATTTACAATTTGTAAAATCGCTGACACTCTGTCTGCGATTAAAATGATACCATGTTTACAAAATGATAAATAGGTACAGGTGAACTACACGAAATTGTGTAGTATTCCACCCATCGTGTTAATAAGTTGTCGTTTCAATAAACGTTCTTTTCATCAGTAAAGTTTTGTTTTTTTTTGTAATCGCTCGAGGCGGAAGATATAAGTCGGGTAATATATGCAAGGGCGATATTCACTACTATACACAAAGTACTACATCCCACGAATAAAATCCCATGTCAGTACATACCCGGAAATCCAAAAATAAATACAACAAAAAAACCTGCAATTGAGATCGATTGATATGTTTGGGGGCCGAGTACAAGTATCTTTTCCAGCTGTTGCTTGGTTTTTTAAAATAAAATTTCGGAATTGCTAACAGTTGATCTTAACTTTTAAAGTATTGCTTAGTTCATATTTATAATTAAATAACTTCCACCACAAGTTAAAAGAAAAAAACTGGTCAATGAGCTACGTAGGAGATCACAAAGATCACAATCTCCAGCACTATTTCATTCCGGCTCCTTCTGGTAAATTATATTATGGGCGACACCAAATTCGAGCGAAACAAAAGATCAGCTTTCATAAACACGCTTAATGACCCGCACTTGTGCTTCCCACGCGCCTCCAGCATTAACCTCTATTTTGGGTGAAATCAACTATTACGCCGATAGTTTTATGAATCTTTCAAACGCCCACAAGAAGCCCTCCGTCGTCACACGCCTGACTGACATCTGGAAGTGATAAAATAAAAATAAAAATAAACTTGCTGCTTTCTTTATAATTTGTTTTATCATTCAAATTTTTAACCTTACACCTGACCTAAATGTGTGATCAAAAAGTTACCGTCTGGCACTGCACGATTCCACAAATCACTGACTTAACGTTATGTTTGTGAACGCAGATAACGAAAACCTACAACTTCCGGCTGAAATTTCAATTACATTGCCGCCATTAGATCTTAAACCGAAAGCGTGCGGCAAACTGAGTGTTCACATTTTAGCGTGCTTGTGACCCGCTTTCATACGTATAGTATCGCAAGTTCTGCGTGGTTTTATTGTTTATCTTTGTCATGTATGTCGGCGTCAGGGTAAACACGATCGTGTACCTCTTACATGAGCGCAGTGCGTAAGAATACTAATTATCTATTTTTAAGTTGATGTGCGTAGATGTGGTGTATTTATCCAACGCATTTATTCTAGTAAAAACAATTAGTAGCTCTCAATCGTCGTTTGGCCGATTCCCTTAACTAATAGTCGAAACTCAAAATTCGATAAATTGAACAGGCGATCCGTGGATCTGTGTGGAATTAAATTGAGTTACACAATGTGTTTTGTGTTCCTTTATGGTAGGCCAGTCTGAATTGTTTGGCAGTTCGATTTTATGTGTTCCAACACATTGAATATGAAATGGTTGAGAGCACATCCACAATATTATATTAAGGCATGTTTAATATGACTAGAGAAGAATCGGTTCAGATTCAGACAGTCAAACAGGAGCCATACTTGGCGATGGTGTGTGGAGAGGATTGATTGATCGATTAATTGTGTTTGCCATCGAATTGTGTACCTACAATTTGTTTTATTCCAGCTGTTTTTTTTTTTTTTTAAATTGAGATAGCAAATTTGTTCACAAAAACATGAATCAAAACATTTAAAATTAAGAGATTTACTTGCGCATAAAAAAGTGGGGTTATTAGCAAATTAGAACGTTGTGGAACTTCCTTTATCGAAAATCAATTATCAAGTTTCGTTTAATTGGTGCCAAAAAAGAAAAAGGTGTGTTTTGGGGTCTATTGAAAATAGTGAACCGGGGTGAATTTTTTAACAGAAACCATTTTAAGGCATTACGAATTAATATGGGGCAAAGTCTAGCGTTGCAGCTTTGACTTTTCACTACAAATCACATCGCACCTCCGGTGTAACAATGACCCAAGTGCAAAAATGTTAATTCCTCAGAAAACGCATTTGAACATTTTGAATTCGTTTTCAATAACATTTAACTGTTTTTCAATAACGTCTTTGTTTTGTTGGAAAGATTTGACCTCTTCGATACTTAACGAAGAAAATCTAATTTTTGCTCTTAAGTCATCATTCCACCGGAGGTGTGACTTGTGCTCCTCTGAGGTTATGTAAATGGTTAATACACTTAGATTGTTGTTGTGTTCTTTGACATGCTAAAAAGGACATTCAAATTTGCTCTACATGGCAAAAGTTCTTTATGGGGGAAGACGCGGAAAACCATCTTTATGCGTTTTGATTCACTAGTTTGGTCCTGTTTGTCATCCTTTTGTAGCCTTATAAAATGCTAGAGGTGTGTTTAGCCCATATTTTATTAAATACTAAGCTTTTCTGCAGATTCTTTGGGTGCTTTTTCGGATTGTGGACATTGGACGTTCTGCTCCATCTGACACAACTTGATATATTTATCAGGCAAGGAGCTGGCAGTTCGGCTGATCACTTAATCCGTACAGTGGATCAGTAAGAAAAGTGGTCACTCCATCATTCTGGACTCTTTTGGGTCTATACCAAGAAAAGTAGACTAAACCATACCCAAATCACAGTATGGAAATAATTTCCAAATCGCCATCATTCTGCGGAGACGATGAATTTGCGACATATAAATTGATCCACATCTACACAAATGGATCATAAACTAGTGATGGGTTAGGTGGAAAGTTTCTCTTTCCGTCGTCCTAATCGCTGTAGCGTGTTCCAGGCGGATATTATGCCGATCAAAGAAGTCTTATCGTGGCTGAAGAAAAATGTAATATCCGTTAAGGACATTCGAATCTTCTCGGATAGCCAAGCAGCGAAAAGTCCCTGGGCTCAGTTTCGTCAAACTTCATCTTAGCCCTAGACTCCCTAGTTAGATGGCGGAGCAATTAAACCAGTTCAAGTATACCAATCGCTAAATGCAAACTAATGTTAAGGCTATCTATAATCGAGAGAACAAACCTTAGGTGGACAACTGGCACAACATGTCTAACTCCAAAGCGGATCTAGCCATAGCTGGACCCGCAAGGCTCTTAGCGTTTAATTTCACTAACCGACTGAACATTAGCTTTACAATATGTGTCACTACAGGGCATTGTCTCATAGGTAAGCACACATCCAGGATTGACGTATATTCAAACAACTTCTTTAGAACCTTCATGGACGAGGAGGAGGAGACTACACTTCACCATCTTTGTACATACCCTGCTCTTTCCCATAAAAAATCTCTTTTTGGAGCCTTCATACTTAATGAACTAAGCGACCTGACATTATAAGTCTATCACGCTTCATAAGAAGCTCTAAATGGTTTAACGAGTTGAAGGAGAAACTCCCCTAGATCCACGCGGTATCGCAATGGACCTCACATTGGTCTAAGTGGGTTGTGAAGCTGATAACCACCTCAACCTAACATAACCTACATTCAGGCAAAGATTTATCCAAGACGTCTTGTACTTGAAGCTATCTGAGGAAATACCAAAACAATTCGCGTCCCAAAGGATTAAAGAATTTGATCATACTTTGTGTTCTAGCCCCGACAAAGAAAGATGACTTAGCCAATTAATGCTTATATGGATAAATCACACAAAAAATTTCCGAAATATGAGGTTGAAAACATAGTTATAGGTTAGTTAACGCTAAAGACAGTTAGCAGAGTAACAAAATTACTCGCCCGAAGATGAAGCAGCAGCTTTGAAACGCGTCGGGAAGATGTAAATTAACAAAAAACAAGTTGTGAAAATAAAAAAGAAAATAATAAATAAAGATAAATAAACAAAAGTTGATTAAAATCATTTAGTCACAAATGTCTGTTGTGGCAGAGTGGCCCTTATTTAGCATAAGGATTTCCTTAAAGGAGTGGGGTGTAATTAGTCGTTTGGACTGTCTTAAACCAGGGACACTTTACCAATGTTTAAGATGAATCATTTGTTTCCATTCTCTAATTAGCCCTAAAACAGCAGCCCAATTGACTCTCCAATATGGTTCTGGTCCATGAAACGCAGATTCGGATCCCGCTCTGGCTATACCCTTGATACCCATCCGAGTTTGACCTTGTTGTATTTTGCCTGATTTTGCAAGGCCATTGTATTGGACGACAGTGACTGTAGTGCTGCTTGACTAACTCTCTTTTCATTTCCTCATTCGTATTGAAGAAAATGCTTCTTCAAAAAAGTAGATCAATTAGAAACAAAAACTAACTTCGTGCAGAGGGATAATTGAAGAAGTAGGATCCTTTAAACTTTTAATTTCAAATAAATATCGAACGGAATGTTTTCGAGATTTTTAAAACTCCTCCAGGAGTTGAACCACGCAGTTGAAAATTGGGTAGTTCGCAACAACGTTGGTGTTCATCACGTTTGAACAACATGAAGGTAAACGAACACAATTGCCACAATTTTGGTTCTTTATTTTGTTAAATTAAAGTGAAAACCGTTTTTTTCTGCAAGTTTAGTAAAAGTAATAGAAAGAAACATCGCAAATTCGTGACAGAGATAGCTTTTGCGAAATACTCTACTGAAGGAAACTTGCCGAACAGATGTTAGAATACCTCGTTGGCTTACAAGCAAAACAGACCAACTGCCAAAAATTGTATTTTGTATTATTGATGGCAAGTATGATTCTTTTACCTTTTCGCAGTTAGTCAGTTTTGCTTTTAATCCGGCGACCTGTTTGTAATTAGCTGACTCAATCGCATGAATGGAATAGTGAAACAAATTATTGCTGTATACTTCAAGCAGTCAAGAGATTTGTTTTTTTTCTGGATTTTTAATTCAAAATTTTGGTGTCGAGATTAGTTTTCTTATAGATTTTTATTTTCGCAAATTTTCTATTTTTTCTTCTTTATATTTTTCTCTCACGACATCGGGGTAGATTCAAATTTTTGAAATTAAATCAATACGCCATCCATTAGTGGGGTGAAACGAATGACCCCTTGTTTCTTCAAAGTCTTTACCAAAAGAAGATTTTTGCGGGGTAGTACAACGGACAATTACGTTTGAGTGCTCTGAGATTTAGATTTTCTTTTTTATTAAAAAAAAAATTAATGAAGTCAACGAGGAGAACTAAATACTTGCTTTCAATTAACAATCAAACAAGAAACATCTGTCCAGCGACTAGGACAAAACGTACGTCACTGTTGATAGCAGCAACTTTGAGGTAGTAAGGGAGTTAACCTACCTCGGAGTAAACCTCAACTCCACGAATGAGACGGTTGCTACTTTGTTTTAGCAAAACAAATGAGTTCAAAATTAATAATCTGGAAGACAAAGTGTAAGCTTTCCAAAACACTAATATTTGGTCCTGTGTGTGAGGCATGAGACATGAGACTTTCAAAATCTCCCCAAATTAACAAAAAAAAACTCCTTCATTGCACTGAAAGTAGAAAAGAAACCCTTTAGGCGGGCTTAAATTGTTCATAAGCAAATGCCTCTAGAGTTTGTTCGCGCTCATCTGGATCGTGACAATCCTGCGAAACATGGGTTTTGAATTGAACTTAGCAGTAGTGATTTTGAAGGTTCGAAATAGTCGCAGACTAGAGTGCTTAGACTGTAGCGAACTCTTAGCTGCTTCGATGCCAATGCAGCGCAGACCGACACAATAGATCGGCCATACATATGAAACAGACCTAAATTATAATGATCACTGTTGGAGTAAGTTGACTGTGGCAAGTTTCTCCGACAATTACCAAACACATTTCCATACTTGGCGGTTTATCTGCGGTGAGATGGAAGAACGTAGATGGCAAAAAGGAGATGCAAGGTGAAAGAGTATTAACATAAGGAGGTGAACGTTGTGGCGTATTAACTTGTTGATACAGATTTAATTCACATTAGATAAGAACGTTTTTGCGGGTAGGAAAGTGAAGAAAATATATTTGCAAGGTCAGTGCTGTAAAAAACAATATTTAAATAATAAGTTTTTGAAATAATTCCCCCCTAAATCCGCCCATGAATTTTCCCCCAACTTTTTACCCAAAGCGTTTTTTCAACCATTTGGTTAGAAAACCGCCAATCTGGCATCCCTGGGCGTACCATAACCAATAGTCTAATATTGCAAAGTCCGATTCCGTAAAATTGAGTTATTTTATTCGGAGCAATGAAGCAACTCCTCCTCTTTTATAATGCACAAGTTAGCCCCATTTGTCCTCTCTCACAGGTGTTATCACCGGACACAATCAGGGCTATCGGCGATTCCGAGGGAAAAAAATTCCCCCCGAACATTTTTCGTTCCTTGGAAAATATTCCTAGTATCGTGAATCTCCATCGGAATTTATTTCCCCCGGAATTTTCGAAGTTATGTTCAAAGGCGTTGACAGTTGTCAATCGCAATTAATTCAATTATAATTTAAACTCATATTTGAGAAGATATTGGTAATGTATTTTTTTAATAGAAAATTGTGTTAATGTGATTAACCCATTTCAGCCTAACGTTACATAAATGTAACACCCAGTCACCTTATTCTTTTAAAATAATTACTGTTTGTTTTTCATAGACTGCTGAGTTTAAAGTTTCTGCATTGTAAAGAATGAAGGATACCAAAGAGAATAATACAAAAATACTGCATTGTGGTTGTGATTTTGTTGACAGTAGAAGCTTTTTTAAATATTCGAGTTTGAGTTGATAGCAAAATGGCGACGAGCAGAAGGTAGATATTTGTTTGTGTTTGTTTTAGTGAACTAATTGTAGATTCCAAGAAAAGATATGAGTGGTGTGTTATTGTATCATATGTAGAATAGCAAATACCGGACAAAAAATATTTTTGGAAAATTCGTTTGTCTGATCGCTCAGGTTTTTGGGTACTGTTACATATATGTAACGATAGTCCGCATATACTCGTAACATAACATAATTTGTGACGGAAAATACATTTATGTTACATTAGTCCGTATCCAGTAGGCCTTGTTTCTGATTACTTTTTGTATTATTCGGCTTGATAGGTACGGTTGTACTGTTGAAGACATTGTCCGAATTATAGAGGAATTTGATTCGGATGAAGAAGAAGTTGATCGGATATATTTAGAACCACCAACTGAGGATAACTTACCTGGAGAAGATTCAGGTGAAGAAGACGGAGCTGGTGAGTTCATAAATTTACCAGTCAAGCAATTGAAAGCGCCATGAGTGATTGTGTTCCATGGAAATGTGGAAGAAGACGAAACTCCATCTGTAGATGTTGATGAAGGACTGATAGATTATTTGAACGATGTTATAGGTAACTCATTTCTTAATTTGGATGTCAACCTTCTAGACCAATCAGCGTCTGTTCCCTTAGTAACACCAGAGGCAGCTGCTGTTGGCGGCTGCGTCAGAACTGTGCGCGCTGTTAAAGGCTTTACGCAGGACGGTGTACTTTCCACTACATTGTGGAACCTGTTGGTCGGCTCCTTGTTGAGAAGACTTGATGGGGAAGGTCATCCTGTTATTGGGTACGCTGATGATGTGTGCATTATTGTCAGCGGCAGGTTTTTACCAACTCTTTGTGAGCGGATGGAAACAGCGCTCAATAGTGTTGGGAGTTGGTGCCGCGAGCAAGCTCTGTCAGTCAACTCCGCGAAGTCTGAGATGATGCTGTTCACGAGTAGAAGGGCAATACCTCAAGTGAGGTGGCCTTACTTCCAGGGCACTCAACTAAAGCTATCAAGCAAGGTTAAGTATCTGGGTATTGTGTTAGATCCAAAGCTTAACTTTTCTGAACATTTGGTTGCTAGGATTTCGAAGGCAACTAACATTCTCTGGCAGTGCCGTAGGATGTTCAGCAGAACCTGGGGACTTAGTCCCAGGCTGGTTCACTGGATTTACACGTGCATAGTTAGGCCATACCTTATATGGTGCGATTGTATGGTGGGCTGGAGCTCACATCCTCAAACGTCAACTGTCGAAGCTAGAGCACCTTGCGTGCTTATGCATTACAGGTGCGATGAGAGGAACTCCCACTGCTGCTATGGAAGTGTTGCTCTGTTGTTTACCTCCCTTGCAGTTCCTTGCTGAGAGTGAGGCCAGAAAATCACTATACCGTATGTGTGTAGTACTTGGACGGCAGGTCAATCTCGGCGATGGGGCCAGAGGTGCTAGGTACAGAGCTTTCTATGACAGCCTACCTGACCATCGTGGAGGAGCACTTGACACTGTGTGCGTGAAGCAAGTCTTTTTTTTTTTTTTTTTTTATAATTTGCGTGCGCTAAAGGGATTTCTTTTTTCTGTAGTGACACAGTACCCTTATAATGGTAAAACCACAGCGCAGGCATTTAGTTTGTTGCGCAAGTAGCTCCCAGCAATTCATTGCCTATTTTTGGGTGCTACTTACTGAAAGAATAGAAGGATAGGAAAGAAGTTTGGTGCGATGGGATTTTTTATTTCTCAACAGGTGGCGCCTAAATTGTTTTAGGGAGATCAGTTTTTGTTGTGTGTAATCAATTTATAAAAATCATGGCTCTGGTCGGGATTCGAACGCACGACCTGCCAATCACTTTAGTGAATACACTACCATCGCACCATTGCCACCTGCCGTTTTCAGGTCATCCTTCCTGAACGGCAGGAATGGAACAGTGAGGTGTGGAATGGCTTTAAGCCGGGTGATGTCATCGTCTATACCGATGGCTCACTCATTTACGGTATCTCCGGAGCCGGGGTCTACTCTAGAGACTGTCGGATAAATCTATCTGCAGCCGTGGGTAGACAAACAACTGTTTTTCAGGCAGAAATCTTTGCGATTGCTACTGCCGCAAATATCCTGTTAAGGAGAAGGATTAAGGGTAAAACCTTATACAACTGCTCAGATAGCCAAGCCGCTATCAAAGCCTGTTCGGCTGGTTCTCTCAACTCAAAAATAGTTGAGGAAACCATGGTTAAGCTTAACCGTCTGGGTAGATGTAACTCGGTATCACTTGCCTGGGTTCCTGGGCACACAGGTATCGATGGAAGTGAAAGAGCGGATGCTCTGGGCAGGAAGGGCTCTTCAACAGCCTTCATTGGCCCACAACCATCTATAGGATGCTGCTCATCCGTCCACAAACGTGAAATGGATTCGGCTCTACGCCAACAACATTCCGAATACTGGCATGACCTGGTCTCATGCAGGTATTCGAAGAAGCTAGTGGACGGTCCGAAAATCAGCAGAGCTAAGTTTTTGCTTGGACCAAACAGGAAAGACTTGAGACCCTTGGTTGGTCTCATCACCGGTTTCAGTCCTCTTAACGAGCACCTCAAAACCATCCACATTAGGAGCTCGGGCCTATGTGAGTGCTGCCTGGAGGCGGATGAAACGGTATCTCACTTCATCTGTGAATGTCCGGCTTTCGCCAGAACCAGGCTCACCACTATAGGCAAACAATTCGTCAACGAAGATGCTTGCTAATATTCTTCGCTTTGCCAAGGCTACTGGTAGGTTCTCCCTCACTGTATCTTACTAATCGCCAATAACCAGCGAGCGGGCAGCTATGCTGAAGTACAATGGACCAATAGGTCTAAGTGCTTGTCATCTACTAATGACCCCACTGCACATACAATACAAACACCAGAGGCAACAGTGGCAGACTTGCCAATTGTAAGTGCAGCACCATCAAATTTACCATTATCTACCAATGTGACAGAAGGTACAACAAACGAAACAACGCCAACCAAAATAAATGTTCGTAAACGTGGTTTGAAAACGCAGGTAGATACTCGAGTCTCTTCAAGGGCAGAGACAGTTCGCCTTCTCAGAAATTTCAGATGTCAAGCAAACGAGGAACGGCTGCAAAACTTTGAGGAATCGAAAACAGAAAATGAAACTCGGTCTATCCGAAAAAGAAAAAGAACAAAAGCATCAGCAGAGCTTGTGTGGACCAATGACGATGATGGAGCAATAATTCCGTGCTTTCCTGAAGCCAATTACACCGATTGCCAAAAACTTGAGCCATATCAACTATTCGAGAAATTTGTTGACGAAGAGATGTTTAAGTTGTTGTGTGAGGAAACGAACAAGTATGCTGTGTTCCGAGGAGCTGCTAACCAAAACGTCACTACGAACGAAATGCGCGTGTATATTGGCATATTGATAGTGACTGGATATAATACTCATCCTAGCAAAAGAGACTATTGGGCTGAAGATGATGATATGATGGTTGGAATGGTTGTACAAGCAATGAGACGTGACAGATTCGAAACAATGAATCGTTATTTGCATTTTATCGACAACAATTTGCAAGACCAAAATGACAAAATTTGGAAAATCCGTCCGATAACTGATGGCCTGAAAAAAAAGTTTGCTCAAAATTTCCATCCGGAGCAACACCTTAGTTACGATGAATCTGTGGTGGAGTATTACTGCAGACATACGGCTGCAAACAATTCATCAGGGGAAAACCACTACGCTTCGGCTATAAAATGTGGTCGCTAAATACACCTGACGGATATAGCATAAACTTCGAGATGTACCAAGGTAACAACCCAAGGCTAAACGCGGATTATCCTGCAAAATACGGTTAGAAAGCGACACCATTGTTTTGTATGCTCGACGAATTCAACGATGCTATAAAGCCTTTGCCGTTTTGCATTTATTTCGATAATTTGTTTACGTCAGTGCCTGTCTTACTTGGACTAAAACAAAGAGGTTACAACGGGACCGGAACCATCCGGGAAAATCGCATTCCAGTTTATTAACCTTTAAAGCAGTGATTCTTAAACTTATTAAGCTGCGGAACTCTTAACAAGGCCCAACTATATTTCGGAACCCCAACTCTTAACTATATAAATAATTAAAAACAACACATTTCAAAATCAATATTTTTATTGACGATATTTTTTACAAGGTTAGTGTGAAGAATGAAACTGTTTCATTGTTTGATTTATATTTTTTTTAAAATCGACTTCTATCTCCGAAAGCTGTATTCGCATATCTGGGGCAGCGTCCAATCTCGATCTGTACTTAGTCTTTGCATAAGTATACGCAGAATAGCCTGCTTCACAGCGATACGTTGTGACAAAAGTTAGCAAATTTAATATAGCCTGTTTGGCAAGTTTAGGGTATTCGCTCTTAATACCAACCCAAAATTCGTTCAGTGATACAGAATCAAACACATGTTTCAATGGAGAAGAACTCTGCAGATCTAGAAGAGACTCGTTTTCCGGAATGCTTAGTGTCGTAGGCTGGGTTTTCATTAGAAATGGGTTTTGTACCCACTCGATGTCAGATTTCGTATCTGGAAAGTAATCTAATAAAGATCTTTCTAGACTTACCAAATGTCCAGCGATCATATTGCCGATATCTTCTCTGAGCTCTAGCATGTTTTATTGCAAGAATTCATGTAAAACTGGAAAACATTCAACATTGTTCTTCTGTACACAGGTAAGCCAGAAATTAATTTTTCTTTTTAAAGCTGCCAGTTTGTCTCTCGCAAAAAATACTGTTATGGATTTTCCCTGCAAAGCAGTTTCGTTAAACTTTTCAAAAATGCTCAAAATTGCTCATCATGCAATACATCAAAAAGGCTTGCAGATGAAGACATATTTTTGTCCAGTTGGAAAACTTTCAACACATCACGAAGTTGAAATAATCTAAATAAAGCTTTTCCTCTGGAAAGCCATCTTATTTCTATGTGCAAAAGAAGTGATTCGTACTGCCTTCCCATATATTTGCACACTGAAATTTACAATCTTCACAGCTTCATCAAGAAATTTTTTTAAATCAGTTAGCATTCTTCGCACCACAAGTGCATAACGATGCAAAATACAGTGACTGCTGTTACTTCTTGGCGCCATATTTTTAATTTTTGACACGACCCCTTTAACCTTTCCTACCATTGCTGCGGCTCCGTCACTACATATGTTTATACATTTTTTCCAATTAATGCTGTGTTTATTCATAAAACAATTTATGGCCTTGAATATTTCTTCACCAGTTGTATTGGTTTGCAAAGGTGTGCAGATGAGCAAATCTTCTTGAATAGATGTGTTGAAGGGATACCTCACGAATACAAGAAGTATTGAAAGGCCGGCAACATCCGTGCTTTCATCAAGTTGCATTGCAAACATATCACAAGCATTCAATCTGCGAACGAGTTCTTCTTCCAAGTGGTCAGATATTTTGTGAATACGAACAGACACAGTGCTGTTTGAACATTGAACTGCTGCAACCTTTTTTGCCGCGACTTCTCCAAGTACGCAACGGATTGTTTCTAACACACACGGCTTAATTAAAGACTCTGCAATAGTGTGTGGCTTTCCAGATCCAGCTATCCTGTAGCTTAGGAGGAAAGATGCTTCAGTTGCATTTTCGTTGTCAGTTTTTGCAAATGTAGTCAAACTGGACACTGTGGATTCATGCATGTCTTTTTGCTTTTGAAAAAAGCTTATGTCTTTCTCCTTTAATTTTTCGTGAACTGTTTCGAAATGTCGTTTTAGTTTTGCTGGTGCGAGAGAACTATTAACTAAAATTTTTTTGCAAGACAGAATGCATCAGGTTCTTCGGAACTTCCAACAGGTATAAATCCAAAAGACAAATACGAGTCATCGTATCGCCGTTTTTTTGAGTGGAATTTTCCTTCATTTACTTGTTTATCTTTTGCTGAACTTGCGGCGGCGTTTTCTACATCCTAAAAATTAATAATGATGAAACAATTTGGTTGAATAATTATTTCCAATGATATATGTATATACATAAACATACAAATTTGGTATTGAACGCAAAATTATATTATGAAAGTTTTTTTTAAAAGAATTTTAGAAAATTATAAGAAAACAGCGGCATTTTTATATACGAATGCTACCCCTTCTCCGCTTCCGGAAAAAATTGTACCAATATTCTAAATGCTTTCCTAGTTGTGGTGGACTTGGTACTTATCTTCTGGTAAGGATTTTTAAATTATTTTAAAATTAAAGTATGCACCTTTAATATTTGTTACATAGGATAGTATGGGTGAAGCATCCATAGAACGCACTTCAAGAGTAACAAAAATGAGAAGAATAAAAACGCTTGAATGAAATCTCATATTTAAAATTCAAAACAAGTCACAACCACAAAACAACACAAAGCAAACTCACAATTAACATGGCTTTAACATAACTTGTTACATATGGATTAATCTCCCATAACGCTACTAAATACATAAGAATATGTCATTATCGTCAGTTTCAAATAGATTTTTTACTCCCCGAAGCAACAATTTGTTCTATATTTTCTGGAAACTTTGATGTTCCTCCATCATCAGCCCTTATTTTTGATATTAAGGCCTGCTGTGAAAGGCGTCCTGTCCTAAGCCAGTTATCCATAATAATTAAGGTTTTAGAAGTCTGACAAAACGAAAACAGAATTAACAAGTGCACAGTTCATTATTTTAGTTTTAATATTCTATTTGAAAAACACAATGCACTTACATTTATGTATATCAATCAAAAATATTTCACTTTCCCTGTTATTATATATTTTGAAAAAAGCAATCACGAGCAATGTGGAAATAAACATAAACACAAGACGCAAAATTGAATGCTTATTCCAATTTCATTCTGACTATATTTTCATTCTTTGTGAGATATTCAGAAAGTTTATTCTTTGTAAGATAGTGTGCATACTTCATGGATTGCTGCGCGTAATTTTCTTTGAAAGTGGATGTTACTGCTCCATTTTTGTTTGCTTTTGAATTATAGGTAGCTCACACTTTATTTAAAAGGGAATTATAAACGTCAAACATTTTTTGCGCATAAATGTTTGTTCCAAAAATTATTTTTGTGTTTTACTATTCTTAGTTCAAGAAAGTCTTGCGGAACCCCGAAAACTCTCGGAACACAGTTTAAGAACCGAGGCTCTTAAGAATAAAAAAGAATTGAAGAATGCAAAGCGGGGTATAATTGAATTCTCGAAATTAGTGGCAGCAAATATTTATGTAACGAAATGGGTTGACAATTCTGTTGTGAGTGTTGCGTCTACACTTTTTGGAAAAAATCCAGTTACGAAAGTGTCCAGATATTTCTGGAAAGAGCATAAGCCTATTGAACTGCCACGACCCTATGCGATTGCACGGTATAATGCATACATGGGTGGCACGGACCGTATGGACCAAAATGTAAACAACTATCGAATAGGTGCTAGAGAAAAGAAATAGTGGTCGTCCATTTTTAAGTGGCTGATAGATGTTTCCATTCAAAACGCTTGGTTACTCCATAAAAAAGCTGGCTCAAATTTACCCCAACTTTAGTTCAGGCGTTCGATAGCACGGTTTTATTGTCGGACTCTTGGTGAACCGAAACCTCCTGGAGGTTTTCGTAGACCTAAAATGGAAACAGACTATGCTAATGCTCGCTACGATCGCGTGGACCATTTTATTATAAAGATCCCCAATGAGAAAAGACGACGATGTGCAGGTTCACTATGCAAATCACATTGTACTACAATGTGTTCTAAGTGCGATGTAGGCTTTTGTGTATCTTGCTTCCTGAAATATCATTACATATTTTCAAATTAGTGGAATAAATAAAAATAATACTGAAATAAAATACATTATTTGTTTGCAGTATTTGCAGTGTTATTATTTATACTTTGAGTGTGGCATCAGGACTAACGTTACATATATGTAACGGCCTAGTGTGACCAAACCTTATCAGAAAAAAAAATAAAAAATCCGATCTAGGTTTCCACACACAATACAAGCCACGCCTGAAAATTTCAGGCTTGTATCGAACATTTTGGACTCTCGTCATTAATGGGTTTTATTTTATTATACTCGCGTTCGATTTAGTGAAGTGACATAAATAAGTGACATTGGAGGTCCTGCGCTGTTCTGTTCCTTCCTTGGAAGCTTCCAAAATTTATTCACATTCTTTATTCACAGTCTTTGCTCCTATTCGCAGTGAAGCCATTGGCAATGTCGCGGCTTCCATCACATAAATGTACGATCATCTTCAATTGTCTTTGATTAGTTGAGTTTGACCTATATGTTTATTTTTATATTAAATTATCTAAATAAAACTTGAACAAAAAAATACTTGCATAAAGAAAAATTCTGCTTCTTTTCTAAAGCTCCAGTTTCTTTTTATTTGAACCACAACAAACCTATGAAACTCTTATTTCACTTTTTTGATTACAAACTCCACATACAAACTGCTTAGATTTTTGAATTTCCACCAGCATACTTGCGAAGGAAATATTCTGGAGGGAATTTCGCGAAATTCCGGGGGGAATTTATTCTACGATACCAATTTATTCCGGGGGAATTTTTTTCCCTTTTTTCGAAATTCATGCCGATACCTATTTTTGAAAAATGGGAAATATTTCGTGGAAATTTTGTTCACGATAGCCCTGAATATGCTGGGCTACCATACAAATAAATTGAAACTCAGCACAGATGACCTCTGTAGAGGATGACGTGACGAGGAAGTGAACGCGGATACCCCTCATTTCCTCTGCCAGTGCCATGCAGTCTGTCGTATTAGAAACAATGTCCTCGGTAGACATTTCTTCCAGGACTTAGAAGAACTCTCTGGCAAGTCTATAAACGACTTGGAAAAGTTCATAAGTGCATCGGGATGGATTGTAAGACCGCTAGGTTTTTCATAGGTTTTTCATTGGTTCTTATGTAAGGGAATCATAACCCCCAGGGTACCACAAAGGGTCTACTTTGAACTAAGTGTGACGGGCGCGGGATTCTCTTGCCCTTTCAACCCAGTAACCTAACCTAACTTAACTTAGCCCAGGGAAGGAGTATTGTGCTCACATCTAGAGTTTGGCATCCAATGTCGGGACATTTTGACATAAATGTTAAAGTTTTGGTAATTTGGTTAGGCAAAAAAACAAATTTGCATAAAATGGACAAACATTCCGAACTCAAGGTCACGCCCACATTGGGGGAAAAGAATGTGGATATGATTGCCATGAACAATATTAAATTCCCATAAAATACAATCACTTTCGTTTCCCATGTGTAGGTCGCTGTTAGGTTGTCAATAACTTCTATGGAATATCTTCAACGAGGGAAACTAGTTCTGATTTCCAACGAAATTCCATGTTTAGTTTCTAAAAAATTTAATTACACATTTTGCACATGCTTTTGACGAAACGATAACGCCAAATAAAAATCAGTTTTGAACACTCATTATAAGTACAATATATAGTGACAACTAGTATTCAGTTACGTGCTCGGTTTAACATCAATCTTATCAAAATGTTCGTTTCCGTTACCGTAGATCGTAGAAAATGTATTTTCCAGTTTTTCATTGTTTTTTCCCCACCCGGAACGGCATTGCAGCTATAAAAAGAAAAATAAATTTCACTTTGAATCCACAAAAGGCTTTAAGCAAGCAGTACCGCTGAGCTATCTGACGATTGCAGTGCTGATCACTATGTTGTCTCGATACAGATGTGATAGGGTAGAAGCGGCAGCTAATGAAATGTGCCAATCTTTGGCAGCAATAGCTGACTGGTAACAGGTGAATAAATTTGTTTTTGAAAAATGCTCATTTTCCTTATTGTTTTCACTTGCAATGCCGCCGCACCTTGGCTATCTAAATAAACTTTTCTTTACATTTTTTTTTTCTGTGGCAATGGCAGATACTAAGAGATGACGGGTAGATATTTTTGATGGTAATGCATTTTTATTTTATGGCGGTTCGAACCATGTGTCTTAATTATTTCCTGGCACGTTTTTCTCTCGCAATTTTTGCTTGATGCTATCCGGGCCTTTTGTCAAATGAGATTGTTGCATTTCAAAGGGACAACCTATACAGAAAGTTTTATGGTTGTATTGTGATTTTCGTCAAAAAAGAATTTCATGGCGAAATGAAAGCTAAAATATGAAAAGCTTTTCGTAAAACGATGATGAAGACGATGATTTTCCAAGATTGTCATGCACACTGACTTTGAATCTCAAAAACAGGTTGTTTGATGTTTTTTTTTTTTGTTACCAAAAATGCGATCCTTATGTTGTTGGCTTAAAGTTGTTGTCCGTGGGAGTAGGAATGCTATTTGCATTTAAATGGGTATATTCGAATTTATCACGATTCCGAAGGAATGTGTGGAACAAATTTGTTGTTTTATTACATTCCAATAGTGTAGCGCCATTGATGATGCTCCTACACGGCTTTTCATAGGAAAAATATTATAATGGACACATGCCTTGGCAAACTAAATTTACTTTTAAAAGTCGAATGCCAACACCTCGTGAGTGGGAAAACTTGGTAAGCATAGAAGATGGATACGAATGTTTGCCATGAGTGGATTATGGTGATAGCAGGTTTTTACATAAAAGTCTAATAGGCAATCCGTTAATTGTCTAATTATGTAGTATATTTTTAAGCCTTAGAAAATTGATTGTAGGTATATAACTGATGAAAGAATGTTGAAGCTTTTTCTTAAATTGTTAGCGTCTTAAAGTATAAGAATTGGCATACGAATTAAGGCATAAAGGCAAGTGTTTTGATTTTGTGTTCGTTTGATTCAGAGAGAATAAGTTAAAGTCGTAAGGAATTTGGTGCCCAATTGGTGGCCGTTGGAAGCTGGTAACCAATTCAATTGTGTTTATTTATAAGTGTTTGGATGAAAAGGGATATTCAGTTATAATTGATATTGAAATCCCCGATTTTTTCATTTGCATGTCTTAAAAATCTGTATCTCCAAATATCAGCAGAATACATATTTCCATTTTTTTTTCCAGAAAAAACTGATTTGTGATTACCAGTTTGGGCAGCTAAATGTTATGGTACTTTATCTGATGCAAACCCTGTGTAACTTGTGTGAATGGGGAAATGTTTTATGAATAAAGATTTATGAAACGATATGTAAAGGCTACATATATTATACATTTCGACACCGTATAACTATATTTAAAATCCGCACGTACGAGTGTGGTATTTGTCTCGCCAGATCGACAATAAGTCAAATCTTTGCTGAGGTAAATTCTGGAAAATCCCTTTGAATTTTAAGTTGAGACCCACCATCTTTTTATCTATAAAGCCGAAAATGATAGTACTCATTCTCAGGAGCTCTACGTGGCGATGGCAGAATTTGACATCCCACAGAAACTGATCCAGTTTTGTTGCGAGACGCTCCTCCGAACTATTTCAAACCTGCACCGCTCTATGAAATTCCTTCCATCTTGTTTTTAGCAGATTGTGCACAAGGCTGACACCTGCCAGAAGGCACGATCTTCATCAGATGGAGGGGAAGATATGAGGGAACCGTGTCACGACACCGTCATTCCATCCAAAAAAAAAATCCTGGGGAGGGAACGGATTTTTTTTCTTAAAGCTCCTGACCCGCCTAGGCGAAGAAAAACGGTACGTCGACCTGAATAGATTTATTGTGCCATAGGTCGGGAAAATTTTAGGCTAGTGCGTTTTCCACTTTTCTAGAAAAGGTAATAATGCTTCTAGCATGGGATTTCTTTATTTCATAACTTAAGAGTTCTTTGAAGAAGATCCTCTTTCTGATTCCGCAGAGGGCTGGGCATTCGCACAATATGTGCTAAGTGGTTTCATCGTCCTCAAAGTACAGCCTGCACTCTGAAGAGCTGGGAAAATTCATTTTGTTAGGGTGGTATCGTAAAACGTGGTGACCTGTGAGGTAGCCTATTAGGTTTTCAATATCATGCCTATGTAGGCTTAGGATCCTGCTACCATTGTTTTTAAAGGGCTGGATGGCTCGTTTGGCCAGTGTAAGACCTGGAGTGTTTTCCCGGTGTGAGATACTTTTTCAGTGTTCCCAGTTTTTTATAGCTAAATTAGTAGCTGAACTAGGTGTGTGGCAGAAGGGTTCAGGTTCTGTGAAAGGGGTTTCTGAACCACCTCTGGCTTGTTCGTCAGCTTTTTCATTTCTTTCAAAACCCCCATGGCCAGGAATCCACCACAGTTTGGTTTCGTTTCTGTGGCTGACTTTCTGGAGGGTATTGAAGCAGTATAGGACTGATTTGGAGTCAATTGTGTGTGAGCTAAGGGCTTTTATAGCTGCTTGACTGCCCGTTAATATTTGGATGTGAGCGCCTTTGATGCCAGTATTGAAGATGTGGTTAGCGCATTCTTGAATGACGATAAGCTCTGCCTGGAATACACTAGAGATTTTTCCCATTGGTATTGAGACTTTGGGATTTGGTCTGTGAGAATGAGCTCCTGATTCCATTTTAGAACTATCCGTATACCACTTTAATTCAATTTGGCGGTTCGGTGCGCTACTACTAGCCCATGCTTCTCTATTTGGTATCTCCGTAGAGAACCGCTTATTGAAGCATAATGTTTTTTGAAGGCGTCCTGTTACCCCGCAGATCATGTCAAGTTCTGGAATTTCTAATAGCAGCGTCATAAGTTTCGGGTGGTCACTAAGACATATCTCATTCGTTTGTAACACACTTGCTGAGCTGCGCATTTTTAGCCCGATCTATTCGATAACTATTCGACCAAATTGAAATAGAATAAAGAAAGAAGGCGACACGATTAATTTCAGAAAATTATTTATTAGAGATAATATAAGATAAATCACAGGTAATTCGCAAAAAGTATGTGACAATGAAGAAGCTGCAAACGGGAATGAAGAAATGAAGAGAACTGCTAGACGATTCGGCAACGGGATCTCCAGAATATTATTTGTGATTGGCTATCGTCAGGTGGCTTCTATCATCTGTCATAGTCGGCGCGTTGTTTCCAGCACTGCGCTGTGCATAATTCTTTAACCCCCCGTCACATCGCCACATATATATATACATTTGGATTTCGACGGGTAACATGAATATAGCAGATGTTATATGGGCATGTAGAAAGAGTGATAGGGCAAGAAGAAAACCAACGTCCAGTCAACGAAGAACCGGTTCCACCACTCAGTATTGATGGGGTTAGCAAATGTCGCATATAAGATCCCATCCAACGTACTGTGTGAACGTTTGAAGCCGTTGTGCAATACACTAATATTTGCCAGTGCGGCTTTCGGCCTGGCAAATCGACAATACATCAAATCTTCACACTAAGGCAAATCCTGGAAAAGAAATGAATTTCAGGTCGAGACCCACTATCTTTTCATCGACTCTAAAGCCGCATATGAAAGCATTCATCGCTAGGAGCTCTACTTGGCGATGGCCGAATTCGTGATCTCGGCAAAACTGATATAGTTGTGTCGCGTGACGCTACAAAACACGTGGTGCAATGTGCAATATACAGTCTTTCTGAATTCCAAACCTGTACCACATTCCGGCAAGAAGATGCGCTGAAATGTGACTTCTTCAATCTTGCTTTGTAGCAGATAGTGCGTAGGGCAGATGTCAATACGGAATGCACAATCTTCAACAGATCCGTCCAATTACCGAGATACGCAGACGATATCGACATAATAGGCCGATTTCAGGGTGCCGTGTTAGAAGATTGAAGAACAGCAAAAGTCGTCGACCTTGAAGACAACGAGGACAAATCGAAGTACTCAACAAACAAACAGACATCTGTCTATCAACTAGAACAAAACGTCACTGTTGATAGCAGCGAATTCGAGGTAGTAGGAGTTTACTTTCCTCAGAATAAACATCAACTCCACAAATGGCACCTTAGTGGAGATCCGACGAAGACTTACCCTAGGAAACAGATGAGTTCAAAACTCCTTACTCAAAAGACCAGGTGTAAGCTCTACAAAATACTGATACTGCCACTTCTGCTTTACGGCGCCGAGTGCTGGACGAAAAGCAGGAATAGAGAGCTAATTTTAGGTTCTTTCGAAAGAAAAATACTCTTGATTTCACTGTAAAGCTTTTCATATAATTTCAATATAGATGACCATCCAAATATTCTGTACTGGAAAAAAGCAGGGCAAAATTCTTTAATAGAAATAGCGAAGAACTTGGATTTGACAGTGACAAAATAGACAGATTTTAGAGCGATAGTAAAACATAAACTTTATGAAATAAATGTGTCACCACATGAGATACTGCTAAGTCTTGGACCCAAGTTGTGAAAAACAAAAAATGCTGAAGGTGTAAATAATTTTTAAGAACAATCTGATTTGGCAATCACTGAGCTATTGCACTTGCACTTGCCCGCTCTAACTCTGAAGTCGAAACTACTTTTAGTGTAATTAACATTGTTAAGAACAAGTTGCGAAAATAACTTTCAACGCAGACGTTGAATTTAATAACAACAAACATAAGACATCAATAAAAGCGATGAACAGGAGCTGTTGTTACTATGATCTACCAGAAGAAACCAGAAAGTCAAGAAAAACGCAAACTGATTCAAAAACTATAGCCAAAGCCCCTGCTTCAAACTTAGAAGTAACAGTCAGCTGAGATTTGAAAATTAACTTATGACTTTTAGCCTTCTTCTTTTTTGCAAAATGTAGTCTTTCTTTACTTGAATTTGCTTTTTTGTTATCTTGAATTAGTTGATTGTTTTTTGTTTTCATTTTATTTAATAATAATTTACTTTAAAAATAAATATATTTTTTTTAGGAATTGTTTTTTTCTCGATACAGAAATTAACATTCAAGTGGATTTTAAGTTGTGGTCTTTCGGATTTTGTTTTCTCTCAACGGGCAACACTCAAGTGGTAGTATGTAAATGTACTACCAACTTATTAGGGTTTTTTTTTTAACTTCTTGCCCAACTACATGTGTTGATCTTTAACATTTGTCTTGGAAGTCTTCTAACTCGCGTGACACCTGTTGTATGTTGATGGTTTATTGTACGTTGATGGTCTTATGCCAGAAACCTTCACGTTAGTGCCAACAACAACTGTACTAAAATTCAACTCAATCGGATGAAGAATGCGCGTATCAAGAGAAGACGAACACACAAACATTGATTTTTATATTTAAGATAACGTTGAATATGCAGTAGGCTCTTTCAAACCATTGAAAGTAGTTGGTAGAGACGGTCTATTTCCAGCTCTAATTCAGAGTGTAATAGACGCTATTCTGCTGGCAATCGTCGCTTTATTTAGACCAAGTTACAACTGAAGATACAAACCATCAACCCAGAGACAAGTGAATGCCATCTTAATCCCCAAACCTGGCAGAAGACCAGGTAAACTGCCGAAGTCTTACAGACCTATCAGTCTAACAACCTTTGTTTTGAAAACTATTGAATTACTTATTGATGTTTTTGTATCAGAGGTAGAAAAGAAACAACTATTCATCTACACCGAAGTCAGTATGCGTACCGGAAGGGAAAACCTACGGATGGTGCTCTCCACTAACTGGTTAAAAACATAGGAGGGACGCCTATTTTTAAGGAAAAACACCGGTTAGGATTACAAATGCAATCAATTGTAATCGCATTGCGGATTCGACCATAAAGTGGATCAGCCAGAGTCATACTGGAAAGTCGAATCATATGTTCCTTCTTTGGAGGATTATCTGTTTCTGTAAAGGCAGTCAAAGGCTGTCCCACGGAGGGGTACCTACCTCTCTATTTAGGTCACTTAATATCCACGGTCATTTAGTGGCACCATTTAACTAACTCTAGTGAGTTTTAAAACCTCGGAGTTATCCTTTATAAAAAAAAAACAATGGGCTTGTAGCCGAATGTATGGCTTCCGAAGAGTCATATAGCAGGGCGTAGGGTCTTTATCGCAAAATGAAGTGATACACTGCTTCTTTATCATGATGATCAGACCCATTATCATATACCTGGTGGCCGAAATTTCTTAAATGGACAACGGCACTAAAGCTCCAGAAGTTACAGCGCATTGCCTCTCTCGTCTCGGTATAACGGGTGCGCTGCGCACCTGCCCAACTGCAGTAGTAGAACCTATAGTTGGGCTCTCCCCCTTACATATCTCCAATAGAAAGACGCTGAAATTCCAAGATCCGAGGAAGCCATCATGCCAAATAGAAAATGGAGCGCGACCTGCTCACTTGGTACTGTCATGTTCAAAACAGAAAACTTCATAAAAAAGGCAATATAAATCGGCGTTTCCATAAAATCGTAAAACAGATGCAGGTCGTAAAACTTCACGGATCACGATGAAGTGACGAAGTGATTCGAAGTTGGGAGGCCTGGTGTTATATTTTGAGGTCAAACCGGGAAACACCACAGTAGGAATGCAGCGAAGTAAGAGGGTTATGATCTCTTTAGTTTCGATCATAACCTCGCCATTAAAGAGAAACAAGAAGACAAAATTATTTGGCTTCTAGAATCGCATTAAGCTGCAATTTAAGTTTAAACCAAGTGACCCTGTGGGACACCTGAAAATTATTCAATTCCATTTCGGACACAATGACTAGAAAGTATTATTTGGGAAGACTATTTAAGGCTTAAACATTGGACCGCTTAAACTTGGCCAATGGTGTTCAAACAAGAAGTCTGGTCTGATCGGGTTCACCGAGCGGGTCAAAGATGGAATCTTTGGTTGGAGCTGATTTCTTCGAACCCAAAATCAGAGTCTCGGTACCCTTGTAAACATGTCGTACTATGTTCCAGACCGAAATCCTTGCCATAGACATCTGCGTTAGGATTAGCCTTGAAAAGGGTACTAAGGGCGCCAGAATACACATATTCTAGGATAGTTAAGCTGGACCCCCACCAGTCGCCTAAATCAATTGACTCTATGAGAGTCAAGTGCTTGTACAATGCAATGCAATGATAGAAAGCCACAACAAGGCTAAATTTGGACGGGTGCCTGGCCATCGGTATATTGCAGGCAACAAATATTCGGATGAGCTAGCTAGAGCTGGCGCAGAATAAGAGCTCTTAGGACCAAAACATTATTGCGGACTCAACTGGGCTACCACTCTGGGACTGGTTGATAATTGGGAACACCAACTTCATCTGTTCCATTGGGAAAATGTTTCGGGGCTCAAACAATACAAACGATTAATCAAACCTTACTCTTTAAGGAAATTCTTATACAAGAAAATACGTAGTAGGGAGCTGGTGAGCTTCTGGTCAGGCTATTGTGGCTTGAGGTATCATCTTAACAAAACGGGCTTGAAAGTTAAGTGATGCGAATTTTGGGCATGGCGAATATTGCGGTTAAAATGTTCCAGGGGTAGAATGCAACTGTCTGTTTCGGAAAAATAAAGTCTGGTCATGGCGCAGTCAGGACTCATCAACTACTCATTAACCTTGTGATCGAAACTGCATACTGCGGTTGATTTCGGGCAGGGTTATCGTTACTTTCGTTAGATTGTAGAATTACACATTTTACGCTTTAAAAAGATTATAGAAAATCCAGAAAAGGAAGTCTCTCTGCTCTTACACATTGAACGTGTTCGAACCATTGAACTGTTTAATCAATGTCAACCCATTTTTATTTATCTTAATTTCATTTACAAATATACCTATGTATGTACAATAGTACATTTAATTAGGTTAGATATCACTACAAGGTCAAATAAGTACAACGAACAATAAAAACACACTACCACGATTATCTACAAAAAACTGAGATCATTAGTCATCACCCAATTAACAATTATTTAACTTGGTCACAAAAAAGCTAATGTCGGAAATCGAATGTCAATACAAATTAAATTAGATACATTGCAAACAACTGGAAAAAAGGTTCTTTTTTTACAAAAAAAAAAAAACATAATAAAAAAGTGGTAGCTTCAGGTAATTATTCAAAAAGTATCAGCGAGTGTTGTTGGCTTATGTAATTCAATAGTAAACTTTTTATAGAAAATGCCTACCTACTCATTAAAACCAGTTTACGGAAATGCAAACAAAAAATTGGTGCGTAAACAAAGTCAGTCTTTAGAAATTTGTTCAGCAAACGATGCTAAATTTTGAAACTTTTGCTTTCATGTAGAACTTACGGTAATTTAGATCTTAGAATAAGGCCGGCATTTGTCGAAGCATATCCGATTCAGCTTTGCAATTTCATCGATAAACCTATTTCCACTCAAAAAAAGTTTTTTTTGTAATGAAATAGAATTCAAAAATCCGCACGTAGAAGTTGGTGAATGACAAAAGAATATCCTATAGCACATAATACCACCTCTACACCAAAAATATGATTTCTACGTGTTATTAGAATCGACCAATACATTGGTTGACTGCTCTACGAATCTCATTTTCGTTACTTAAAAATATGATATGGAGCCCCTAAACTTTGAGGAGAGTGTCACCACATAAGGGAAATGCATGAGTTGCTAAGATCACCATCAACCACTCGGTGGTTGGGTGTTGTAGGATTCGGATAAGCATTGATCGAAAGCAACCAGAAACAGTGCAGTAACTACACATCAATTGTACTTAATTTACCTACCCGTGTGTGGTAGCCACCGGATTCTTGTCATGTCTCCCAGACTTGACTTGCTAAACTTATAAGCGTGAGTGTTGAACAAAAAGGAAATAGCAGCACTATAATGCTCTTTCGAAAGCCTCTCTGAGGAGTTGCGGATGAATTGACTACATCATTTTTTTTTTTTTTTTTATAATAAGCGCGCACCAAAGGGATTTGTTGGGACTCTTATATTGTAGCTACACAGCGCGGGCTTTAAGGAAATTAGGGTGAGAAGAAAATCAATGGTGTCAGGATGACAGATATGACCTAACATGAGCAACTTTGATTTCCGCTCTCAGTATTTCCTCGCTCCTGCCTCCTTTTTCTTTCTTCCCCCATCCTCCCCAATCCCTTTGGCCTAACTTAAGGTGTTAAATGACCTATGCAGATTTTCATCCAGGCTGATGGCCCAGTTTAAAATTGGTTATTAAAGGAGTATCCAGATACCTGCCGGCCAATTAATTAACCAGCAGTATGCAGGATCTCTTTACAGACGGACCTCCATTCTCTTCTGCTCATGGGATCTAAATATGAGTTCTAACACAAATTTAAACAACTTTAAAACCGGGTGGTAGTATGGCGACTTTAATGTCTACCAGTTTATAATTGTTCTACCAATTCCAGCAATCTCAGTGAGCCATAAGCTGAAAACTCTTTTATTGGAACCGGGAAAATAGTGGCTTAGCATGGCCCAACCACTGCGTACAAGACAAAAGATGACAAACAGCCCTCTCGTAGTCAGTGCTGCCACAAGGGAAAAAATTTGCGTAGCAAATTTGTGTAGCAAAACTTAATTTGCGTAGCAAAACTCAAAAGTCCAAAATATAATTGTTTGAAGTAAAACTTCTTTACGCACGCTTGACTTGGGGAGTAAACTGGTGAATGCGACACGGAAGTGTAGACCAATGTAGACTTCCGGCGCAACGAAAGTGTAGACCAATGTAGACTTACAGTGCAACGGAAGTGTAGACAAACGTAGACTTCCGGCAATACCGAAGTGTAGACAAACGTACACTCTTTTGTCACAACCTTTCGGCGGAAAGGTGTGTAAATATTTTCAAAATTCGCCCATTGACACGCCCGCAATTTAAAAACAACCAAAGTTTGAGCTTGCGAGCTGAAATTTATAATATAAACTCTCGAGGGGCCCTTGATGCTCATGTGTAAATATTTTCGAAATTCGACCGCTGACACGCCCAGAATTTAAATTAGATGGAGCGAAAGAAGTTGTACTTCAGTCGTGTGGTCTTAAGCACACTAATTTTGAACTTGAAAACAAACACTTAATTCTTTATTCAAAGTAAATATGTTTTTAAGAACTATTACAAGTATAGTTGGTAAATTATATATTTTACAAAACTATGAACAAACAAAGGAAACAAAATAACATTAAAAACTTAATTTTAAAGGCGCCTTGCATGCATTGACTTAGAAAAAAAATAGTTCATATCACAAAATTATAAATGTAGGATCTTTGTACCAATAGCAGAATAGAAATTCCGGCAAGTCTTTTTATTAATTAAAATTAAAGATTCGACACCTATATTTCGTTTCTTTTTGAAACCAAACATTTTGCAGTCATTATTTTATCTACTGTCTCTATTTTAATTCGTTCGTTTTCTTGTTCTTTGTCAAGCTCAAATCTGAAAAAATTCCAGACCGATTCCAGACACTAACACATCCGAAGAAATGGGTACTTGTTGGATATGGTAGAAAAGAATATAAGTTGGTGTGGGAAAGTGAGTAAAGATTGAATATACTTTCGTTTATTTTTTTTTTCAAGAAAAATTCCAAGATTTATGTTGACATTTCGTGATTTAAAAAAAGTAGCAAAATAGAGGTTTTTAGGGAGAGTGCGTAGCAGCGTAGCAAATTGGAAATCGCGTTACAGTTTTGCTACAATCGTAGCAAAGTGGCAGCGCTGCTCGTAGTAGGAAAGTCCCCGTAGATCTATCTGGTGGAGGCACCGAAACCCGTTCTCTTAAGCTCTTTTAAGATATTCTGAAGACCGCGAGGAGAACGGAGGTTATTGGTAAAGTCCATTAGGCAAATTTCTTTATAGCTACACTGCAAAAACGAGCAGCGACTGAACGCCAAAGGGACAGAGATTTTTTGAGGGAACTGTTTTGTTTTCTGAACTGCCCAAGGTGCAGAGCATCAGTGTCCTCACTTATACTTCCAACGTCAAATCTCAAACGTCCTTTAGTGAGGTACTTAAAAAAAATCGGTTTCAAGTCGTTAGATAGTAGCGACATCGTCGTCGCGATTCTTCAGAACTGTGGCTATCCTTAAACTTCATGAAGGCAAGTCCATGTCCACTTCCGATCAACAGCGATACCGGAGGACATCAAGGTTCTGTCAAGCTTATCGCTTGTAGGCCAAGATCATGCGATCTATATAGGCTCAATTGGCAATTTGCAAGGCTCGGGCTTGTCGCAAGGCATGATATCCGAAGCAGACCGAGAATGCGCACCTGAATCCCTGTCGAATCATCATTCACGGACGATGTAGATACTAATCCTTACTTCTAATTCGCATTATACTCAGTAGCAACAACTGGAGAGTTGCTAAACTGGAGGAGCAGAAGGGACTTTATAGGTGCAAGGTACTTGTGACTAAGAAAGATTCCCTCGCTTCTTTAGCGAAGACACTTACACGAAGACGATCACACTAAATGTGTGATTAGGTTTGGGTCACCCTAAAGGTTTATAAGAAGAATGAACTTGAAGCTGGTCATTTGCACGCTCATCCTTCAGATCCTGTCTTGTAGTCACAGACCCTGGAACACTGGTTTCCTTCCCATCAATGGAAAGCGACGACTACAATGTTTCTAAGACTCGATAATCGATAGCACACTGTCGGACATGGAGACAGACAACTAACTCAATTAGATTCTTTTGAGTGAGGACGAGCTTCTCAGTCCGTCTTCGGAATTTTAAGCCTTGGGTAATACTGTGGTGGAGGTTTCTCTGCCTGATTGCAGCAAAAATACTGCAATTAGTCCGGATTAGCCTCCAACACTCCACAAATGCTTCGGCCGCCCTCATACTCGGACAGTCTAAAGGATACTGTAGGATAAAGGTATTCGCTGATCGTGCATATAAGTGAAAAGTGGCCTTTATGTATATTTACTCTATAGTTTCAGCGACCGAGATATTACGTAAGAAACTGCCAAAGGATTATATTTGTTAGGGATATATGTACTTAGTAGGAATATCTTGCCCTTGATCACGTGTGACCTCTTCCTGGTGTTAATCTTTTTTTTTATAATGTACTCGCACAAAAAGGGATTTTTTAATACCCTTATAATGTAATGAGAGATGCCGATGCACGTTGGTTTTGAATGTTTGTCGATTATAATGTGTAGGAAAAATGGAGCGGGGAAGAGCCTTCTACATTCGTGTTGTAGAGCTAAGGAAACATACCTTGTGCATTTCACTGTTTGTCTAAATATGCTTAAGGGTTAACTGATGCGCATTCCTTGCACTGCGGGTATTGCGGTTGCAATGTTATAGGGGTGGAATGCAACTGGCTATTTCGTTGAGCACTTATGGTGGAAATAACGATAAAATAACGAGAGACCAGAGACATTGCGACGATGACTAAGAGAGTCGAGCGATCTCGCGATGTAACGGTCACCAATGAGTTTCAAAGCGCGTTTTTGGATTCTGTCAAGTAGCTCCAATTAAGTTATTGGTACACCAGATCAGATATGAGCATTGTACTCAAGTTTCGTGAGGATAAACACCTTATAAAAGGAGCCAGATCAGAAGGAGTGTATACTGTAAAGGTTTGGGCTTCGACAAATAAAGCAGTTATGAATTATTTGCTTACGAACGTTGAATTTGAACCAAATGCAATTAAACTCCGGGTTGGAAAATTGACCGTACTGAGGTGGGACCTGGTAAGAAATATCATTACGGATAAATGACCACGGGTAGGAAAGAATAGTGGCACTATGCTAAATCCAGGTATATTCAGGTCAGAGAACTCTTAACCAATAGTGCACCTCGCGGTTGAGGTCGACCCTCAATTTGAAGAACATAGTCAAACACATTTCAATAGTTACCAAAACCTCAGGATTCTATTTTTGATCCGTCGGTCAATCAGAATTGACTTCTAGGGTCCAGTGGTGGAGCACCATTGGCCCAAGTCTCACGGTCAAATATTTCTACCTCAAAAAGTCTTCCAAAATAAAATCCTTAAGCATTAATGATAATGTCGATCATCTTCCTTGGATTAATAATTAACTCCACAGCTGATTATACTCTATAGTAAATATCAAACAAAGAATAACCGCTGCTATATCGGCCTTATCAAAATAAATGGTTTCAAAATTGAAGTGAAGCCTCTGTAAAACACTGATCCCATCAGTTCTGCTATTCGACGTTGATTGCTGGATGCTAAGGAGGAGAGAAGAGCAGATACTTTTGCAAAGTCTTCATTTGAGTGCTTTTTTTAAGCCAACCTTCAATGAATACTAGCAACTTGATTAAAGGCGACTTTAAAAAAACTTGAAAATAACTCTAGCTTTTTAGATAGTTGATATGCGGTTAACAGAGATAATTGAAGATATTAGCAAACAAAGGTGCGAATTATGTTTGACTTCATAAGCACATCGAAACCATCGCCACTTAAGCCAAGTTAAGCCTTAGGGGGTAGACTCATCAAATCCGCTTTCTCCGAGACGTTAGTGTTTGCTTTTGACAGCTTATGAATATTTTTTTTTTGTTATTTCTTTTCTCAAGAAAGCCGAACGTATAACTTAGCTAGCGCCCGAGATACTTTCAGATAAATGTTGCTTCTACTCTTAAAATGTTGTATATTGTTGTATTCTCCGGAAAGATGTCTCTCGCGTGCTACGAAGGGTACTTGTCCAATATAAAACAGTTTTTTTTGTATACATTTGTATACCGACTTCCCGGGGCATGTAACACAACACAAGGTTATAAGTCTTGTCAAACAAGTACAATATAATATTGAAGTGAATTAAATTTCACTTATTTAACAAGGCTTATTGTATTGTTTTACAGGTCGGCCGTCAGATGGGGAGCATTAGCTGCGTGTCTACATTCGTTGCTGGAATTTAGCGACATTTTGTATGGATCGATCGATAGTATATTTGTTGTTGTGGAAATAAGACACCTGTCTAACGGTCTATTGCTTTAAAGTCAATTAAGAGCAAAATAAGCGAAAGAAACAAGATTTATGGGAGGGTGTTAAAGTTCAAAACTTCATAGCTATGGACCTAAGAAACACCCAGTGAAATATTATTTTGAACTACCTACATTGAACCTTTGCTTATTGTAATTGTTCTTGATCAAATTAAGCTTCAGACTATTGGACAAAGATCTTATTTTTGCAACTACGCTTTCGTTGGCAAGATTGGTCTTGATTAAAAATGACGAAACTGGAAGTTAATTATATAAACGCAAAAAAATCGTTCATACATACAGGAAAACTACATAGAAACCTGGTTCAAATGAAACCGTCAAATGCTACTGACAGACCAGTGAAAAGTTTATAATCCTTCAAGGCACGTGCCAACTTCGTAGAAAACCAAGATCAACCTAATCCCAATAGAATCCTTCATCTCTTTGACACTTATTGACAACCCACAATGGTTGTATAAAAAAAAGTTACCTGTACCACCCTCCACATTAAAAGCCTGTTTAAGAGATTGGTTTTGGGTTGTTTTATCCATAAGCAGTTTACAAAACCGCGATCGCCCACAAAGTGTTCGACAATGACGACATTCCTCCTCCTCATAGTCATCCACTGTTGACAGATTCAAGTACATAGACACACATATATGCAATATACAATTTTGTTTGCCTTTCTCTCTCCAGACAGTAGGAAACCACTTCCCACTTACGGAACTCTTTTGGCGAATGCGTTGCAGTGATTTTGACCTTTTATAAATTTATATATTTTTTTTTAGATTGCAGCCCGCTAAAACATTCAAAAATAATATTATTCCAATTTGCGAACCATTAAACGAAAAAGAACAGAAATAAGAAACAAACTGTTGAACTCACTTGGAATTCTTGTTTTATACCACGGGAGTATGGGCACGGTCGCTATTTCCACTGGGTGCTGTTCTGGTTAACACCACTTAATTTGAAGTTGCCGTGTGTTGTGTCTATCCACGGTGTACTAGCCAGGGGGAATAAGATGTAACACATGCGGATTCTCTGTCACACGACGATGATTTTCTGATGGTAATCCAATACTATACCAGTTGAATACGTTAATTAACTTGAACAACACAGTAAATTATGAATACAATCACTGAGAAGATTTATGGTAGAAGCACTTGATCGTATTGCGATCACTTCTCGTCCCACGTTGGCGTGAAACGAAACGAGCGAGAGAAATCGAATAATTTTCCACCAACAACACCTTAATCCGAACCGAAAAGTGTGAAAAATCTTTTAAAATGATTTCCACTGTAGCGTTTACCATGGATGTGAAGTCATAAATATGTTTTATTTTGGAGAAATTCGGTACACAAAAAGTTGCTGTTATTGGTGATACTTTCGGGACGGCCTAGACCGGGACACGTTCATCCGCAGTGAAAAGTTACGATCGACTAAAAGACGCTTTTGAGGTGAGTTGGCTTTGGCTTTCTTGGCGTTTCAGAGCTTTTGTTATATTTCTGTGTATGTGCGGTCGCAATGCGTGATGCGTTGCGCGATTGTTTGCCTAGCACATTGGAGTGAGTGGCACCACCCGTTCTTCGGTTTATGAAAAACAAACGGAATTAAGTCAAAGTTGTTATGTTTTCCCCATTGATTGTTTGAGAATATCCGTTTCTTCCGAAAGCATCGCGCTTAGCTAGGCTATGTATGCTACAGACACCTGAGTGGGGCGCGCGAGAAAACATAGCAAGGGATCGTTGCCGCTGTTATGCTTCGGTGAGGCAACTAATCAACATTCATCTCAATGGAAATGGTAACTGCAACTTCAAGATTTCAACTCAATAGTAATGAAATTTTTGAAGTGAGACCGAGGGAGGAAGTGATCAAGTCCAGGTTGCGTTTCATTGAAGGTCTACACAACCACATTGGGATGTGGATGTGGGCTTGGTAGGCTTGCCGCTGCTGTCATTATGACAGCGGTCGGTCGACCAAAGAGAATCCATTGACCACTGCCTTTGCTTGGCTATCGCTGTGTGGCTGCATTTGGCTTGCATTTTGTGGGAAATTGTGGCTTCGAGAAGAAGAATGTGGGAATTGAGAAAGAAGTTATCTTGCAACTTGGATGAGGTTTTCTATATTTATCTATGTTGGCTTTACATTATGTATTTCCTATTTCTTTTTCCGTTTTTTTCTGCCTTCAATTGCTACAGCATAGACCAAGGAATATAGCACAAGAAGTTAAGGAACTTACTTCAATATAAATAATGGAGTACAATTTTCATGAATTTATGAATGAAGAATGATAAACACATTCAACAGTGGTGATTGAAAGTATTTATGCCCATAAAGCCTTTAAAAAGTTGATTTTTTATTTTTAACTTCCCAGTACTGGGTTAGTTATTGTAATTGGTCGGAAAATAAAAATCGTGATTACCACCATAATTTAAAATATGATTGTCCAAAATTTGCTTTTTCAAATATGTTTTTAAAAAGATGTTTGTGTGTGCGTGTGAACAATTTTTGATATCGAAATTGTTTTGGTTCCATTAGACGCGTGTTGACCTCAGTATGATCTGCAAAAAGAATTCGGTTTATATCTTTCTTGTTTAAACAAAAAGACTAAAAACAAATGGACATACGATTTTTTTGAGAAAGATTTAGCCAATCTAATTTGTTGTTGGTCTAATAAAAATTAAAAAAATTGTAAGCCAAAAACTTTTTAAAAAAAATAATAACAATTGGAAATGATGGCAAACCAACTAGAAGAAATAGGAAATTACCTCTTTTTATACTCTCCTTTTACAATGAAGAAGATATTGAAAGGGTATACGCTATTAAATCAATAATGATTATTGTTGTTAAGATTGAGCCACTTCGAAGTGTATCCAACTCAATACCTCAATGCAAACAATGCCAAGCTTTCGGGCATACGCAAAGCTATTGTTAAAGAGATTTTGCATGCGTTAAATGTGAAGAAAAACATCAGACAAATAGATATCCAGTAAAAAAGGATGAGAGAGTTAAATGTATCAACTGTCATATAAACCACCCAGCTAATTATAGAAGCTGTCCAGTTCCAAAAGAATATAAAGAAAAGAAAAACAAATTTACTACCAGTCAACAACAGAACCTACTCAAAAATAAAAACAAGCAACAAGTAAGTGTTGAAAACAATAAAGTAGATAAAATACCAATTACTGCCAAAACAAACATGCTAGTTGAGAATAACAAATTGTATTCCCAAATTGTGAAAAAAGTAAGGAAGAAAAATTATCAGTAAAGGAAATGCTTTTAACTATTATTCTAAGATTGGATAATCAATATCAAATAATTAAGCTACTAAACAAAGAAGTTTCCACAGGAAGAAAAAAAACAACAAAATAATAATGATTAAAAATAATCTGAAAGTCGCAACCTGGAATGCAAACGGTTTACTCCAACACATCTCTGAATTTCAGGTATTTCTATGCAATTAAGACATTGATGTTTGCCTGTTTCCGAAAACCACTTCAAACAGGGATTAAAGGCTTAAATTCCTAAGTCACCATTATCCCTATCCAGCTGACAGTGCCAGGGGAGGTAGTGCTGTAATTGTAAAAAGAATTCTGAACCTTATGAACTGCCAAAAATAGAAAAACAAACCATGCAAGTAGCGACAATAAACATTTTGACTAAAAGCAAACAATTTAATACTCGTATATAGGTAGCTGCCATATATTGCCCACCCAAGCATTAGCCTGCAGAGGAAGATCTCAATGACCTTTTTCGAAATCTAGGCAATAACTTTATCATTGGAGGTGATTTAAATGCAAACACACACCTATTGGGAGTCCAGATTAGTAACGACAAAAGGCAGGAAGCTTTACAAAGCAGGGCGAAATTTTAACTGTGAGTTAATTTCGAATGGATCGCCTGCTTATTGGTCACCCGACCCAGCAAAAATACTAGACTTAATTGACTTCTTTATAACGAAAGGAATCAATAGAAAAGAAGTTAAACTGGGGCAAATTTAGATCTCCATTTGTCACAACAAGCCATATTGACATCGAAGTGGATCATTTCAATGCCGACATACATCCTTTATGTCTCGCTAAAAGAGATCAGCACAAATATTCACAATCTATCTAATAGAAAATCTCCAGGTTATGATCTAATAACTGCCCAAATCCTGAAGAAGCTACCATTCATAGCATTGTTAAACTCAAGCTGATAATTAATGCTTGCTTTAAACAAAAAAATATGTTCCATATGACTGGAAGATAGCAGAAATTACGTACTACAGCGTATAACTAATGTTATAGAAAAAGCACTAGAAGAAAAACAAGTTTGTTCTTTATTATTCCTAGACGTTCCACAGGGAAGTGTTTTAGGACCCACCCTATATTTATTGTATTCTAGTGATATACCACACGCGAATGAAACGATGATCGCAGACTACACTGCCCTTCTATCAACTGATAGATGCGTGACAAGGCCTCAGAAAAGCTTCAAAATGCATTTAACGAGATATGTGATTGGACGCAACGATGGCGAATTATACTTAATGAGTCAAAGTCCACCAAATAAGAAAATAACGAATGTTCTTGTGGTTATTAATAAACAAGTAGTTCCTTATTCTAATACAGCTAAGTATCTGGGTATGAATCTGGATGCTGAACTGAAATTGAAGGACCATGTGAAAAAGAAAGTAGAAGAGCTAAACATTAGATATAGAAAACTTTATTGGTTGTTAGGACACAATTCGGAAATGTCCACTGATAATAAAATCTTATTATATAATCAAATAATAAAACCTGTTTGGACATATGGTGTCCAATTATGGGGTTGTTCAAAGAAAACGAATGTACAAATAATACAAGCATTTCAAAACAAAGTCCTTCGAGGAATAGTAAATGCCCCATGGTACTCGTATATTAGAAATAACGACCTGCATCGTGATTTGCAGATTGATCTTGTAACGGAAGTAATTAAAAAGTACACAATTCGTCACAACGATCGTCTGCGGATGCATATTAACATGAAATGAAATACGTCTTAAAAATACGATATAATATTCGTAGATTAAGAATGACTTAACATCACGAACTCATATTTTGAAAATATATGCGAATCCGTATTTAAATTAGAATACCTTCTCAAACGCAAGTGAACGCTCATTTGTCGATCTTTTTAGATTGGTCATGATTAGGAAGTATTTTTAGTGCAGTAAGAGTTTCACACTACTCTGGGTTTCTAGACTCACGGTGTCTTTCGAGACTTTCACCTTCACTACAAAAAAAAAATATTAATATTATATGATACATATACATATAGATAATCAATATTAATATTATATGAGTTCAATGGACCGGTAACTAGCCTGCGTGCTCTGGGATTTAGATTTCCTTTTTAATAAAAAAAAAATAATATTTTATGAGGACAAGAATCAAAAAATAGTGATTTTATTAAGTTTTCGCGTTTTCTCTTTATTGGTGGAAGTTGTTGTAATGGGCCGATTTTGTGAATCGTGGATTTTGACATATCACCACGTTTCAAGGTCAACAGAATCCAAATCCAAAGTTTTTATAGAGATGTCTGTGTGTGTGTATGTACGTATGTACAAAACTTGAAAAACGAAAGCATTTTTCGTCCTCTCAGAACAAATTAAACGAAAGCCATATTCACGACGGTGGTAATTTTCATTCAATAATACTTTGATTAGTCTTGCAAATTATTTAACATTAATGTCTAGCGCCCCAACACAGCCCGCGGTAAACGGGCGTGCACGGTGTGCAATGCAAGCGGGCGGCACATCAGGGCCGGCATCTGCGTGGCACTCTCCTCTCCGTTCCGTCATGCTAATTCTCTTAATCTTTGCTTACAAAAATACTCTGGTGTAAAATACACTAAAGCAATTTAAATGCTAAAAAATGTCCGAAAAGAACCATTATTTTTAGTTTAAGGATGTGGACTTATTTCTCTCAGTTTCGTCACGTAAAAAACCATATTAAAAACATATATTTGTCTTAACAATTTATTTGGATGCACATAACTAATATTTACAGGTAAGGAACCTTATTTTTAAACAAACTAACTAATCGAACTTTGCTATTTAAACTACTTCTTAACCAGGTGCTTCTTACTTTACTTTTCCCATTGCTACATAGTTGCAGTTTTTGGCAGATGATTTTTGTGACAAATTATCAATAAAGTGGGCAAACTATCATCGCCTGGCTCTCTTTGAAAAAGAGTGATTGCGAGATTTACAATACAAGATTGGGAAATTTACAAGCTGGTCTGCGATAAATGGTAACGAAAAGCACCCTTTATGCAGCAATCTTTAAATTTTTTTTTGAATATGTGTGAATCCAACAATATTTCACACTTTTGAACTACCTATAGGAATTTTTTGAACCAATAAGTATTTGCTTTCTCCATTGATTACATAACGTCCACAAATATCCATCGTTTTTGGTTTGAAATATACAAAATATCTTTGTTATTACTAAGAAAACAAATAAATTATTTTTTGATGTCAAACATCTTACGCACGCTTGACTTGGGGAGTAAGCTGGTGAATGCGTCACGGAAGTGGAGACAAACGTACACTTCCGATAAAACGGAAGTGTAGACAAATGTACACTTCCAGAAAAACGGAAGTTGAGAGGGAAATATAAGTTAGTGACGATAGAAAGAGAGAGAGTAACGTTTCGTATCATACACTCTTTTGTTACAACCCATAAAATTTAGTCGGCGGAAAGGTTCGTGGAATGGGTAAGCACCCTTGAAGGCAATACCTAGCTCTTATCATCTATCCAAACCGATCCAAAGGAGAAAGCTATATCTAAAATAGTTGCCGACAGATTGAATTTACCGGAAGTGAGTAAGGTCATTGTGTTCATGAATCGCAGTTCATTAGTTGGAAATATAGAGCGTCACCTTTATCGTCAGATTTTCAGGTCGGACTGCAAAAAACCAAAGTTTGAGTTAGGGAGCTGTAATTTATAATATAGACTCTCCATGGGCCCTTGATACTCATGTGTAAATATTTTCAAAATTCGTCCACTGTCACGCCCACAATTTAAATTAATGCCACGCTGACGAGCCTACATATTTACACATCAACTATACCGTGAGTGCGCGTGGCTCACTCCTTTTTGATATAAAAGACTTATGATTTACGGTCGATTAGGCTCTGAAGAATTAAGAGAAAACTATCATACGTTGCCACTAATTTCAGCAGGGGATTTCAATATTAATTTCGAGTCCGAAGATGGACAACTCTTGGTAAACTGTCTACAAGATAAATTAGAACTACAAATGAATAATAACCGAAATGCACAAGACATGGAATAACAATCGATGCAGTTATCTTTCTAACTTTCATTCGAAAACATATTAGACCAAGAGCCCACAGCATTTTTTGGGAGTGAAGATATAACCAAAGTTAAGTGCCTAAATAGCTTAAGTCTATTTCGCTAGTCTGGCAGCATTTGTTTGGGGCAAATGTTAGTAATAGTAAAGTAAAAATACGTTTTTTTCCAAATCCTGGATCGCAGATATAACCACTTATGAATAGTATTAAATGAAAGAGGTTGAAGCCATCTACACAAATCTGTGGGTGCCAGACGTTTTGCATGGGGCAAAAACCTTGCCAGACGTACTAATAGTATGCAAAAAAATCAGTTTTTGAAATAATTGGTATAACCACACATTGAATACACCAAAATAATGGTGGAAATGTCCTGATACCGAAAATGTGGGTGCCAGACGTTTTGTATGGGGCAAAACCCTTGCCAGACGTACTTATAGTATGCAAAAAAAAATTAAACTAAAAAACTAATTTATGTGGTTGGTATTATTGCACCTATTTATAAAATAAATATATTAACAAAAATATTCTTATTCCAATATATTAAATTAACGTCTTTGTTCCTTATACACCAAGTTCAGTAATGTTTTTTTACTAAATGGATGAATTCAAAATAATACTTAAAAAAAAAAAATGTTCGGTGACATTTCTAAGAAAATAAAAACATAAATAATATTAAATAAAACTTAATAACTACAGATTACATACACTACAATATTTTTTTAAGCCTACAAAAATGATTTTACTAATTACAATCTGATTCATCAGATGAATCGTTGCATACAACATATTTTTGGAGTATCTCATCGTTTTTTGCCGGCGACCTTTTGTAGTACACAACAACTCTGCGAATTTTTGTAATGACTGCATTTATATTTCCCTCGTTTGTGAAATCTCGAACATGTTCGATTGCATTATGTGGGGAAATCAAAACTAAATCCTCGATATCATGGCCGTTATTGTCTTCATCTTCATTATCCATTGTATAGTTTGTTGATCCATCCAAAATTGATTCTAGTTCGTTTTCAACTAATCCTTTTTTGTTGTAAAGGACGTCACAAACAGCCAAATGTATACCGTGCGCAAAGCTAATTTGACGCTCAGTGTCAAGCTGGTTTCCCTCACTTATCATAACATTTGGTCCATCAGTGACAATTGCGACTATATCTTTTTCAAGAGCAAGGTTATGAAGGTCGAGACGATCTCTAAGCAGCTTTATACACATTTTAGCGTTTAGTGATAAAGAAACACGAGTTATTCCCATACTCCAGATTTTATTACGCGAGTGCACATTAATATTCATGTATCTCTTATTAGCATGGGAGGTCCATTCATCGAATGTCAAGCTAAATCTTTCATCCATCTGCTTTAATTTATTAATTTCTGTGGTAATCTGGTGCCTTATTAGAAGGCTATAGTCAACCACACGTTTCCGAATTGTCGCTGCCGATTTAGGTAAATCTCTATAACCTTTGGAAATCAGCAGTTTTCTCAAATCTGCTGATTTAATAAAAGTGGCAAACGCCAGTCCGTCCAAAGACGTCATACGTGACAAAACTTTGTCCAGGGTGTCAGTATCAGTTTTTAAAAAGTAGTCATCCATTTTGCGTTTAACCGGTGGTCCTGCCGTTTGCTTCTCTCTTGATTGTCGACTATTCGAAGCAATACTTAGTTCACCTCCCACTTTGGATTTAGTTGAACTTCCCAAAGTCTTCAGCACAGCCTTACATTTTTTACACTCTGCACTTTTCCCATCTTTTGATGTGTAAAAATGATGCCAAACTGTAATGTATGTAACTAAATGACATGTAACTTGTATTTTAAAAGTTTAGTGTCTTCAATCCCGAAAATCCCGGGATTGGTGACTAGTAATCCCGGGATCGTTTAAGAGCAAAAATCGTCCGGGAACCCGGGATCCCGGGATTGATTTCTCTAGTCAAGACCCATAATCTTTTCATCGTTTAGTTTAAAGCCGCATATGATCGCATTCATCACCAGAATCATGCATCACGAGGACAACCGATGACCGAAATCGGTATCCCGGCAAAACTGATCCAGTTGTCTCGCGGAAACTGGAAAACACGCGATGCAATGTGCAGTACGGAAACAGTTCTTCAGAACTATTCCAAACCTATGACTTCTTCAATCTTGTTCTGCAGCCGATAGTGCATAAGGCAGGTGTAAATACGGAAGGCACTATCTTCAACAGATCCGTCCAACAACTGGGATACGCATACGATATCAACATCATAAGCCGATCTCAGCGAGCCGTCTTAGAGGCGTTCATGGTGATGGAAGAACAAGAAAAATGAATTGTGCCTTGAAGAAGAACTTGCTTTCAACAAACAAACAAACATCTGTCCACCGACTAGTACAAAAAGCCACTGTTGATATCAGCAACCTAGAGTTAGTAAGGGAATTCACCTACCTCGGAGTAAACACCAGACTTGAAGACTTAACCTAGGAAACCGTTGATACTTTGGTTTGGGGAAACAAATGGGTTCAAAACTCTGCTGTACCAAGATGTGGATGTATTGACAATTATGTTCCAGCGAAGAGGATCTTCAACGGCCAGGCCCCAAGTTCGAGACGAGAAAGAAGACCGAATCTCCGTTTTAAACCAATCCATCGCGGATGCCAGAGCGATTGGTTTGGACAACTGGAAGTAGCGTGAGCGGGATCCAGGCAGAGACTCTTACTGTAAAAAAGTGACCTGAACATCAACAGTTTTGCTGGGCAAGAAAAATGACAATGACTGGATTTTTTTTTTTTTTGCGGGTAGCTAGGTGAAAATCGTTGAAAGACATCGCTTGCGAGCTTCGCGATAGTGTGGGACTTGAATCACCCACTAAAAACACCCAGGGAAGGCATGATGTTATCATCCTTCCAGTAATCGCACCTAGTCTAAAGACTAATCAGCAATTTTGTTTTAACATTTGCTGATGTACTTATGTACTGTTTTTAGGAACTAACTTTGGTTTGTTACCTTTTTTTCTTAATTCGTTATCACTTTGTTCGTGTGATTATGTTGTAAAACATATTTTTCTTTCCTAATTACCTAGTTAACTAGTTCAAATGGTTTAACTCTATGTAATCTTCTAACTAAATTGTTGTTATTAAGTACTTGAACTACTTCCAAATTAGTATGGTTGCGAAGCCTAACTTCATGTCTTCTTGCGACCTTCCGAACCTCGTCCTCTACCATTTCAATTTTTAGATCCCTATGTAGATCATGTCCAAATTGGTTTTAATATTTGCTTGTAGAGACGCAGTTTGTTGTAGATTGAGAGGCATGAATTCCTCCCTATGAGCCAATACATTTTATTGTATCGTATATTTAGTTCATCTCGTTTTTTTTGAGATGTGTTTTCCAACGCAACTTTGCGTCCAAAGTCAAGCCTAAATACTTAGCTGAGTTCGAATGCAGAACTACTTTATTATTTATGTACACAGGTATGTGTTGTACGTTTTTATTCGTAAAGTTAATATGAACCGACTTTAGTTCATTTAATTTTATTTGCCATTTTTTGGTCCATTTGGATATATCATTTACTGTCCTTTGCAGTTTTTCTGTAACTTGCTGTGCGGTTTTTCCTACTGCAAGTACAGCAGTATCGTCTGCAAAAGTGGCAACAGTAGTTTCGTCATTTTGTGGTAGGTTATTCGTGTATAGAAGGAACAGTACTGGTCCCAACACACTACCTTGCGGTACTCCAGATTTGATGTGTTTCAATTCGGAGTACTCATTCTCTTGCTTAATTTTAAATAATCGTTGCATTATATACGACTCTAGTATTTCATGGTACTCTTTTGGAAGATATTTTTGTAGCTTACGGATTAATCCTTTGCGCCAGACTTTATCAAAAGCCTGTGTTACATCAAGGAAGATGGCAGAGCATATTTGTTTTTCTTGTAAAGCTTTTTCTATTATATCAGTTATTCTGTGGACCTGATCTATTGTTGAGTATCTATTTCTGAATCCAAACTGATCGTTTGCGATCAGTGTCTTTTCTTCTAGAATCGGATGGAGTCGTTTTAGGAGCATTTTTTCGAATAGCTTAGACAGGATTGGCAGCAATGATATCGGCCGATATAACGTTACTTCACTGGGCAATTTTCCCGGCTTAGGTACCATGATAACTTCCGCAACCTTCCACATGCGCGGAACATACCTTAGTCTGAACGCAGCATTCATTATCTGTGCTATTTTTTTCATACCTTTCTTAGGCAGTTTTTTCAGAATTTCACCCGTTATTAGATCAAATCCCGGATCTTTTTTCGGGTTGATCTTTTCTTTTATTTCTTTGGCTATTTCCCTAGAGGTTACTGCTGGAATCGATATCTCGTCTTCGCACGTTTCTTCCGTTTGTTGGGAAATATCATTATCGTCGTATGGCTTGAAAACGTTTTCAAGATGTTCCGCAAATAGATCCGCCTTTTGTTTGTTTGTTTTAGCCCAGTTATCACTGCTGGTTTTCACTGGCGGAATGTATGCCGTTGGTCTTTTATTTTTTTTAGTAGCCTTCCACAGTGAGTATTCTGTACTAGCATCGTTTGTCAGATTTGTAAGGTATCTTTCCACCGATGCATTTTTAAATTCTGCTATCCTTTTTCTGAGCTTATTGTTTAAGCTATTAAATCTACTTTTATCACTTGGAGCTCTTTACAGTTGCCATCGTTTGCGAGCTCGTCTCTTTTCTGATATAATGTCACAAATTTCGTTGGGATACACGTTTCTTTTTACTTTGCTATTTAATTCAGGCGTTGCAGCCCATGCAGCCTTTTGTATAGCTAGGGTGAAGGACTGTACTTCACTTTCTAATTGCTCTATTGTATTAATTGTTGTGGATAGTTCGATGCGTTCATCGATTTAATATCTGAAATATATCCAGTCAGTTAGTTTGTTTACTAGACGTGGGTTGTGTTCCTTCATTATAATTTTATTACCAAGTGTTAGCAGCACAGATGAGTGATCTGAGTCAAGATCTGGCCCTTCCTTAACTTGGGTAGTATTTGAGGAAATATTCTTAGTTAAGAAGAAGTCGACAACATCCGGGATTTTGTTCCTATCTGTGGGCCAGTAAGTAGGATTTCCCGTTGAATGGCAGTTAACATTGGTTTTTTTAATATATTCAAGGAGTTCTCTTCCTCTTGTATTTGTTAATCTTGATCCCCAAGATATGTTCTTAGCGTTGAAATTTCCGCCTATTATGAATTTATTTCCGAATTTACGGAGAGGCTTTCAAAATTGTTTTGTTTCAGCCTGTAGCTAGGCGAACAATATGCCGCTGCTACCGTTATCTGGCCGCTGCTTGTTTTTATGTTTACGGATTTCGCTTGTATTTCATACGACTGATATTCTTCATCTTCTTCGTGGCTTACACCTTCCTTAATTATAACCGCGGCCCCTCCTCTTGCTGTATTTTGAGGATGTGGGGTTTGGTATGTCTTGTATCCGCGAAGTTCGTATTTTGTTCCAATTTTAAAATGTGTCTCGGAGACTAGACTATGTCAATTTTGTTTATGTCGAGAGTCGCTTGGAATTCGTCTTTACGATTCTCGAGACCATTGGCATTCCATAATAAGATTTGTATGTTTTTAGTCATTATGTTCTTTTAGGTACAGTTCTTTTATTACTGTTTTGTTTTTCAAGGAGAGATATTCTTTCCAGAATTTTCTTATTATTCTTTTCCATATCTCCCATTCTGTTAAAGAGTCTTTGCATGATATCCTCCATAGCAATAATGGGAGGCTTGGGGTTTCCCACTGGTTTTACAACGTTTTTCGAAGCAACCTGTGCATATGTTTTCTGTGGACCGGTTATGAGGCTTAAGTTTTCATTTTCGCTTAAGGGTAGATTTCCTTTAGCTCCTTTAGATTTCGGTCTCAAGTCTTTTTTGTTTCTTTTTTCTCCGTTTTTGGTTGCGTCTTTTTGAACAGGCTTTTGCATTTTCTTTTGCTTGTTGTCTTTTACCTGCTGTATCTCTTTTGCAACTACACATCCTCTGTAGTTAGCTGGGTGTCTTTCGCTACAATTGGCGCATTTAGGGGCAGCATTTGTTTCCCTTATGCAGTCTTTTGTATGGTGATCTCCTGCACATTTAACGCATTTCGGGTTTGAGTTGCAGTATTTGTGAGTGTGACCATGCTTTTGGCAGTTCTTACATTGAGGAACTAGCTTTGATTTCCGCAAAGGATGAATTTGAACCTTCATTCCTAAGATATCTTTAATTTGATAATTTTTTTTTGATGTCTTCATCTTGCTCAAAAGTAAGCATGAACATCGGGAGCGGTGCTTTACTCTTGTACTTAAGCATGTTGACAACTTCAAGTATTTTGAAGTTTTTCTTTATTAGGTCATTTGCATTGCGTTCAGTTGTGCATGAGTAGTGTAGTTTCTTTGCAACAACCTTTATTGGTCTTGTTTGTTTATTTTCAAACGAGTACCATTTAACTTTTTTCTGGTTTGACAATTTTGTTAAGTTTCTGTAGGATTCTTCGTTATCCACATTAATTTTAACATCATTGCTATTTAGGAGAGCTGTATTAGCTTTTATTTTATTTTCCTCTAAAATATTCAATAAGCCTTTGTACTTCGTAATACAGAGCACTATAATTGGTGGAGGCTTTATTGTTTTGAGAGGTTTGGTTCCTTTACCTTTCATCTTTTCTGGTTCACTTTTGGTGGTCAAAGCTCCGGAGACCTGCTCATTTTTTATTTTTTGTTCCTTTTTGTTTTCTTAAAGGGTGGTTCTGTCTCTCTTTGCAGTTCTTCTTCATCCGTAGAGTGCACTACAGTTTTAGGTATCTGCTTATTTTTATTGTTCTTATTGACCTGTTCTTTAAGGTGCTGTAGCTCAAGCTTTAGTTTATCAATTTCGCTTGCGAGTTTTTCACTGAGTTGCTTAAAATTATCTCTTTCTTCACAGGTTTTTTTGTAACAAGCTTCCAACATAGGATTTTCTATTGTTGGTTGGGATGGTGGTGTTCTTACCAAATTACGACTCTTCATGAAAGGGTCATCTTTTAGCAATAAATGGAATCTGGAATCATCTGGAAATCAAAAAAAAAATAAATATCGCTTACCTTAGCTCAGCTAACTTTTATGCTTGCAACCCTGCCTACAATGTATAATTTTTTTGAAATCTGATCTAAATTAATATCATTCCCCTAAGTCCGTACATATCAAGTCTACAAACGAAGTATTTTAGTGTAGCTTTTCTGTAAAACTTTTACGAAAAAGCTGAGCTTTTCATCAATAAAAGTCTCCACTACAATCGCACACACGTGTAGAGATTATCAGCAAAAAAGAAAAAGCATGGTTATTGTATTTGTTTTGATGTTGAGTTTACTTTCCAAACATGAGAGAAGTCATATTGGGTGAACTATGTATTCCCTGCCGTCTTGATGCGTTCAATAGCCGACTGACCTATTTTTAATAACGTTCCTTCTTCTCATCTTCTAAACACATCTTTCCATTTAAGTGGCTTATTAATTAGGTTTATACGTGTTTCATCGGGAATTAATTATGGAATGCGGATGACCGCTCAGCAGTCGTCAATGAAATAAAATGAAACTGAATCGTTCGTTGTGGTTATGGCCAGATATAGGAGAATCATTCAGCTATCATTAAGGGGATGGCGTTCAATGGTATGTATGTACCTCTGATTTGATACTTGATAGTCCTTTCAGGTCTACTTTTGTTCTTTCTTTTAGTCTGGAAGCTGTCGCAAATAAATATCTTAACTATTGTCAATCAAACACTAACAACAGAGGGAGTTAATCTAATTCAAACATCTGGCCAATAGCTTATCCCAGTCACGACTGAACCGGATCACATTTATTGTTTGCTAAATTTGTCTGGTGGTCCAAACGGTTTTCACTTCTGAACTCTTGTAATTAAATTGAGGAATCAGTGTAAAAGAGTCATGGTCAACATGATTTGAATTCTTTGTTAAGGACTATTGATATGAGAGCGACCAACTACCCGCATCCGAATGATTATTCTCAATGTTTGGCACTTCATTCACAAGATACAGTGTTTTGGGCGCGGATGGCCTCGAATTCCAATTGGAAAACTACAAACAAATCCTAATGATATTCGGATTTGTGTGTTAAGTTCTAACAATTTTTGAAGTCGCCTGTAGATGGAACGTGATAAAATGTTGTGAATTGTGACGAAACGTTGACAAATCGCGTCAAAGATGTTGTTGTTCGCGGCAAAACGTTTGGAATTCGATTTTTGGTTAATTATTGGTGCTGAACGATCTTTTTTTTAAATATATTTTGATGAATTTGTCACATATCCCGCTCTTAGAATAGTAATATTTGCATTTTTCTGTTTATAAATGCATAATAAGTAGTCTTCTCCGCAATTTGTATAATCGCTCATTCGCGCAAGTCGCGCCCATGTGTAAAGTCTTTAAAGCTATACGGTACCTTCGTATATCATTTCTCTTAACCTAGAGATTAATAAAATACGAAATGAAAATGTTGACTGGTCTTAAGAGTGTTACCATGAACTCGGACGCGGACCTGAGTGAGTCCCACTATAAGGAATTATTGCGCAAGACGGATTGAACTCATTTAGTTAAGATCAGGTTTATTGAAAGGTGTGAAGATCCTTTTTTTTTAATACTTTTGTAAAGTTCACTAAAGTTAATTAATAAAAATAATAACTCATTTCTATAGCCTCTCTCTATGCCCAGAACGAAACCCTGAATGAGTGTTACCAAATTGTTTAACTCAGTTTATTGACTACCTATAATAAGCTTATCATTCGTCGAATCGAAGAACTGTACTAATTTGTGTTAAGCTTCCTATAATACATATATATTCCCAAATAAAAAACGTAATTTTGTTCATATACATATAATTACAGTCAAACTTCTTTATAACGAACCTTCAAGGGAACAAAAAATTACTTCGCTATAAGCAAGTCTTATACGAAATTCGTTATATAGAAAATTTTATTATTTTTAACACTGTAAGTGTTCCTTTATTCAAAGAAAATTGGTACAAAAAATTTATTTATAAGTTTTTATTTTTTCGTTAAAACATAACAATTTTCGATTGCGCATTGATTGAACAGTTCTGTGCTTTGTTTTTTATACCCTATTCTAAGGTTATATTAATTTTGACGCATAGTTTGTAACATATCTTAATATTGCCCGTAGACCACTAAAAGTTAGTATATTTATGATCAGCATCAATAGTAGTGTCGATCTAGCCATGTCCGTCCGTCCGTCCGTCCGTCGGCAAAAATTAGGCCTTTAAACTGGACCTAGAGAGCTGAAATTTTAACCATATACTCTCTAGGGTCCCGAAATAATCAAGTTTACGAATTTTTGAAATCCGCCAACAGACACAAACTAAAAAAAAAAAAATTGGAAAAAATCGAATTTTGAGCTAGAAAGCTGAAATTTTATATATATGATCTATGACACCTAAAACTGCTTGGGGGATAAAATTTTCAAAATCCGCCCACAATTAAATAAAACAATTTTTTAAAAAAACCAAAATTTGAGATAGCAGCTCCCTATCCCTATCCCTATTTATAGTATATACTCTCTAGGGGGCCCTTTATGCTCATGTCTAAATATTTTCAAAATACGAGTACTGACACGCACACAATTTAAAATTTTTTTTTTTTTTGAAAATCCAAAGTTTGAGCTAGGGAGATGAAATTTATAATATATACTCTCTAGGGGCCCTTTATGCTCATGTGTAAATTTTTTTTAAATCCGCTTACAAACCAAAGTTTGAGCTAGGGAGCGTTTTTTTACAAAAGCTTCGTTTTTTTTCGACAAAATCCTTTAAATGTAGAAATATGTAGAGCGTTCTTAACAATTCAACCATACTTAGACTTTTGTCACGCCTACTTATGAGGGATAGGAATAAGAATAGGGTATCCCACAGTTCGCTCAAGCGGACTGTAGGCCGTCCCAATGTTTTTATTATAAAAATCTTCCAATTTAGTAAGGTCAAAATGTGCATTATCTGAGGTTTTATCTCTTGCCTAACGGATACAGTACTTAACACTCTTTTTTTTTTGATACAGTAGTTGACACCTCTCTGTTCAATAGCGATTTGCTCTGTTCCACTTACTTCTTTTGAGGAATATTTTTGTTTTTCCAAAAATATAATAAATTTGTAACATTTTCCTGCATTTTCTAAATTAAAGGCTGTAACACCCCGCTATTGCAATTAAAAAAAATATATAAAGGTACATTTCCGTAACCTACCTCAAGTGATTTGATTAGTCAAATTTAATAGTATACTCCCAGGAGTAATTTAAAATTATATAATTTATAAATTTTACTTCCTTTTATACCTCACACTGTCTGTCAAATAAAATCATCTTAAGTGACCGAAAATAAAACTATTCGACACAGAGTTCGTCCATACAAAAAACGTCTACGGGTTTTTTATATTATCGCCTAAGGATCATTTTTTAGCAACCTCTTTTTCGAGATTTGACCAACACTTGGCCTTTTTCGAAAGAATCATCACACTATTCGACCAATACTTGGCCTTTAGTGTTTAGTGTGAGCGACTTAAGCCCGACGCACACAACTCGACCAACACTTGGCCTTTTGTGTACGTAAGTACAAAGTAGGTGGACTGATACGTCTACAAGTGGCGCCCAACTTAGTGGCCCGAGATCCACTCCACGGTATCAGCGGAAATTCGGTTTTGTCGGCTCTCCACGCAAGTCAGTGGAACCGACAATGTAAAAGTCACCGCGATTCGACGCAAACCTTACGCGAACGGATAGGTAGTCCGCACTTTTAAAACGGACGGACCAGCTGGGAACACAAGGGGTGCCGAGAAAGCACCAATAAGGCCAGCGCGAGGACCATCGTTACTACGAGGCGCATCTTCAGCTCGAGGTGCATCCTCAGCTCCGAGGACAGTTTCAAGGACAGCTTCAAGGACAGCTGCAGCTCCAATAACAGCCCCAGGTCCAGAGGAAGTAAGAACTGCCAACGCCCGGAAAACCAAATAAGGAAAATATGAATCCACCGCTCACGCCACCACAACCACCACCAGAATATGGTAGAAGAGGCGATAGGTTGTGCGAGTGCACCGAACGATTCTACGGTGAGTACGACGAAAAGAAATTCGTCAACTTTTTCGACGCTTTGCTAGAGTTGCCATTACTCCTCAAAGATGACGCAGCAACATGGTGGAAGGGTGTTCAAGCCGAAGTCAGTACTTGGCAGGAAGCTAAGGAAATACTTCGCGAACACTTCGCCCCACAACTTAAAGCACACGTTATTTTCGAACTAGTATTAGAAAGGAAGCAGCGGCTCAACGAGCCGGCGGACCAGTTCATTAGCCAAAAGAGAGCTTTGCTTGCCGAAATCACAGCTCCAGCTATACCAGAGGTCCACGCAATAGATATGGTGTATAGCCTACTACGCGAAAATTATAAGAAGGCGGTGAAGAGAAGCGAGTTTTCGTCGTTCCGAACGCTGATCTCCCTTGTCAGAGAGTACGAGCGGATGCATCCATGCACCAGGAAGGAGCCAGTGAAATGCAGCTATTGCGACAATATCGGATACTTGCAGGAGGAATGCCGAAAACTTGCCAAGCATCAGTCCCAACAGAGGCAACCCCTACAGCCAAACGAACCATCAGCATCTATGGCGAATCCTGCTATCAGCCAGCCTGTCTGCTTCGGATGCGGAAAACTGGGGTACATACGAAGGAATTGCCCTTACTGTAGCCAGAACAGCGCAAGCGATAGTAGGGCTAGACCTAGCGGGATTGGCGGCAGTTTTAACGCCATGAACATAAGCCCTAGTAGTAACCAACTGTCCTGATGACGGTAAGGAACAGACAGCATGTGGCTTATCTAGACACAGCATCTGTACCTACAATTAGAAGCACAAAATCATCAATTCAAAAAGAGGAAGACAGAAATAATATTGGCTGACGGTATAAGACGACCACAGGACATCCTAATTACTTCAGCTGAACTACAGATGGGACACCGGAGTCTGCATCTAAACTTAAGCATACTGCCAGAGGCTAGTCAAGAGATCACACTGATCGGGATCGACTTCCTGGAAGAGAATGGCATTGTTATTAACCGTGCCGAGTGTGTATGGTTCTTTGCAGATGCACCATCAATGCGCTTTCCGTATTTCAGATACTCAGCCGAGGCTGAATTTTCTTCGCCTAAAATTGCCTTTGAATTGTTGGCTCCCATCTCCCCATTAAGGATCCACAAGGCAAGCAGACACAGTACACCCACCGTCAACAAAAGCGGGGAAAAACGAACACAAGAGTGGAATCACCTCAAGACCTGTATCGTCTATTTACTTTGCCACTTCATGTCATCAGCCCAGGATGACGTACCGGTTCGAACATACGGAATGTGTTTCTGAACCCAACCGAAGAAAGGGAATTGGACGACAAAATGTTTGGCCCCGCGTTCAGAATAAAATGGTGGACATTGAGTTCAAAAACAAAGGCGAAGAGAGCGTAGCAAGTATCGACGACCTGATCAGAAAGCATGAGAACGTGTTCAAATGGGAATCTCAGGTAGGCGTACGCGATGTAACCCACCGCATTCATACCGGGATACACGCACCCATAGCGTCACCCCCGTATCGTCTGTCACCACCACGCATGGAGCAATTAAAGAGGGAGATACAAAAAATGCTTCAGCTTGGGATAATAGAGCCCTGTGATTCTCCATGGGCTGCACCGGTGGTACTAGTTCATACTACTACTAGAAGAATGGAGGAATCAGGTTATGTATCGACTTTAGGCGGCTCAACGAAATCACAACTGCCGACAGATACCCTTTACCAAGGATCGACGATCTACTACATAACGCAAAGTCAACACCTTAAATGTCCACCATCGATCTACAGCAAGGCTATTGGCAGATCCTAGTCGAGCCCGCGGATCAAAATAAAACTGCATTCATCACACCATTTGGAACATTCAGATGCCTTAGAATGCCATTTGGACTTCGAAACGCTCCGGCCACATTTCAACGTCTTGTGGATAGATTTAGGACTAGTCTGCCGGACATGTTGGTGTTGGCATACATCGACGACTTTTTCATCGCATCACCGACCATGCAAAAGCATCTACAGAATCTCGACAGAGTGTTGAGTCAGCCTCAAAACTTTGGGTTACGGGCTAACCAGGATAAATGTAAGTTTTGTTGCCCGCAAGTGAACATCAAGCCTGGAAACATCAAGCAAATCATGACCTTCTTACAGACGTGCTCGTGGTATCGAAGATTCGTTCCAGACTTCGCGAAGGTTGCGAAGCCTTTAAGCAACCTGACAAAGAGGACGGTCAAATTTCAATGGGGACCGCGGAGGAAAATGCATTCCAACACGTTGTTAACAACGGCTCCAGTACTTAAGCAAGCAAATGCCGAGGAGCAGTATCTTTTGAAAACTGACGCCAGCAGCTACGCATTGGGAGCATTTCTAGTCCAGGGGGAGGGCCCTGCAGAATACTCAATCGAATACGCCAGCCGATTGCTGACGCCTGCACAACAAAATTACTCGACGACCGAGAGGGAAGCGCTAGCCATTGTATGGGCTGTCAATAAGTTCCGAGGCTATATCGACGGGTCTGAGGTAACACTGCTCACAGACCATCAACCCCTTAGGTGGCTTATGATGCTGAAATCCCCTAATGGACGATTAGCAAGGTGGGCATTGCAGCTGCAACCCTTCAACATAAACATCAAGTATATACCAGGTAGAACCAATAACGTGGCTGATGGTCTGTCCCGTTCCCCACTGGACGCATGCGAACTATGCCACACTGAAATCACACTCCCAACACGACGAGCTAACGAAATCCGCGAAGAGCAGCTTAAGGACAAAAAGCTAAAGACCATCATCGACGCTCTGGAGAGCACAAAGGGAACCGAAGGCGAGTCTCATGCCAACAAGGGATTTTGCATGACCCATGGGGTTCTCTACAAGTATGGCAGTGAATCCGAAGACGCAGCCTTAGTAGTTCCAGAGCATGAGACAGCTAGTATCTTGAAGGCTATGCCTGACTCACCGACAGCAGGCCACTACGGAATAGACAAGACCATAGCGAGGATCACCCCAAACTTTTATTGGGATAAGATGTTTTCCAGCGTAGAGACATATGTGAAAGAATGCGAAGCGTGTCAACGATACAAACCCAGCAACCTCCGACCAGCCGGATTATACAAAACCAAAGCCATCAACCAAAGATTCGAAAATTTGTCCATAGACCTATTTGGACCATTGCCATCCAGCAACAAGAACCGTTGGATCTTCGTAGTAGAGGATTCCGCCAGCCGATCGGTAGAGTTATTCGCCCTTATCGAGGCCACCGCAGAACAATGCGCAAACCTGCTGCTGCACGAGGTGTTCCTAAGGTACGGAGTTCCCAGACGAATCACCAGCGACAATGGATCCCAATTCTTCTCGTCAGTAATGCAGTACCTAACGACGAGACTCGGAATTGACCAAATGCTGACCCCAGTGTACCATCCGCAGCCAAATATGGTCGAGAGGAGGAATCGAGACCTCAAAATCCAATTAGCGATCCTCGTCGGTAACCAACATGATACTTGGTCGCAACATCTTTCATCGATTCGCTTTGCGATGAACACCGTTATATGTTCAAGCACGGGAAAAACGGCAGCTTATCTCACCTTTGGGCGTGAACTACGAGCGCCCATCCATATGACGCATGACCTGAGTAACAGCTTGGATAGCACCAATTTCATCGCAGAGATAACCCCAACCCTGCGCCAGATACCAAAAGTACTCGAAGAAGTAAGAAGCTTCTAGGAGGGAACTGCCAGCAAGCGACTGGAATATGCCAACCGGAGACGCCGTAAGGCGCCACGTCACGAAGTCGGAGATTTGGTAATCGTGACTACACACGTGCTGAATAATAAATGTAAAAATGTAACCTCCAAATTTGTCCCTAGGCGAGACGATCCTTATCTGATCACCAAGCAGCTAGGCGATACCACTTACCAGGTTGCCAGCACTGACAACCCTGAAGTCCCACTAGGAACCTACCACGTGCCTTAATACCTTTCCGTTTGAAGGGAACAGCGACCCCTAACCAACCGATTCGCCCATTAAGAAGGAGGGGACGAACTCCAGCAAAACACTGATCTGGACGATTCATCGGGACGATCTCACGTCCAGAGGGGGAGATTGCAACACCCCGCTATTGCAATCAAAAAAAATATATATTGGTACATTTCCGTAACCTACCTCAAGGGGTTAGTTAGGTCAAATTTAATAGTATACTCCCAGGAGTAATTTAAAATTATATAATTTATAAATTTTACTTTCTTTTATACCTCACACTGTCTGTCAAATAAAATCATCTTAAGTGACCGAAAATAAAACTATTCGACACAGAGTTCGTCCATACAAAAAACGTCTACGGGTTTTTTATATTATCGCCTAAGGATCATTTTTTATCAACCTCTTTTTCGAGATTTGACGAACACTTGGCCTTTTTCGAAAGAATCATCACACTATTCGACCAATACTTGGCCTTTAGTGTTAAGTGTGAGCGACTTAAGCCCGACGCACAACACTGGAACAACACTTGGCCTTTTGTGTACGTCAGTACAAAGTAGGTAGACTGAGACGTCTACAAGGCTCTCTTTCGTCGATATTCGTAAATCAAAACGAAAATACCTATCAGTGCAATTTCTTTTAGTGTTAAATCTTGTGAATTTTAATAAGGGATTCCAATTTTCTAAGTAATGTTTTTTCTGAAATAATCGAAATAAGAATAAAAACTTTAGCTATTTCAAATGGCAATATATAAAATATTATTAATTTAAGTTTCAATATTCCAATTACCTGCAAGTATATTAAATAAGAGGGGTGCCAATAACTGTATCAAAAAAAGCATAATATTCAATTATCGCCAGGGGGTGCCAATAACTTGTTTATATGGGACTACAGTTGTTGGCACTGCTAATGACTGTACTTTTGACGGTGCCAACAACTGTACTTACGACGGTTATTTGTTTCAGATTTTGGAAAATGCCTAAACAGAAGAAAAGTTATGATGAGGATCGGCTCCTCGGATTGGCAATAAAAGGCGGACAGTTTTCAAAGAAGAGAGCTTCGGAATTCTACGCCATACCAAGATCAACTATTTCGCCTTGGTGCCACTTTTAAGAAACCCGGTCATGGCCCGTCTCCAATTTTATCAAAAGAGGAGGGAGCAAACATTTTTAATTGACTTAAAGGTTTTCCAAAGCGAAAGGAAGATGTTTTAAGCGTCGTCAAAGAATTCCTAGAGCAAAATGATATGGAGGTATAGTTATTATTTGATTTTTGGATGCCAACAACTGTAGTTCCGTAGATTGCCAAACACTATACAGGGATGCCAACTACTGTAGTTTTTGAAAGACTTTGTTTATAATCCATTTAATTGTAAATTGCAATCCATCAACTCGAAGAAGTAAATTTTTATTAAAAACTAAATTACTTAAGCAATATATAAATACAAAGGGTTTTTCAACAGGGACGCTACAAAAGTAGAGCGACAGGGACAGCAAACGGCGCCGAATTTCTTGCCGCTCTTTTAAGGTTTGCCATTTCATGATGAAAGATATACGAGCCAACAACGATTCGAAATTATTAAAATTTACTACCGAAATTCGGAGTCAGTGGCCTCAATGTTAAGAGCGCTACGTCCAATTTATGGTCGTCATAATCGTCCTAGCAGATCAACAATTGAGCGTCTAGTGGACAAATTTGAATCCACAAGCACAGTACGAAATTTTCCCGTGCCAGTGAGACAAAGAAGTGCCCGTAGTGTCGAGAATATTGCTGCCGCTGAGGCTTATGGGCCGGCGGCGTCATTGGGCCGTACTTCTTCCGTGATGATCAAGACCGGAACGTTTCTGTGAATGGAAATCGCTACCGTTCAATGAAAACCGAATATTTTTGGCCCCAATTGGATGATATGGACTTGGAAGACATGTGGTTCCAACAGGACGGCGCCACAAGCCACACAGCGAATGCCACAATCAATTTATTGGAAACCAAGTTTGGAAACCGTGTTATCTCACGAAATGGTCCAGTCGCTTGACCGCCTCGGTCGTGCGATTTGACGCCGTTAGACTATTTCCTGTGGGGCTACGTCAAGTCTATGGTCTATGCCAACAAGCCAGCGACGATTGATGAACTTCGTACGAATATCGAACGTGAAATTGCAACAGTATCGGCCGATTTATGCTTGAAAACCGTCAAAAATTGGGTTTAGCGTCTGGACTTCTGTAAGCGTGCCCGTGGTGGCCATGCAAAAGAAATCGAGTTCCATACATAATGGCATGGAACGTACTTTCACAGGAATAAAGAATTTCATTGATATCCAAAACCGTTTTTGTTTTATTTAAAAAAAACTTTTGTAGCGCTCTTATTGCAAAACCCTTTATAACATATTAAAATCTCGTTTCAAATAACAATGCTACGCCTGTTTAAAGTCAAAATTTCCTTATGGGTATCCCTTACGCTTGTTTGAATAAAACTTCGTAAATTATCAAATTCTACGCCATACCATATCGTTGGATTTTCATCGAATTCAGCACTGTCATCTGATGAACCCGATTCTTCGGATAATATGACATTCGAAATTGTTTCTTCTGAAGGAAGTTCCATGGTAGCAACAGTTGCATCCACTGCAACATAATCATGAAATGTAACAGGACAATCATCACTTCTTTGTAAAACTCTGTTAAAGTTGCTGTTGTTCTCGATTATTAATGATTTTATCATTGACAATGGAACTCAGTCTTCATTCAATTTTGAATGTAACACCATTTAAAATGTTACACGAAACAATAAATGCATGGATATACCCCAATCAAGATACCTCAGTATTGACAATTCTGCCCGGAAAATAAGCACGATTGCAAAATTTATATCTGTAGTCTTTTTCTCCTTTAACGACGAGGTTATGACCTGAAATAGAGGGATTATAATCCACCCTATTCACGGCATCTCTAATTGTTTGCCTGTATTCCCTCGGATCTCTGAACGCTTTATTCGATCAAGCTGTGTTATTCCTACTGTCATACGAAGCATCTTTACCTCATTGCGAACCTATCAATCGGCTAATCTAGATGTCGATACTGGTGATGATATCTTCTCCAACTTAGTTTTGTTTTAAAATTAATAATGTTAGTTTCTATATTTTAATTTTACTTTAAGATGGCGATTTGCAACTCTCCATTTTAAAATAAACGTCGACCGACTTTAACTAAACCATTTCCATTAACAGGAAAGTGAATATAATTTACTGAAGCTAAAATGTGTTAAGAGATGTCGATACAAACCGTATGAAATTATAATGTATAAATAAAATTTGCAATGTATCTACATTATGTATATATCTATATATACGAGAAAGTTAAAAAAGACCACTTTTAAGCCTAACGACTGTTAGGAGCTTTCTAAGCTTTATTAAGAGCACTACTTGGTTCCACAAAATGGGGATAGATAAATCCTTAGATTCTATCGCAGTTTACTGTGCTTGTTTAGTATTAAATGACCCTCGACGAGCTTCACTTGGATAGGTCCGTTGTGATGTAAATGTGAAACGTCAGGTGGGCAACACCACCCGCACATAGAACCAACTGATTTTCTTCATGAAATTAATCGTGTTAGCCTTGCAGGCTTTTTTGAGATCGCTTAGATGTGGCACAAGTATTGATCTAGTGCAAGCAGGCTCGCCTCCTCCTCTTCCTCACCTCTGCCGGTTCAAACATCTGCCGGTTCTGCGGAAATCGCTGTATCGTGCATGTGTTTGTGTACCTATTGCAAAGTGTCAGGACAAGCTTTAAAAGTCTATGGATCCTCCCTGGTCCAGATTTAGTCATTATTGTCTAGTGGTGACTCACTGCCCAAGCTAGCTCCATCAAAAGTTTGCTGGCGGCTACGGCTCAACCACTCTGTGTTTATTTAGTTGGGGATGTATGCGCAGGATGCACGAATTTGTATGTACATATTTGAGTGTCCGTGTGTTACTTTGCGTCAGTTGCCGTGTTAGAGCGGGCCTGCCTATGCTTGTGTGTGTGTCTAGTCAGTACATTGGGTGTGTCTACTTACTCTTTGGTACCTGAGTATAACATCCCGTTCCATCCCATTCGTTTTTTTGTAACCCTGAATTAATGGGTTCCTCATGCCTGGCTGCATACGCATGTCTGTCCGCCTGTGCGTTTGCTAAGGTCCGTTTTGGTGGATAGCTCTGTATCCGCTTGAGTCCATTTTGTCACCTCCTTTCATCGCTGTCTCTCCGTTATCGCTCTGGTCTCCTTAGCTCTTGACATATATCTTTGATATAGACACTAGCTACGTTCGATTCAATTTCCGATTCTAGCATGTGATGTACTCAGGAGTAAGTGTTTCTATCAGTACTCGTTGTTATGTCCCTCTTTGCGACTACAACTGGGGCAGTGAAATAATACAAGTTCCGCGTCTTCAGGAGTATCACCATTTTCAAAGCGGTTTAGGCATACTCGAAAGCAGCCATATTAGCAGTTCAGTGACATAGAAATTAACTTTACCATGCTTGCAACTTATCCATGTGTCAATAAACGTAATTAGACGAAAGGTCCAGTGGGTCGTGGGTGTTTGGTTCTCTGTGAAGACACCCGCCCTGATTACTTCGCACTTTTTTTTATCTATGCTAGCTTGTCGTTTCAGTATGATGGTATTGGTTAAAATGGTTTAGTATACGCAACCCTTTGAAACTCATATTAAGGCCGACATATCTAATGGAACAAAAAAATGTTATTTTAAAAAAAAACCGCGGTAATCGCCGTTATCACCGATACCTTTATTTCTTTAAGCTGAACGACTCGTCCTAATTTCCTGCATGTTCGGGTTCCGACGAAGATCTGAGAAATATCGTATTCAATTCGTTCCTTGCAGAAAAATTGTGATTATTTCGTGAATTTTCATTAGCACTTTAAACAAAGAACATGCTTAATGCGGTAAGCACTTTCCTAACCAAAGTCACAGCTCAGACTGGAGAAAAGTCCAAGAAAAGCAGAAAAAACGCACAATACTATTATATGTAAATTTAACTGCGGCTATTGTTATTGGCCTTGAAACTTGCCTCAATAATAAAATTATCAAACCTGTTAAACTGTACAGTTTTCGTTATGGGTACTTTTACCTGATTCTAAGAAAGCTCATATTTCTGGCCTCCTTTTATTCCTTCAAGATAAAAACTCATACCAACAAATTCTCGAATAAGGCAGTCCCCCGTCATATATCCCCAATTGTGGCAAAGCGTGGTAAATGTGTTTCAAAATTGAAAATTTAATAAAATATTAATTTGCATCTAAATTACGTTTATATTGCAAACTTGATGAGTTATCATTTAAAAGCAAAGTTCAGCCAACACAAGACTGCTCTCATTATCTAGCTGTAATCAACTAAATAAATTGTTGAAATCAATCAAATCTCCAAAATACATAATATATTCACGGTACAACCATAGTCTCCATAAAAGTTGACATCTGATCGCAAACTTTAATGCACAGCCACGACTGAAAATAAAAAGTAACCAGTCCGGGCACCGCACAGCACACTGTTGTACAATTAACGGACAGACACACAAATACAACAAGAGATACATTGAAATTTACCATTTACCAACAACAGCGTCAACAAGCAACCACCAGCAAAGCGGCCATTCATTCGAGCAAGCAAACCAGTTTCAAGTTAACTTTCATCTAGAGCTGACGTTTCGCCTTTGTCGTGTGTTATTCATCGTCTAGCTTTACCTTGGTGATGTAGACTCAATTGCGATCGCGCGTTTCTGTGACGAATAAAAGTCGTTTCCTCCCCTTTCAAATACCCTTCCACGAACCTGGTTCATCACACAGTCTTATCCCGAAGGATGTATTTCCGTGTTGTTCCTCCAAACGCCACAAAAAAGTGGTGTAACTAAAACACATTCGCTTTCTTCGATCTATCGGGATTCGAAGGCGGTCTTGTGAAACTGAAGCGAGGTCAGCCGCATTTTAAAATTGCATTTTGCAAAGAGAAAGGATTGTACTTTGCATAGTTAAATAAATTATTTTATTAAGAGTTGGAGTGTTGCCAACCCTTTATAGCTCTGCAGCACTCGTATGAATACATGACAAAATAAAAGAGTCCAACTGCGAACTTGCTTTTGTTGTCGATGGTCACTACGCGGTAGTTTACACGAAAATATGTTCCTTGTTGGTGTTTTTAATTATTGATTGAGTGTGTGTATGTGTTTATTGAGAATTTAATTCGGTGAAATAAAAAATGTTTTAAACGAAAAAAATTTCAATAATAATCAATACAATCCGTGTGGTCCTAAATACCTACCCTCCCACTCTATAGCTGCAAGTTTGCCAGTGTGTGATTTGGCGCCGTGCAATCGATGGTGAAAATGTACAAAACCGCTAAAGTTAAATTATTGCAAAATAAGAAAAAAGCTAACTTTGTTCGCGTTTATAGTTCAACAACTTTGCCTGGAGCGTTGCAATTAAACACAATGATGCCGATCCAAACTGCAACAACAGCAACATTATCTAAATTGGATACAACAAACTGCAAAATGCAAAACGGAGAAATCTGCGAATACATACCGAATGGCTTTTTACAGATACTTTCCATTGTTAGTGGGGATTATTTTTTACACAATAATACCAAACGAAGGAAGCCCTGCCATCACTTCGGAGGATATTCATTTAAATTAATGATAACAGCTTTGTTGTTATCGTTAGCAATGCAAGTCAATTGCCAAGGTGAGCATTTTTTTCCTCAATTCTTAATTGCGTCTGTCTTATTGTTAATTAAGAAAAAACTATCTACGAGTTCACTTTATGTCTGACAGAAATATTTAATTTTGTACCTGCCCGGTATTGGTAACTGAGCAACTTCAAGGTTCGTTTTTTTTTGTTTTGTTTAAATGCTACAGATACAAGTATTTGTACTTCGTATGTGGTAGAAGCGTGTACGAATTTGCCCGCCAGGTATAATTATGAAATTCAATTCGTGGTGTAAATTCGAGTTCTTTTTAGGTTAATACGAGTCAGTATTTTTCCCTGAGAAAAAGTGCTAACAGGAAACTTAATACTTTTAACAAATTATTCAAACAAATTCGAAAAGGTCAGCTTTATAGGGAACCAGTTATTTTGCTGGCTTCTTTCAAATAATTACCGTTTGATGTTTTTATTTTTACTTATATATCGTTGCCAATATACAATATAGAGACTTTTGTGTGAATTCTGGTAATTAATGGCTTTTAGTTTTTTCTTCATTTTTAACTTTCTATGCTAAAGAGAAAGATATTGCAATCGTGCTAAAATTTCGAATTCAAACTGAGTATGAGGTATGATATGACGATTATAGAGAAGTCCAAAAATTGTGTCCTGACCAAAGCTTCTGCCACAACGGATAGACTTTCTTTAAGCTTGGTATATGGGGTTTTAAAGCTTTTATCTTGTGGTCATATTCTTCAATTATATCATATTTAATAACGGTACCTACCCACCAAACCGCTCCCGCATACACTCTGGTTGCTCTGGTCACAAGTTGACTTGGCCATACGTTGTTTTGAAATTATTTTAGACTTGCCGTATTTTTGCAGCAAACTTATAGTTATATTTTCTTCAGTATCTTCTTTCATATCCGAACCATCCAGCTTCGCTTCTCAGTAGTAGTTCTGCTCTGCCTCCACGTTATCTTCCGGATCACTTTATGGCTCACTGCGATTTAAGTTTTCGCAAGCATGTAAAATCTTTTATATTTAATCCCTCAAAAAGACTCGTTAGACCTCTCGGTTTCAAATCACTTCGACACTGAGGAGACTCAAAGGCTGATGTTGTTGCAGTTGTATGTTACAGGCATTTTTGGGCCGGGTAAGGCTTTTTGACAGGGTTCGTAAGATCTCTCCTTTCAACATGAAAGTACCAGCCGGTCGCGCTTCCTTTTGTCTGAGATACACGTAGGTTGTTTGAATGGCATTTTTAAACTTCCTTTCGACGAACATTGGCGCGATTTTTCTCCAAAACCAATGCTTATCCAAGAAGCTCTGCCACCGAAAGTCAGCATAATACTTGAACTTATAGATAACTTGGGTGACACGAAAACAAATGCGATTGGAAATGAGTGTAGAAAAAAAGTTGGAAAAATAATGAAAATTTACCAAAAAAGGGTTAATGATTTTAATAAATTTTATGGTTTTAAATACTTGGACTAAATGCAAGAAAGTTGCATAGGTTCAAAAAGAATCGAAAAACGGATCTTCAGAAGAACGGCTATATCTCAAAAACCGGTGAAGTGGTTTCAAACAAATTTGATATTAACAACAGGTATCATTTTAAATCAATAGACATACGCACATTTTTGACGAAAATTAATATTTTTATTTCAATCAGGACACAATAAAGTACAAATTCTAAGGTTAGTGAAGGAAAACAATAACTGAAAAATGTCCACGAGGCTCTGCCTTCGTTCAATAGTCATAGTCAGGTTTTCGAAAAATTGCGGCTGTATTTCGCGAATAACAGCTGTACCACTTTTTTTTTAGTGCAGGAAACTTTGGTGATGAAGACTTTTTCTTTAATATAGTCCAAAATGGAAAAAGTCTTATGGTGGTTTATCTCGAGAAATCACATGTCCAAGAAATTTTTTACGCATAGAGTCATTGTTTTGTGTGTGGCATGTGTCCGTAGCATCAATTTGAAGCAAAAAGAAGTCCGTCAACATTGGTCGGTAACGCGATCCATTCACTGAAAAGGTCGCACCAGCATCATTTAAAAAAGGGGGAAATAACACCCCAGCTTAAAAACTGAAAAAAATTGTTACTCTTTGTGAATGGAGAGGTTGTTCTACAATTTTTCTTTGATTTTCGGAGCCCCAGCGCGACAGTGTATTTTTTGAACGTACAAAGCATCATCATTCAGAATATTTTTTTGTAAAAATATAAAATACGTTTCCGGGATATTTTTACTGTTTTTGTAGTAAATGTTCACTATATCTTCATGTTCTGCGATTTTGCATCGATCCATATTTACTATTCTCTTAGTTAAAGCTTAACATGAAGCATCGCGGTGATGATGGGGCAAAAAGGTAAAATGACACCTCTTGTTGGATGATTATATATTACTATTTTAAATAAATTTGCATACTCGATTCTCACATTTTTTTTCAAAGTTTTCATTCATATAAAAGTCTATAAAAAAGAGCATTCACAGCCTTTCTTTTGAGTCACATGCAAATGAATGATTACAAAGCATAAATAAATTAAATCAAAACAAATATATGTCCGTGAGCTACAGTGAGCTAGCTCAGAAAAAAAGTCATATCTACATAAATCACAATATAACGAAGTTAATTTATTTAAATATAAAAAATACTTACTGAGAAATTGTGATTCAAAACTCATTCTTATAAAAGCTAAGAAAGTATCGTACAACTCAGACGTGCACTTTATTTTAGATAGAATTGGTAGAAATTTAGTGAAATATTGGTTAATATACTTTTAATTAATTAAATTAGTAACTAATAACAATTTTAATTGGATGATTTTTTTTTGCGAATTTAATGATTGCATTTACTTGGACCAATACTCTTGTTTTACCATGCATATGGATATAGGTGTATGCAATTTGTTTTCCTAACGGTTGGTGGGAACATTGAAAGACACTAGGTTAGGTTTTAAGGTAGCTGTAAGCTAATAGCCAACAAACTTAGAACTCTGTGGGGTCTATTGTGATGCCACGTGGATCAGGGCATATTCTCCCTCTACCCGCTAAACCTTTGGAGCTTCTAATGAAGCGCGATAGACGTCTAACATCTGTGTTAGTCAACCCACTGAGATCATTAAGGAAGAAGGCTCCTAGATAGAAAATTCTTTTATGGGAGAGTGCAAGACATGTACACAGAAGGTGAAATTTACTCTCCTCCTCCTCCTCGCCCATGCAGCTTCTACAGAAGTCGTTTGAATAGACGCCAAGCCTTGACGCGTGCTTGCCTATTAGACAGTGTCCTGTAGTGACACCTATAGCAGACCCAATATGCAGTTGGTTTATTGAGATCAAACACATAGAGCATCGTAGGTCCAGCTTTGGCCAGACGTGTTTTTTGTTTGTTATGAAAAGGAGATCCAAATCGGAGAGCAGTCAGACTCGGTAACGGTCCATTGTACTACCGGGTAGAAATCCTCTTTTTGGTGTAGAGTTTTTGAGAAAACAAGGTGTGATTCGTTTCTCTCCATGAATGGGTGGCGTATGTTGTTGTTCCCCATAGGGTTGAAACCTGCACCGCACGGGTCACAAGCAAACACAATATGATTAGTCCCTAGACATGTACGAGTATTACTACCTGTCCACCTAAGGTTTGTACTCTCGATTGCGGATAGCTTAAACATAAGTTTACAAGTTGCGATAGGTATATCTAGAAAACCTTTATCAGGTAAAAGAGGATGCGGTTCCTTTTTTGGCAAGTTCATCTTCCCTACAGTTCCCTGGAATGTCACTATGGCCCGCAACTCAACAGAGGTGAATGCTGAACTGCTCTTCCATCTCCTCAAGAGATGAAATGCAGTCTTGGGCTACGATGACGTTTGAAGAAACTGTTTCCAGGGACTTAATCGCGGCTTGACTGTTCGAGAAGATACGGATGTCCTTTGTGGATATCACATTTCTCTTCAGCCACGAAAAGGCTTCTGATTTCCGCCTGGAATACGCTACAATGATCAGGAAGACGGAAAGAGAAACTAATATTCTGCCTTTCTGAGAAAATACCGCCGCCTACCCTATCACTAGTTTTTGATCCATCGGTGTAGAAGTGGATCGATTTATACTCCGTAAATTCATCATCCTCCCGGAATGATCTGGTGGGAATAGTGATTTGGAAGTACTTTCCGGACTTTAATTGGGGTATGGTGTGGTCTATGTTCCTTGGTAGAAACTCAAATGAGTCCAGAATGATAGAGTGGATAATATTTTTATTGTTCCAGTGTGAGGTAGCATTTAAGCGGACAGCGAAACAGGCAGCTAAAGTAAAATGTCCGCTGCTGATGCACAGACAAGCTGTTCTATGGACTTAACTCAGCTTATCACGATTTATCGCTTTGTCCAATGCAGTCCACCAGACTCCGTATGTTAGAATCGGTCTTACGACCGATACGTATAGCCAGTGAGATTTGCGGGGCTGTAGGCCTCACTTATTACCGATGGCTTTTTTGCAAGAAAAAAGTGCTACTGTAACTTTTATGACTCTTTCTTCTACCGTTAATAGAGGTTGGGTGTACATGAGGGATTTTGTAATTCCTAGAAAAGAGGACAAGTTCGGTTTGCGGGTGTTAATACCCAGGCCACAGCGATTTGCTGATCTTGTTAACTTGTTAGAGCGTTTTGTAGAAATGCCTTTAACGGCAATAGCAACGTCATCCGCATAGGCAATCACCACGCAGCCCTCCCCTTCCAGGCATATACGTGGTTTATTCACCACTAAGTTCCACAGCAGAGGGGAAAGGACGCCGGGGCTTGCGGCATGCATCTACTGACAGACATCCTGGCAAATGTTTCGCCCAGTTTTGAGTTGATAATCCAGCTTGACAGCAGAAGATTGATAAATTCACATATCGAGCCATCCACACTCAGTTCTGATAGTGCATTTGCGATTGCAGTTGTGTTTACATTGTTGAAGGCGCCTTCTATACCTAGGAAAGCAACCATAGTGTACTCCTATGATGAAGAGAGTGTTCGATGGTGCGGACCAGAGTGATGGGCGGTTTCCACGGATTTACCCTTATAAATGTAAGGTTCTGTGCCTTCTTGCACGAAATTATACACAATAGATCGCCACTATACCTATTTTGCTTGGTCAATTTTTCTCAAACTTGAATCATTGTTTATACCCTATTCTAGGGGTATATTAATTTTGACGCATAGTTTGTAACATACCTTAATATTGCCCGTAGACCCCTAAAAGTTACTATATTTATGATCAGCATCGATAGTAATGTCGATCTAGCCATGTCCGTCCGTCCGTCCGTCCGTCCGTCCGTCGGCAAAAATTAGGCCTTTAAACTGGACCTAGAGAGCTGAAATTTTAACCATATACTCTCTAGGGTCCTGAAATAATCAAGTTTACGAATTTTTGAAATCCGCCCACAGACACGCCCACAAACTCAAAAAAACAAAATTTTGGAAAAAATCGAATTTTGAGCTAGGAAGCCGAAATTTTTTATATATGATCTATGACTCCTAAAACTGCTCGGTATATAAAATTTTCAAAATCCGCCCACTGCCACGCCCACAAAAAAATAAAACAATTTTATTGAAAAACCAAAATTTGAGCTAGGGAGCTGAAATTTTTAATATATACTCTTTAGGGGCCCTTTAAGCTCATGTATAAATATTTTCAAAATCCGCCCACTGACACGCCCACAAATAAATAAAACAATTTTTTTGAAAATCCAAAGTTTGAGCTAGGGATCTGAAATTTATAATATATACTCTCTAGGGGCCCTTTAAGCGCATGTATAAATATTTTCAAAATCCGCCCACTGACACGCCCACAAATAAATAAAACAATTTTTTTGAAAATCCAAAGTTTGAGCTAGGGATCTGAAATTTATAATATATACTCTCTAGGGGCCCTTTAAGCGCATGTATAAATATTTTCAAAATCCGCCCACTGACACGCCCACAAATAAATAAAACAATTTTTTTGAAAATCCAAAGTTTGAGCTAGGGAGCTGAAATTTATAATATATACTCTCTAGGGGCCCTTTATGCTCATGTGTTAATTTTTTTTTAAATCCGCCTACTGACACGCCCACAATTAAATAAAACAATTTTATTGAAACACCCAAGTTTGAGCTAGGGAGCGTTTTTTTTGATAAAATCCTTTAAATGTTATATAACAAAATATGTAGAGCGTTCTTAACAATTTAACCATACTTAGACTTTTGTCACTCCCACTTATGAGGGATAGGAATAAGAATAGGGTATCCAACAGTTCGCCCAAGCGGACTGTAGCCCGTCCCTATGTTTTTTTTTAGCTTTAAGTTCCGATTTAAAAAAAAAACATACAGTAAAATTTGAGAAAAAAGAAAAGAGAGCAAAATAAGATTTCTGAGAATTAACGAAAATAAATTTGAAAATTTGTGCGAAACTTTTGCTATAACGTTTCCGGAGGTTATAAAAATAGATACCTATATTTAAACCGGTTTACCATGTTTTTTTTTAAATGATCGTTATCATCATAGGTTTCATCGTGCAACTGTACACCATGGCTTTAAAAACAAAACATATGGGACATAGTACCATTAATATGTCCCTGCGCCACTCAGTTACAGTTCAAAAATAAGGTTTATTTCGGGGGGCTCTGAAAGAGGAAAAAACCTCTCCAAGGTATAAGTAGGGGACACAATAGATCATATGGTTGTAGTGTAGTACACCACCCTAATTATTATTATTGATGTTATTATTGTATGATCCAGGAAGTTTAATGTCCTGATAGGATATTTCTTGAGCAGGAGTGTATATTATTATAATTAAATTGAAATGTTGTATTTGTATTTTAACCTTTATAAGATGTAAAAGGCATTCAAAGTACTTCAGTTTATGAAGAATACCGTCATGCCATATAGTGTGAAAAGCTTTCTCAACATCCAAAAGGGCAAGACCAGTTGATTGATTTGTTACTTAAATGTGATTCTTCGAACCTTATAACCAGTGCTTTGTCCCTGTGCAAATCCGAATTGTTGGTCTATCATGAATTTGCAAGTCCCAAGAAAACCAAGTAGTTTTATTTTAATATTTTGTTTAATAATTTTATTGGGTACTGAAAATATTTAATGGGCGATTACTGTTTGGATGGTTAGGTGTTTTGTTTTGGCTTGTAAATTGGTATAATTATTTTCATTTAATTGGAAGGTATTGTAACTTGAGACAAGCCATAAAAATGAAGCATATAAAGGTTACTCCAAGGTAGCTCTTTTAAATAAATATTTTTCAGAGTATCTAACCCTGGTGATTTATTGGCGGCATTTATTATAAAATGAACATCTTCATTTGAAACATTGACGCTTGTTGGCAAGGTCACATTGGATCTATTGATTATATTGACAGATTCTTCTACTATGTTGTTAAACGTTGATTAAAAGGCTATTAATATATGTCCATAACGAGTCTACCTTTTTGCCACTAGTTATTATTAGTAGGGAATCATTGTTCATTGTTTTTTGATACCTTGGCTATTTTCCAATACGGTTTGAAATTTGGATCAAGAGAATAGAATTTTGATACTCTGTTTCTGAATTTATGGAAGCATATTTGTCGTGTGTGTTTATCCATTTCATTGAAGTCATTTAAATGCACGCACTCGTATCTTTTCCACAGACTTCTAAATCTATTTTCTTCTTTTGTCGCTTTTTTCTTGGAAACCGACTCATCAAAAAAATGAGATATTCTGCATCATACCTTTACTAGGTAACAGGTCATAGCGATATCGAAGGGAACTGTGAAGCCGACGAATTGGCAAGACGAGGGTTGGTACAAGTAGCATAACAATGGACAACATTGATGTTCCAATTTCGTCTGCTAGGTACGTCATCCACGACGATGCGCTGAAAAAAGCAAACCTCCGATGGAACAAGCTTAGTCAGTGCAGCACCGCTAGACATTTATGATCAAAGCTTTACCAGAGAAAATCCCACCGACTTAGAAGACATAAAAGAGGAACTCCCCCCACCCTTACAAATATCATTACTGGACACTGTGCAATGGGTAGACCTGCTCAGAGACTGGGCATCCACTACAAAGATTTCTGCAGAAGTTGTAGGAGACAGTTTTGCACTTCCTGAGCACGTGTCCCACACTCGCCAACATAAAGATAGCTACTTTAGGTCAATAACTCTTCCACGATCTGAATAATCTCTACAATGCTTGCACGGCTGATATCAACAACTTCTTAGAAAAAAGTTGATGGTGTTAGGAGCAGGGGACGACGTTGGGCGCGGTTAGTACGTAGATGGGGGACCGTTTGAGAACAACCGCGTGTCGTTGGCCAGTCCCATCTACAGAGTTGAGGTAGATAATTATACGTGGTATCACAATGGACATAAATTGGTCTAAGTGTGTCGGCTTCTGCCGACAGTCACATAAACCTAACCTAACCTAGGAGCAGGCAGAAAATCCCACCGACTTCTAAGACATAGAAGACGAACCCTCTCTAACTTAACAAACATTATCTTTGGACACTGTGCATTGGGTAAACCTGCTGCCAGACTGGGCATCCCCTACAAAGATTCCTGCAGAAGTTGTAGAGATGAGGAATAGGAGAAGATAATCTTCCACTTTCTGACCATGTGTCCCGCTCTTGCCAACATAAGGATGGGTACTTTAGGTCAATACCTCTTCCACGTTCTGGATGATCTCAACAATACCTTCATGGCTGATATCAACAGCGTGACCCAAATGCTCCTTCCCAATGGCATTACAATGAACATACTTTGGTCTAAGCTTACCTCATGGAGCACCATGTCTAACCAACCAACCAACCCACTTCATACCGAGGACTAGTGTCTAATTATTGTATACGAATACGAGACCGAAGTCGTGTGTTTGGACGGACACAAGTAAAGCACTGTGTTTCTTTGTGTTTAACCCTAGAAAGCTAACGTTGTTGCCTACCTCTAATAAGTTAATCATTCGTCGAATCGACGAGCTGTACTAAACGTTTTTTTAAGCGTCCTTAAGCGTCCATTTATGGTAAATGTTCTTTCTGAAATATAAATAAACGTGTTTTCGAGCAAAAAACGTAATTTTATTCAAATATTTATATATTATTATTAATTGTAATAACACAGTATTTTCATTATATTAAATCAAGCAATTTCAAATTTACAAATTAAATTCAGAGTTGATAACAAATTTTGATGATTGATTACAATAAAACCGATTCAAAATTTTTTTCGATAATTATCAATTTTTGTCAAATATCGTTTTGATATTCGACATTCATAATAATGCCCAATATTTTTAGTCAAGGATACTTGTTACTTTTTGTTTTTAAGTCCTTGATCAATGTCCATAGTGATTAGTCTGTGTATTTATGGGCAGAGAGGTGAATTATAAATCCATCTGCCAATATACTTATTATAAATTTTTTGTACTAAAATTTAAAGTTGATTGCATAGTTGGAATTCTTTGGCTGATTTTTCTCATTTTTTTAGAAGTTCTTTGATTTTGATAGGGTAGTTAATACCCACACTTTTCTTAATGTTACAAGAGGGAGTGCATTTACTATTTCTATTAAACAGCTCAACTTCTTCTAAATATTTCAGAACTTGCAGACTAATTCTGCCATATAACATTTGTCTTACAAATTTTATGATGACGATTAGGTATTTATTTTCAATTGCTTTTTAAGTAGGTAAATTGAAACTATATTAAGGTTGTACTACAGCTGCACTGAGCTATCGTAGAGAAATGCATTTATACAGTTATACCAGACTGTGCAGCCAATATCTTAATAAAAATTCAAATAACTTTTCATTCCTGAAAAACGCTATTAGAAAGGGATTGGATTTGAAGTAGCTGATAGGTGATTATTAACAAAAATGGAAAAGAGACATTGTTGAAAATTGTATTCTTCCGAAAAGCTGTCTCTTGGAAGTGAATTCCAAAGTTTGCTAGCTTTGCAAGGTGCCTCGAGGCAGTAACTTTTTTACAAAATGTTTCTTTTGCTTAACATATTTAATTTGTTAAAATGTTGCTTAGATAATATTGTTTAAGTCATAGGGTGCCGCAAGAATTGACACTCGGGCTCTTTCCACAGCATTTTTCATGACTTGTTGGACACTTCTTGGACGAGGAGGAGGAGGAGACTATACTTCACCTTCTCTGCACATGTCCAGCTCTCTCCCATAATAGAAATCTTTATCTGGGAGATTTCTTGCTTAACAATCTTAACGACTTGGCTGACGCTGACGTTAGAAGTCTATCGCGCTTCATAAGAAGCTCTAAATGGTTTAACTAGTAGTGGGGAAACCCCTCGATCCGTGTGGCATCACAATGGACCTAATCCTGGTCTAAGTGTGTCGGCCTTCTGTTGACAGCCACTTTAACCTAACCTAACCTGGACACTTCTGGTGATAATTCTCCAGCTCTTGTAGGTTAGTTTAGGGCCGACGAGCTCTATGTCTCATTCGCAGATTGCTGAAAACACATATTCTCAAACACGGATTCGTCAATTTAAACCATCGTGAAGTTCTGTAGCAGTCACTAGTCACAGTAATAGTGTTGCATCAGAAGTCATAATTTGGCTTATTTACGTTTCACCATGATTTTCAATAAAAAATCATCCTCATCACATTGACATAACACTATTCCGCATCCTTCGAGATGATACTGTAATATGTGTCCTTGTTCTTGCAAATGTCAAATTCGCAAAGACACGAAGACCAATGACACCATTTGCAATAATGACTTGTACCTTGACCTTTTTTTACCTATATACAAATTTTATTTTGATAAATAGGTATTATGTGGTTTGTCTTGGCAGTCGATAAATGCAGCGTCAGTCGTGAATATAAGCTGCCTGCCTAGCAGGATGAGCAATTGATGCATTTTAAGGAATTATTTCGTTTACTTCCTCCCAATGCTCCTCATGTTTTTATTGAATGGACAAAGAATGGAACCATGTGGTACTATAAACGACCGACGTTTACCCAATATCGGGCATGCTTTCTTTCACGCACACTTGGTTGATGATTGGGTTGGTGCATCCGCCTTAACAAAGTATCATCTCCCTATTCGAAGAGTACCGCTTTAAGACCATCAGAGCCTTGGCCTTATTGTTCTTAAGCTTTTTGAAAGCTAAGCCTCTTCAAAAGTGGGTGGCGGAATTGGTCCTCCATTGAAAAGATATGTAAAGCGTGGATATAGTTCCATTTTTGTTCCTTATTTGTGATCTTCCATGTAGGAACGATTTAAACCATTTTAGCTCGTTAGCTTAAAGTTCACATCCATGAAGTTAAGCCAATAGAATTTGCCTGTCAATAATCTCACAGTTCGTTGTGAAGTTAATGAAAGTAGCAATCACGTATCGGGTCATTGTTTAAGGTAGGTCACACAAGTGTCTCTTTTTTCAACAAAGTTGGCTTTCCGGAAACATTCAATAAGGCTCGTGTTTTTCAGTAGTGCTTCACAATCATACGTTACTCAAATAGATTGTTTATGACAGAATTTATTGGTAAACTTCCAGGACCCATTAGACGCAGTTAAGCGGGATAGTGATGATCTCTTATTTACGGTTGATAACCCCGTCTATAGAGCACAGATATGAAGTTGCCGAATTAGGTAATTGTGAATACGGACAAATCATACTATTTTGGGTATAGTACTACGATTTGAAATGATAGTAACACATATTTAATCATTGCTAAAAGCATGTTTAATACCGCCTGAATGTTTCCATAAAAAAGATAAAATCAGAACCAAACAAGCACATCGCACGCATACGACCATATTTCAATGCAATAATGCAAGATTATAACGAATTCGAACCATTTGGATGTGTGAATCAAACTTAAAAGTCAAGAGTTGGCCAATTTCGGAATATAACCAGAATACCCGCAATTGCGTGCTTTAGAATACACACAACTTGTTTAATAGAATCAAGAGCTGCTTCTTACTTGATTTTTTTGTTTGCTTTCCACAAATTATGATATGCAATAGTTATCATGGTATCTCACTCAAATGGTTTGTTCACGAAATTAAAACCGGTTAGTTATTTTTGTTCGTGAAAAATCCGGCTTGTACTCGTACGCAATTCTAAAAACTAAATAATAAAATCTCAATCGGATTTACCCACTTCCGAGTTAACCAACACTTTAAGGCAAGTTAAAGTTGAAAAACAACTTTTTCACATCGTGTGCTGATTTCAACAGAACATGGTGTTGAGAAATCAAACGTGGACAACCGTTTAATTTTATTGACCGCTCGACATGCCTTTGAAAGTTGATAAGAATCAAACATGTTTTCGGTGGAGAGTCAAAATGATTGGAACAGCAAATATGATGTACTCGTACATAAGAGTGGGATGAAATTGCATTTTGACCGTGACACTGACTTCTGTGATCATAATTCCATGAAATTATTTTAATAAGCATGTGGCGGTACTCATTATGGGCATGCTTTGGAAGCTCATCTAAAATTGGAAGATACCCAATGCTTCACAACTTAAATTAACTAAATCATTGTGAATACTTGGCAAATTCCTTTTGATTTTAAGCGAGTTCTCTATAATAGTTAAGAGAGCCTGAGATGAAATCACACAAATAGGCAATTTTGTTAATAACGTCAACTGCACCAAATGTTGATGTTGATGAACTAGGAATTCTATAAACAACCGACTACATTCAAGAACTATTATATTCAGATGGAGGGGGATGTTCTCAACTTATCTCTGCACAAAAACTAAATGCTTTCATTTGAATTCAATTAGGAAAATAACAGAAAGCACTTTTTGACCTTCTTAAAAACCAAACACATTCAACTTATTCAGTTTTTTAAACGATTTCCAATATTGGTTATTTTCGGTTCAACTATACAACTTCTAGTCATTAACATTCTGTAAGAAAATTCGGTGAGCCTATTGGATATTGGTCAATTAGGTGTAAATATTTCTATTTGAACTGTGATTAAACCAGTGGACTTTTTTTATACCATATTCTAGGGGTATATTAATTTTGACGCATAGTTTGTAACATACCTTAATATTGCCCGTAGACCCCTAAAAGTTACTATGTTTATGATCAGCATCGATAGTAATGTCGATCTAGCCATGTCCGTCCGCCCGTCCGTCCGTCGGCAAAAATTAGGCCTTTAAACTGGACCTAGAGAGCTAAAATTTTAACCATATACTCTCTAGGGTCCCGAAATAATCAAGTTTACGAATTTTTGAAATCCGCCCACAGACACGCCCACAAACTCAAAAAAACAAAATTTTGGAAAAATTCGAATTTTGAGCTAGAAAGCTGAAATTTTTTATATATGATCTATCCACCCTTCGGGATAGGGATCAGAATCTACCCGAGGTAGGCATGCCGGTCGTAAGAGGCGACCAAAATCCACCCTCAGTATACCGAGTGCATAGAGTATACAAAAAATGCAATGATTAAAACAAAAAGATACAATACCCCAGGTGGCAGCCCAGTTCTACTGGAAAATCCACACTCTTCGGAGGCAGGCTCTACGGATTCTGGGGAGAGCCATTTATTGCAATCATCCGACCCTTTTAAAAATAGTAAAAGGGTAACTAGATCACCACCAACGGGATCTGTGCCAGAAGCAAAAACTAATCGAAGTCCTACGACGCCAAAAGATTTTGGACGCCTTTCGAGGGTTTCAACGAAATGCAAAAGCTTCGAGGACGAAAACAAGGAACTCCGCACTAAGCTTAACCAAATTGAACAGCTTTACCAAGAGCTAAAAAAAGAGCTAGATCAGCTGAAAGCTGAGAACAAAGCACTTGTTGAATCTCAACCTAAAAAACAGCCAGAAGCCAAATCATACCGCTCAGCTAGCCGCGATTATCATACAGACGAAGAAGAGCTAGGGCGCGAAACGGATTGGATCACTAAGAGGAGACCGAACAAAAAACGGAAAGCCGGCTCCTCACCAGAAGTCGTTGTGCTAAAAGATAGACAACCCAAAAAGGCAAATGCCAACGAAATAGAAACGCTAAGGAAAAAACCTCAAAATAAGGTATACCTTCCACCTCCAATTAACGTTGTCGGAGTTTCAGACTACAGCAAGCTAAGTAGCCTTCTTAAGGAAATAGCAAAGTCCACATTCAAAGTAACATCTCTGAATAATAATGTGTGGAAAATAAATGTAAGCGATCCTGAGAGCTATCGCGCAGTTTCTCAAAAACTGAATACTGAGAAGGTACAATGGTACACTTATGAAAACAAGTCTGAAAGGCCACACCGAGTTGTAGCCAGAGGGCTCCACTCTTCGTGCCGCAAAGAAGATGTTTTGCAAGATCTTAAAACTAAAGGTTTCAAAATTATCGACGCGGTTAATATACTTAAAAAAGAAAAGCAAAAAACGGAACAAGACGAGGAAATTGTTGTCAAACGCGGACTTCCGCTATTCATGCTTAGTTTCGAAAAGTCTGAAAACATGGAAAAAATATACAACATTAAAACTATCCTAAACATAGTGGTTAAAATTGAACCGATGCGCCAAAGGACTCGTCAGATTCCTCAGTGTAAGCGTTGCCAAGGCTACAATCACACGCACACGTATTGCCAAAAAGAGCCGCGTTGCGTAAAATGTGCCGGTAAACATTTATCGAAGGAATGCGCTCTAAGTAGACAAGACCTACCAACATGCATAAATTGCAATGGAAAACATCCGGCAAATTATCGCGGATGCGAAGTGGCTAAGGAACTTCAAAATAGGCGCGACAAAATAAAGAAAACTACGCTACCAATCGCAACTAAAACCAATAACAAACCTGAAAGGGGCAACAATAAAACCAATGAAGGACGAAAAAAGGCTAAAGAAATGGTCAAAACACAACACCCAAGAGAAGGAAAATTGTTTAGAAAAAAGTCACCGAAAGCTGTTCCACAAACATACGCTGAAGCTGCGTTGCAAGGACGCGAACAAACAAATAAAACATCTGATCCAGTCTCCCAAGTTTTCTCTGCAATTCTTGCCAGGCTAGAAGAACAGAGCCAAATTAATAAACGTATGTTTGAAAAACTCGACAAGCTCGAAAATCAATTTCGAAGTACACGTGCAATAATATAAATATGACGGATTTAGTTAAATTAGTGACATGGAATGCGAACGGCCTTCTGCATAAGTTGGACGAGCTCGAGATATTCATTCATAAATATGAAATTGATATTTGTTTGATTTCGGAAACTCATCTGACGAAAGAAACCAGCACAAACATTCGAGGATACATTGCCTATCACGCATATCACCCTTCGGAAAGGGCGAGAGGCGGGGCATCCTTGTTGATCAAAAATACCATTGAACACTCAGTCAGTGGAACAATCGAGCTTGACAAACTGCAATTATGCACGGTGAGCGTAAAAATTAAACACATAAAATATGATTTTGCAGCTATCTATTGCCCCCCACGTGCAACGATGGAAAGAAGCGATTTTATAAGTATCTTTGACTCACTTGGACGAAATTTCGTCATCGGAGGTGACTTTAACGCAAAACATACCTTCTGGGGATCGAGATGCATTTCAGTAAAAGGTAGAGTTCTTTACGAAGCCGGTATGGAATTGGGGGTAGACTTTCATTCCTCAGGTAAACCGACATACTGGCCCTCGGATACGGCAAAAACACCAGACCTCATCGATTTCTTCATCACGAAAGGTTTGTCGGGAAACTCTATTGTAGTTGAGGAATGCTTCGATCTTTCTTCTGATCATTCACCGGTCATTTTGACAATTAACGGCTGTCTACGAAAAAAAGAAGGTCCGCCCAGACTAACTAACATGAAAACAAACTGGGAATCCTTTAAAAAATACTGTGAAAGTAAAATCGATCTCAAAGTGTCTCTTCGAACACCCCACGAACTTGAAGACGAAGTCGATCAATTTATTAACGTCATACAATGCTCAGCCTGGAAAAATACTCCCCATAAACGGAAAATAACCACAAATTGCGAAATAACATATCCCTTGGAAATCACGCAATTGTTAAAGAAGAAAAGGGGAGCGCGCAAAAGATGGCAACAATCTCGCGCTCCACAGGATAAAACCACTCTTAACTACCTTTGTAGTAAACTTAAGAGAGAAATTCGAGACTTTAAAAATCGTCAAATTTCTACATATCTTGGAAGCCTAACTGCGGATAAAAGTACAAATTACTCGCTCTGGAAAGCCATGAAAGGCATTAAAAAACCAAAAACGCAAGCGCCACCCATCAGGAAAATCAATGGAGAATGGGCGAAGAGTGACAAGGAAAAAGCCGAAATATTTGCAGAACATTTGGAAGAAACATTTAAACCATTTGATGGTCAAGCGTTGCTCGAATTTCCTGTCCTAACCGTGGCACCTGACAATTATAGAATAAAAAGTGTATCGCTAGCCGAACTACGCTTCGAAATAGAGAAACTAAAATTAAACAAAGCTCCTGGATATGACTTAATCACAGGACAGGTCCTTAAAGAGTTACCTAGGAAAGCTTTAATAAAGTTTGCATATCTTATAAATGCATCGTTCAGGTTATTGTACGTTCCACGACAATGGAAGGTAGCTGAAGTTATAATGGTTCCAAAGCCCGGTAAACCACTGAATGACAAAAAATCATATAGGCCAATATCTCTCTTACCGATAATGTCGAAGGTATTCGAAAAACTTTTGTTAAAGCGCCTACATCCGATTATCGAAGAACGTCGATTAATACCTGACCACCAATTCGGATTCAGGATTAAGCACTCTACAATCGACCAGGTTTACAGAATAACCAATGTAATTGAAAAAGCCCTAGAGGAGAAAAAAATATGTTCTAGTGTTTTTCTCGACGTCTCTCAGGCCTTTGATAAAGTATGGCATACAGGGTTGAAACATAAGCTAAGACAAGCTTTTCCGAAACAGTTATCTGATATCCTTAGTTGTTACTTATCAGACAGACTCTTTCGTGTAAAACACGGAAATGATTACTCTGAATTTAAAGAAATCGCGGCAGGAGTTCCCCAAGGAAGCGTTCTTGGACCGATCCTATTTCTAATATACACTAGTGATATTCCTCAAGAAGAAGGCACAACAGTAGCCACATTTGCAGACGATACAGCTATATTAGCGGTCAGTAATACCGTTGAATCAGCAACTAATAAACTCCAACGTTCTATTGACAAAATTTGTGATTGGACAAAGACTTGGCGTATTGCTCTCAACGAGGCCAAATCAACGCACGTGAATTTTACTTATAAAAAGGTAGACAACTTACCCATTTTCATTGATTCGGTACGAATTCCGTACGCAAACGAGGCAAAATATTTGGGTATGACACTCGATGCGAAATTAAAATGGAAACCGCACGTCAAGAAGAAACGCGAAGAGCTCGCCATTCGATGTAAACAAATGCACTGGCTGCTTGGTAGATTTTCCCAACTCAGCATGCAGAACAAGCTGCTTTTATACAAGCAAGTACTAAAACCGGTTTGGACATACGGTATACAACTTTGGGGTTGTACCAAATCCAGTAATATCAAAATTTTACAAACTTTTCAAAACAAAGTGCTAAGAAAAATAGTAAATGCACCATGGTTTATCAGAAACACTGATATCCACAGAGACCTAACTATGGCTACCGTCGAAGATGAAATAAAACATTTTGCCTGCAAACAACAGACACGCCTTCACGGTCATTGCAATATCACCATGCTACAAATTCGAGACGATACTAACCTAGTGCGCCGATTACAAAGGATAAAACCATTTGAATTAGCGCAATAAGATGTAACCGCGTGCTTATGGCGGTATTAGCAGGTGCCTCCACTGGGAAGCTGCCTGCCAAACGCGTAATTTATAGTTTAAATAAAACTACTAGATAGGAATAACCTAGTTGTAGTATGCAGGTTTCGAAGGGAGGTGGTTTTTGTTTTCTTATCTTAAGTGAGAAAGAGTCGCATGTACGATTTTCCACCTACCCCTATTATTCGTCCGAGCCTAGTTCTGGTTCCAAGTCTCGTGCTTTTAACCAGGATAGGTAACTCTCAGCTTGCTGAATATAAAACCCCTAAAACTGCTCGGGATATACAATTTTCAAAATCCGCCCACTGCCACGCCCACAAAAAAATAAAACAATTTTATTGAAAAACCAAAATTTGAGCTAGGAAGCTGAAATTTTTAATATATACTCTCTAGGGGCGCTTTAAGCTCATGTATAAATATTTTCAAAATCCGCCCACTGACACGCCCACAAATAAATAAAACAATTTTTTTGAAAATCCAAAGTTTGAGCTAGGGAGCTGAAATTTATAATATATGCTCTCTATGGGCCCTTTATGCTCATGTGTAAATATTTTTAAAATCCGCCCTCTGGCACGCCCACAATTATTATTTTTTTTTTTTTTTGAAAATTCAAAGTGAGCTAGGGCGCTGAAATTTATAATATATACTCTCTAGGGGCCCTTTATGCTCATGTGTTAATTTTTTTTAAATTCGCCTACCGACACGCCCACAATTAAATAAAACAATTTTATTGAAACACCCAAGTTTGAGCTAGGGAGCGTTTTTTTTGATAAAATCCTTTAAATGTTGTATAACAAAATATGTAGAGCGTTCTTAACAATTCAACCATACTTAGACTTTTGTCACGCCCACTTATGAGGGATAGGAATAAGAATAGGGTATCCAACAGTTCGCCTAAGCGGACTGTAGCCCGTCCCTATGTTTTTATATAATTTTCACTTTCTTTTTCTTAAAAAATATAAAACAATTTGAGTTACCCGCGAAGCTGAGTGCTTATCTGCAGGTAGTTTTGATTTTTTTTGTTAGTGAACAGGTTTTTGTTAATTCAGTGTTTTAGTGGAGTTTATAATACAGATACAATACTAGATATATGGCTCAGGTTTCTATTATACACTAAGCAAATTCATTTTTTTTACTTTTTTTTATTTAAATTGACTTATTCTAAGATGTACTGTAAAAGAATTTTTCTGAGGAAACTTTTTTTTCTATTTTTTTTTTTATTTTTAAAGTTTTCAATTTTCTCTGAAAAGTGCACCTACAAACTGCACAAATGGACGCGTTCACTTTGCATAACACTTGTGCTAAGTGTTTTCTGTTGGTGTGGAGGGGGGTGGGTGGGTTGGTGAATGCAGTGAATGTTGGAAAATATTATAGGTATTGCCATATGTCAAAAAGTTGAAACAATTTAAGTTAATTTGTCTTTTTTTTTTTTTTTGGCTGAAAATATACTGGTAAATACCCCAAAGTAAGTATATATAAACTTTAGCTCCAGGCGCCTGCCTGACAGTTGTTGACATACCCTTAGCGGAGCGACGAAGTCGCCTGAGCGGCTAAACCCTGCGAAAGAAAGGGTTAAAATCCTGTTAGCGAGCGAAGCGAGCCACCCACTCCATACTTTAGGTTTAGGTTAGGTTTTATGTGGCTGTCGGCAGAAGCCGACACACTTAGACCAATGTAGGTCCATTGTGATACCACGTATGTATTATCTACCTCAACTCTGTAGATGGGACTGGCCAACGACACGCGGTTGTTCTCAAACGGTCCCCCATCTACGTTCTAACCGCGCCCAACGTCGTTTAATTACGGTGATCTGACGAGAACCGATTAACTCGACGTGGTATGGTCGTTGGTTACTCCATACTTTAAATACACCATACTTTCTTACAGGCACTTGCCTGACAGTTTTTGGTATACACTTATTCAACCATTTAACTTCGTTTAAAGCACTAGGTGATTTTCAATTAAACTGGCAACACTGTTCTCAACTATAAACAAATGAAAAACATGCGAAAAATGTAACGATGTACTTTTGTAAACTGTTGTAACATTTTACAGACAAAATCGACAGAGTGCATTTTTACTGCGTTTTTGCGATCAACTTCATTAAGTAGTTTCAAATCAGTGCGATGTCCGATCAAAATTTTAGGTGTATGAATTACATGAACATCGTTTTATTAAAAAAAAATTGTTAAAATTTAATAATAAAAAAAAAAAAAATAAAAAAAATTTTCATTTCCTCAAGAAAAAAATAGTATATTTATCGTTTTAGGCCATTTTAAGCCAGAAAAAAAAAATCTTTTCCTTAGTGTTCATAATGTAAACCCGCCCCGGAATTACTATCAAAACATTTATGATTGGAATTCGACTTCGTTTTTATGTCCAAAACGACGAAAACGGCCCAATGACGACACTGGCATGAAAACCGCAACAAACAGTGACTTTTTGCAGATAGAGTGCTGTTTCATGAAGTACATGAGGGTTCTCATTTGTCCAGAAATGCATATTTTGCTTATTGATTTCGCGATGAAATTCTTCATTTTCTCCCATCATGTCCAGAGCCCAATTCAAGAAAGTACGTCGCTTCATATGATCAAGTGGCTTTAGTTCTTGGGTCAACTTTATCTTGTAAGGGTGTACGCCAGGATTCTTACCCGAAATTCGGCATAATGTGGTCTGGGAGAGGCCCAATTCTCGAGAACGCCGGGAAATTGACTAGTTTGGCTGGTGTGCGACGGACGCCTCTACGGCAGCAATATTATCCACACTTCGGCAACGTAGTCTCACTGGCACGGCAACATCAAGCAGCGAATATTCTGACTCTTATTTGTTTACTAGACTATGAATTGCTTGTCTACTGGGACGAGAATTACGGCCGAAAATTGGCGTTAACACTCTTAAAGTTGCGACCACCGACTCTGAATACCGGTATTAAATTTTTATTCTTGGTAAATGTTGTTCTTTCGTGTACTTCGCCATAATGAAAATATTTATTTCAGTGAATATTTTGAAGTTGACGGTCCGGAAATCGGTTGAAGTGTGCGTTCACACTGAAGTTTAAGCTGTCAAGTCGCTAATGAAAGACCCTTTAATGAAATATTATTACTGTTTCTACATCGTTTTGTTGCATGTATACTACCACTAATCTTTTCCAACTTTATTCTAAATTAACTCAAGAACTAACAGAAAGAAATTTGTTACAGATTAAAAAGAATAAAGTTAAAGTTAAAACCTAAAAGAAAAGAATTTAAAATTCATGATTGGTGCAACTGTAACAAACATGTCAATCACCAGCAGAAGTTTTGCCGTCGGCATTTAATCAAAACTAAAAAATGCCGCGGCAAAACATTTTTTTTTGCATGTCACAGCTACAGCTCAGAGGATCTGGACTGGTGTTATTGACCGGATTTAGACTGGCCTTCAGAATGCAACTGGACCAGGAAGGTTTCTTTATGGCCAAAGATGAATGTTGTTCGCATTCCCAGTAAATCGATGATCGTGGCAGTATCGGCTTAAATAACAATAAACAGTCAAGTTTTAACCGAAACCAATTGTCTTTTTTTTGACTCAGTTGCACCATTAGTTGTTAATGATTGTTTTTCCTTGGGTGTTAGATTTGGAAGTATTATCGGCACTGGAACAGTCAGTTCGAATATTTTTTTTGTTAGTATCCGTGCGATACAATGATACGGGTAAAATATATGGATGATTATGTTCCTATTGTTGAACTAATTGTTTTTAAACGTCCTAAATGTCAGTGCTATATTGTTATTATATTTTTCTCAAAAGAGTATATCAGAAAAAGGACAAATCTTAGTGTCATTATACCCTATTCTAAGAGTATGCTAATTATGACTAATAGTTTGTAACATACCTCAATATTGCCGTAGACTCCTAAAGTTATCGTAAAGTCGTTCTAGCCATCTCCGTCCGTCCGTCCGTAAGCCGTATAAGGCCCTTAAACTCGAGTAAGAAAGAGAGCTGAGGCCCGAAACAATCAAGTGTAGAATGCCTAAATGCTTATGCTTAAAGATTTTTAAAATGCGCCCACTGACACACCCACTTTAAAAAATTAAACCGTTTTATTGATGAAATCATTCAAAAGGGAAGTCCTTTTCTTCGCAAAGTATGTAGATGAACTATTCCCTTATTCAACGTTTGTTGCTATGCCCACTTTTAAGGGGCAATATTTAATACTTTAAATGTTGTATAAAAAAATATGTAGATCACCTTAGTTTTTTGCCACATCCACTTTATGAGGGATAGAGCAATAGGAATTGGGTATCCAACAGTTCGCCAAAGCGTAGAAGATTGGATTTAAAGATATCTATATTGTGACAATAATGTTTGAATAACAAATGGATTAATTTATAAATACAAAAATTAAAGGATTTAATAAATAAACCAACAAATTAATAAATAAAATCATAACCAAAATTTATTTAAATAAATAATAAGAAAACAAAAAAAAAACATAAATAAATCATGGATCAAATAAATAAGTTGACTTATAAATAAATAAATAAACAAACAAGTAAATAAGTAAATAAATAAGTGAATAAATTAATACTTTCTCTTTATTAGAATGCCAGATTTTAAACCCGGATGTTATCGGAAGATATGCATAAAAGCGATTTCCTAAGGTAATGGAGCATCTCTACTAAGGTGTCATTCGTAGAGTTAATGCGATTGCTATAAACAGTGACGTTTTGTCCTAGGCGGTGGATAGATATTTGTTTGCTTGTTGCTAGCTTGTATTTTGCCTTGACCTAATTAACTTCAAGACCAACCAATTTCTCCTCTTCTTCAATCGCAGTGAAAGCATCGAACAAGGCACGCTGGGCACACTTACCCCACTAGATGGAAGGATCTACTGAAGGTAGTTCCTTTTGTGTTGACACCTACCCTGCCCACAATTTTCTCTAGAATAAGATTGAACAAATGATATGATTGCGCATTTCCTTGCCGAAATCCGGTGCAAGTTTGGAATAAGTCAGGGGAGCTGCTTCCAAACTGCACATTACATAGCGGGTTATTAAGTGTCACGCGATGGCCATCGCCATCTAGAGCTCCTGCCGATAAATACTTTCATATTCGGCTTTAAGGTCAATGAAAAGATGGTGAGTCTCAACTTAAAATTCGTTGGTCTTTTCCAGGGTTTGCCTCAAGGTGCACATTTGTTCTATTGTCTATCTGTCGGACAGGAAGCCATACATTTATGTGCCGATTAGTGTGCTGCAGACTGCTTGGCGACGGTGTAGAGGTTAGTGTGTTGGCTTGTGACCCGTGCGGTGCAGGTTCAATCCCCATGGGGAACAACAACATACGCCACCCAATCACATGCCTCTACACCAAAAGGAGGATTTCTGCCTGGTAGTACAATGGAACGTTACCGAGTCTGAGTGCTCTGGGATTTGGATTTCCTTTTTTAAAAAAATAAAAAAAAGTGTGCTGCAGAACGTCCTCAGACGTTTACACAGTATTTTGGAGAGAATCTTATATGCGACATTAAGCAAGACATAGGATCGCCTTTCTTGTAGATGGGCATATGAAACTGATAGTCTAGTCATCCGGCACGCAATCTTTTACCCATACTTGGTTGATGATTTGGTGCATGTGCCCTACCAAAACATCACCTCCTTAGTTGAAAAGCTCCTCTGGTAAGCCATCAGAGCCTCCGGCTTTATTGTTCTTAAGCTGTTTAATAGCTTTGCTAATCTCTTCTATCTCTTCTCGTCATTATTGTTCTGTTTTCCTTATTTATTGTTTGCTGGATATGTAGACCGAATATCAAAGTTTTATCTAGTTGTACTCCTAGATACTTTGCAGTCTATTTCAATTCTGTCTGAATACAACATATTTACAGTCTGTTGCTTGGTAAAAAACTGGCTTTTATTTTTCAGTTTAAAAAAACAGCCTGAGTGGCATTAATTTTACGTTTCAATTATTAAAATATACTTGAACTGCGTTCAAGGCAGCGGTGTAAACAAACAAATATTATTTCTGATATTTTTGACATATCCAATGTCGCGGAGCTTAACATAAATCCCAATGGGTAGATGGTACAAGTTCCAAATTTAAAGGAAAGATGGGTGGTCCTGACTTTTCATAAAGAAAACAATAAAATAAATACAGTTGAACACAGTTTAGAGCCTTATGATAACCTTTTTGAGTAGAGGTTCACAAATTAATTTGCATTGAAAAGAGCATTTTCAATTCCTAATGTTGGTATATAAAAAAGTGGTTCCTGTCTTATACGTAAACTGAAAGACGTTAATCTGGTTAAGCGAGGTTAGGTAAGATGGCTTCTAGCATAAATGTCACTAAACAAAAAATAAAAACCATTAAAAAATTATTTTATGGGATAAAACAAGGTAAGCACAAAAAAGAAAGAAATAGCCTGCCTTCTCCTCGTTCATATACCTCTAATAAATTCGAATGCACGCCAAGTATCGTTATCTTATGGCTGACCTATTGAGATGCTCTAATCCACCTTCAAGTTTTTGCCAAATGTCAAATTTCGAAGTGTTTTAACAGAGTTTTTAGCTGTCAAAATGAATGTGAATAATTCCGATTTGGCCAAAAACTTGAAACCTGTATCCTGAAAAGATGCGGATATCAGTTTTGGATATCATATTTTGCTTCAGACTTGATACGCTTTTTTTGTTTAATTGAACATTGTTAAAGTCTTTAAAAATATAATGGGGCATTGGCATTTTATTTCCATACAAAAGCCCAATAGTTTGTTGTGATCAATCGACGCCACCTCGTCTCGGTTATCAAAAAAGGAACTACCCAGGTATCTCCTTCTGTACACCAAGGAATATTCTTGCATTTATAAAGTATGCGTGTTCAATTTCTTCCTTGACGGAAATATCATCGCATGCATCTGTTGCATGCATCCGTTGCTCAAAACCCTAGCCTTCTGAGAGGCTTCCTTAAAAGCAGTGTTCGAGCCGCATGTATGGCTGGACACTCAGTACAGTCTTACGCGGAGTTGTTCGTCAAATGCCTAAATGCGAAAATACCAGACCATCTGATAACTAATGCTTCCAGCGGCGTTGTTAGCGGTCTGCCTGCCAATGTATTTGGTGATACCATGTTCTTGTATTGACTTCATTACGAGTAATTCGACCGCCTTAAGTACTGTCAGAGCCCCCGATTGAAAGATATTGCAAATATTTAGAGGCCGTAAATATTCACTCAGCTCTATTTCCGCAGAGTAAATTTCGGATCCCGTGCCATCGTTAGTTTGGGACATAAAATAATGATTGCATTACTTTTGCGCTACGCTCTATCGGTATATCGAAATCAAGCCTAGAGGGTAATCATTTGATTGTGATTGATGACATTAAAATCGTCCACAAAAGATGCAGCAAAATAGTCTGCGAAATTAGAGAGACGTAACGCAATAGTTCCTGCCTGGTTCATTTCATTTCATTTATTTCATTTATTTGAAGGTTAAAGTGCTTATTCAACTTTAATATGAATTAAGTAGCTTAACAAAAGAAAATAATTTCTAACATGATGTATTTGGGAAAACTTAATTTTATGTAAAAACCCATTGACGTTCCTGCCTGGTATTTCATCTGTGTATCTACATCAGAATGTGTAGGAACGTGTCCAGTGCGGCCGTGGTTATTGAACGCAAATCTCCCGTGATAGCAAAGCTGGCCGTTCCTTTCGTCTTCGCCAATTTTCCCTGTATAAGTTAACACAACAGAGTCATATGCTGACGCAGCGGATGCCAGCGCCAAGTAATCATCGTCGCCGGACATCTCAGACGTGAGCTCGCAACATGAGATCTTGCACAAGCTGCAAGATAGACACATCGTTCAAGTGTCACGATACCAGCGCGTGGGGGTTCTCTATGGTTGAAATATATTTTTATTAGCAAGTAAGTCAGTCTTAAGTGAGATTCAATCCGAGCCAGACTCGTTTGTAATATAAAATAAAATTAATTATTGTTCTAACGAACAAGAGGAAATTTGAATTATAGTTCTAACGAACTAAAGGAAACTGGCGCCCAACGTGGGGCTTCTTAAATACTTTTATTTTTTCAATTTCTTGTTACAAAGTAAATAAGCATAACTGCCACGAAAAGGCAATTATTGAAAAGTAAACAAAAACCCACAACGGAGATACATTCAGAAACGAAGCACACAACTTCTCTTCAAGCAGCAAAGCAACAAAAATCGATACCAGCAGCACGGGACGATACTAACAGCGGATATGAGCAGATTATATAAGGAATTTGAGATAATGTAAGTGACTTGCTCATCATATCTAATAATAATAAATAAAAATATATCTAAAGTCAGGAGGTCAAGAATTGTTGAACAAACATTATACATGTTGTGAAATATTGGTGTGAATTCGAATTAAAATTATTAATAAAACTAGATCCAAATTGCGGTGTCTATTAACCAAGTGCTTAAAAATTAATGAGTGATAGCGATAGTGATTCATATTGGAGTCAAGTGCTCGAAAACCTTAGGTATTTGCGTATTAACGAAAGAGACAACGAAAAAGAAATAAATATGAACGCGGACGGTTTGAAAGTTGTAATAGAATCCGCAGTGCGCAGCGCACTCGAGACTCAGAGGGAGGAATTCGATGAGAAATTAGATGAGATAGTTAAACAATTTTCAAGCACCAAATTAAATAAACCGGAAGTGGAAGTGTATAAAGATACAGAAATAGTAGAGGGTGTTGAATGCGGTGAGACTCTCGACATAGTTAAATCTTTACCCGAGTTTAATGGCAAGCAGGAAAATTATGTGTCTTGGCGACAGGCAGCACATTCCGCATATAAAGCCTTTGAGAAATATAATGGCAGCTCAAGACACTACCAAGCAATAGGTATAATCAGAAATAAGATTATGGGATCGGCCGACGCCGTTTTGTCCTCGTTCAATACAGTTCTAAATTTTAAAGCTATCATAGCTAGGTTTGATTTTACATACGCCGACAAAAGGCCAATATACCTGATCGAACAGGAACTGAGTACTCTCAGACAGGGTCATCTTACAATTTTACAGTACTACGATGAAGTTGAGAGGAAACTCACACTTCTGGCAAATAAAACTATAATGACATTCGACAGCGTTTTAGCTAGCTCTATGAACGAGAAATACAGAACGGATGCGCTTCGCGTGTTCATATCTGGTCTGAAAAAATCACTCAGCGACGTCCTATTTTCAGCCCGTCCGTCCGATTTACCCGCCGCTCTGGCATTGGCTCAAGAAGTTGAGTCGAACCATGAAAGGTACATGTTCGCAACGAACTATGCCAAGAACTCAGAAGAGAAAGCACAAAGGTTTGAAAATCAGCGATCGCAAATCCGACCGCAAAATAAAGCCAATTTAAATAATGGAAACAATAGCAATAATTACAACAACCAAGCATATAATGCAGGCATTCAGGGAAAGAACCCATATTATAGTAGGCAACACAGTTATGGTAACCAGGGCCCTCATAGGAGCGAACCGGTTGAAAGAATGGAGGTAGATCCCACATCGTCGCGCTTCCGACAGTCGACCAACTATCCAATGCAAAACTTTGATAATAATGCCAATAACCAAGGGCAGGGATATGGATTTAAGAGGTCGAATAGCTCGGAAAGACAGTCTGGGCAGAGGCGGCAGAGGATTAACCATATGTCCCAGCAAAATTCCCCACAAAACCAGGAAGGGTATGAGACCTTAGCTGAATCGGAAGCAGCCAAAGTAGAAGCGGAAACACCCGATTCCGATTGCGTTAATTTTTAAGGGGGACCTCCCTGCTGCCGTTCATACAACGAACAATGGCAGGGAGACCAATGAAATTTTTAATTGATACTGGGGCATCGAAAAATTATATCAAACCCCTGCAGGAGATAAGAAATGTCTTGTCGCTTGACGCCCCTTTTCTAGTAAAATCAATTCATGGTTTTGACAATATTAAGTATAAATGTTTATTAAAAGTGTTTGGAATTAGCAGTCCCTTTTTTATACTTCCTAGTCTTACGACCTTCGATGGGATAATTGGTCTTGATCTGCTAACGCAAGTCAATGCCACAATTTGTTTGAGAGAAAACCTAATTTGCTTTGATTCTGGATCAGAAGCAATTAAATTCTACAGATGCGAAAATGTTAATTTTGTAAAAATAGATGATGTACAGATTCCCCTTTTGGCGAGGGCTTAATTCCAAAAAATGATGAAAAAACGAATTAAGGCATTTGCAGACTCTAACGAGTTGCTGCCGTTTAACACAAACATTGTCGCTACTATTCGAACTGAAAGTATCGAGCCTATTTATTCAAAACTGTACCCATACCCTATGGGTGTAGCTAATTTTGTTAATAACGAAATTAAGGTACTTTTAAGGAATGGCATCATCAGGCCTTCCAAATCCCCTTACAATAACCCTGTCTGGGTTGTTGATAAGAAAGGTACTGACGAGTTGGGCAATAAGAAGAAACGTCTAGTAATAGACTTTCGGAAACTCAACCAAAAAACAATTGACGATAAGTATCCCATACCTAACGTTATGGTTATTTTATCAAATTTGGGTAAGGCAAAGTATTTTACAACCCTCGACTTAAAGTCAGGGTTTCACCAAATCGAACTCGCGGATCGAGATCGAGAAAAAACCGCGTTTTCCGTAAATGGCGGAAAATACGAGTTCTGCCGGCTCCCATTTGGCTTGAAAAATGTTCCTAGTATTTTTCAGAGGGCCATAGACGATGTCCTTCGCGAAAAAATCGGAAAGACTTGCTATGTTTACGTCGACGACGTTATCATCTACTCTGAAACTGAGGCAGACCATGTAAAGCACATTGACTGGGTTTTACAAGCTTTATACGGGGCTAACATGAGGGTCTCACGGGAAAAGTCCAACTTCTTTAAAGAGAGTGTGGAATATCTCGGGTTCTCGGTGTCAGGAGGGGGTATAAAAACACGCCCGTCCAAAGTGGAGGCAATCCAAAACTACACCGAGCCCTCAACATTGTTCGGAGTTAGATCCTTTTTAGGTCTAGCCGGCTATTACAGATGCTTTATTAAAGATTTCGCATCCATAGCTAGGCCCCTATCTGACATCTTAAAAGGCGAAAACGGCAGGGTGAGTGCCCAACAGTCCAAAAATATTAAGATCAAACTAAATAACAAAGAACTACAAACTTTCAACAAATTGAGAGAAATTTTGATATCGGAAGATGTCACATTATTGTACCCAGACTATGAGAAGCCGTTCGACTTAACGACGGATGCTTCGTCACATGGACTGGGAGCGGTTCTGTCTCAAGACGGAAAACCGATAACAATGATTTCAAGGACCCTCAAAGACAAGGAAATGCACTTTGCAACAAATGAGAGAGAACTCCTGGCCATAGTATGGGCATTAAAAAATCTGCATAACTACCTCTATGGGGTAAAAACGCTTAACATATTTACAGACCATCAACCTCTCACGTTTGCGGTTTCAGACCGAAACCCAAATGCAAAGATAAAGCGCTGGAAAGCGTTTATTGACGAGCACAACGCTCACATATTTTACAAACCAGGAAAGGAAAATCATGTCGCTGATGCACTGTCGCGACAAAACGTTCACGCTCTAGAGGACGAAGCAGCCTCTGACGTGGCCACAATTCACAGTGAACTATCCCTGACCTACACGATCGAAACGACACAAAAACCAATAAACTGTTTTAGAAATCAAATAATTATAGAGGAGGCACCATTAGCCTTAACCCGCACTTTCATTATTTTTGGAGCGAAGAGCAGGCACTTCATCCATTTCTCAGATAGGGACACACTTATAGAAACAGTGAAAGATATGGTAAAATCAGATGTAGTCAATGCAATTCATTGTGAACTACCAGTTTTGGCCCACATTCAGTACAGGCTCGTTGAGCTGTTCCCAACAACAAAGTTTTGGTATTCTAAAGAATTCGTGGTGGATATTTTCGACAAAGTTGAACAAAAAGAAATTGTAATTGCAGAACATAACCGGGCACACAGAGCTGCTCAGGAGAACGTAAAACAGATTTTACGTGACTACTTTTTCCCAAAAATGACCAAACTGGCAAACGAGGTTATTGCAAATTGCAGAATTTGCTCAAAGGCCAAGTATGACCGACACCCAACAAAACAACTAATCGGCGAGACGCCAATCCCATCATACGCAGGCGAAATACTGCACATTGACATATTCTCCACAGACAAAAAATATTTCCTAACTTGCGTCGACAAGTTTTCTAAATTTGCGGACCGATACTGTCCCGTACAATCGCGGACGTAAAAACGCCGATCCTACAGCTAATGAACATTTTTCCTCAGACAAAAACAATTTTCTGCGACAATGAGGCATCGTTGAATTCTGAAACTATAAGGTCAATTCTGCTAAACCATTTTAACGTCCACATAGTTAACGCACCACCTTTACACAGCACGTCTAATGGCCAAGTAGAGAGACTGCACAGCACCCTGCTAGAAATTGCAAGATGTCTCAAACTCGAAAGAAAAATAGAAGACACGGTTGACCTGATACTTCAAGCTACCATAGAGTACAACAGAACTATCCATTCGGTAACTAACCAGAAACCACTTGATATAATTCACTCGGCCCCTGTCGAGTTTAGGGAAGAAATAAAGAATAAAATTCAAAAAGCACAAGAAATGTTACTACAGAGACACAATGAATCAAGGCAGAACAGGACTTTCCGAGTCGGAGAAAAAGTATTGGTGAAGACCAATAGAAGGTTAGGTAATAAGCTCACACCACTGTACGTGGAGGAAAAAGTTGAAGCAGATTTAGGGACAACCGTTCTCATTAGAGGGAGGGTGGTCCATAAGGACAACCTAAGATAGAATAGAATAGGATAGAGTAAGAAAACTTTGCCATTTTGTACCTTTAAGGTTTGTTTTATCTTTTTTATAAGAAAAACGAGACATCTCTTTCAGGGTTCTTATTACACTGCTTCTAATCATGACAACAGTAGCCGCGAGGCTAACGGATTACACTCATTCGGACTATATCCCAATCGTAGACGGAAACGTCGTCATCTGGCAGGACCATGGCTACCTCAGACACACGACTAACCTGAATTGGTACTCTGAAATGAGGGACGAAATGGTCAGCATGTTTGAACTTTTCCCGCAAACTCACATAAGGAAAATCTTGGTAATAGACGCCGGACATTTGGAGACACTACTTAACACCCTAAACGTGCATCATAGGCATGCCAGAAGCTTAAACTTTCTAGGCACAGCTTTAAAGGTAATAGCTGGGACCCCCGATTTTGACGACTTTGAACTGATAAAATTCACACAGACTCAACTCACAGAATCAAATAATAGGCAGATATTAATAAATACAAGAACACAAGAGCAAATCAATAAGTTAACAGACACCGTAAATATTATCATATCAAGTTCTAAAAAGGAGCATGTTGAAACCGCTCACCTTTATGAAATCTTATTAGCTAGAAATAGAATTATGATCACTGAGATAGAAAATTGAATGTTGTCTATAACACTTGCTAAAATTAATGTAATAAATCCGACTAGTCTTGACGACAATGACTTAAAGTCAATAATTAATGAGCAATTCACAAATATTAGCGTAACAGAACTAATGGAAGTAGCTAGCGTTAAGATTTTACAAAATAATGATGTCTTGCATTTTCTTATAAAATATCCTAGACCTAAGTTAGTTTGTAAAAAAGTTAGTATTTTCCCGGTCTCGCATGGCGGAACGACTCTTTACCTAACTGACAACAACATGGTAGCAGAATACGGAAACCAAGTGCTGGCGATTGGTAGTTGTAGCCTAACAAGGACATCGACATTCTGTAAAGAGGTACCTGGTAAAACTTGCGCCCAGCAACTGCACTCTGGAAGCGTAGCACATTGCAACACTCAACCTAATCATCTGGATCCCGTGGTAGTAGTCGATGATGGCATCATCATAATCAATGACAGACCAGCCAAGGTGAGACAGGCAAATGATGTCGAGGAAACCATCAATGGGACATACCTACTCACTTTTGACGATAGAGTTTGGGTCAACGGCTCCATATTCGTTAATCGCAACAACATCCAGAAGAGACGGCCAGGCACCGCAGCGTTAGCGCTACTTAATATAACCGGTCACCACGAAATACTAAGCCTCCCATTTCTGCATAGAATGAATGAAGAAAACTTGCGCCACATTAAGGAGATGAAGACGAAAATAACAACGCATTCAGTGCTGGCCTGCTGCGTGACTTCCGCCATCTTTGCTGTCTGTTATGCCATCCTCAAACTGAAACAGCACCAGAGGAAAAAATGCAAAGAACTTGAACTTCAGAATATGATTGGAACTCTGGGAAAGACCGAGGACGGTCTTAACTTAAGGAAGGGAGGAGTTAACACAACAGAGTCATATGCTGACGCAGCGGATGCCAGCGCCAACTAATCATCGTCGCCGGACATCTCAGACGTGAGCTCGCAACATGAGATCTTGCACAAGCTGCAAGATCGACACATCGTTCAAGTGTCACGATACCAGCGCGTGGGGGTTCTCCATGGTTGGAATATATTTTTATTAGCAAGTAAGTCAGTCTTAAGTGAGATTCAATCCGAGCCAGACTCGTTTGTAATATAAAATAAAATTAATTATTGTTCTAACGAACAAGAGGAAATTTGAATTATTGTTCTAACGAACTAAAGGAAACTTATATACCTATTGCGATAGTCGGACAAACATCCTTAGAATTTTCTCATATTTTCCGTTCAGAATCGAAAAAAAAAATAGATGGGTTATTTCACAAGTTCAAAAAATATAATTCATTTTGCATTTAAAATGGGAAGTCGAAGCAAAGTGTATACATATTTGTATATGTTGTTGAAATTCCAGTTTTCACTCGGAATGCTTTCTGGACATCGAAATTCCCACAAAAAGGGAGAAATCCCACGATCTTTAAGCACTTGTCTGACCTGCTGAAGCTGAACACAAACACAACACGTTGCAAGAGAGATCGGTATATTTTTGCAGCTTCTGGCTCACCAAGGCGAAGAAAAAGCCACTGCGACCTAAAAGGTCTGTAGTATTGTCTCGGCGAGAAATTCTTAAGCCTAGTAGTATTTATACTTTCCATATAAAGCAGCAGAGGACTTCTTTATATCTTCGGAACTCAATTGTTCTCTGAAGAAAATATTCCTTCTAGTTTCATTGAGGGCGGGATATCACCTGCAATGTTTTCAGCTGTTTCTTCTTCTCCAAGACATAGCCGACACTCTGGAGAGTTGACTATTTTCATTTTGTTTTTGGTGGTATCGTTACCTGCTGTGATCCGTAAGATAACGTACTAAGTTTTTGATATCATGCCTACGCAAATTTAGACATTTGTCGGCATTTCTATTGGAGGGCTGGATGACTCATTTTACCTGTCTAAGTCCTGCGATGCTCTCCCAATAGGTGGTACATTTAGTATGTTCCCAGCATTTTATAACTGTGATTACTGCTGATCTATAAGTGCAATAGAAGGGTTCGGGACCTTTAAAAGAGTTTCTTAGCCCCTTTTTGTCAGTTCGTCGGCCTTTTCATTACCTTCAAAACCCTCGTGGCCCGGAACCCACCACAGTTTGGTCTTGTCCCTTAAGCCGAGTGTTAAAAGTGTCTTAAAACAGTGCATGACTGTTTTGGATTCAATAGTATGCGAACTAAATGCTTTTATAGCTGCTTGACTATTAGTAAAGATATGGATAGTGGCGACTTTATTACCAGATGTATTGATGTGGCTGGCGCATTCATGAAAGGCGTGGAGCTCTGCTTGAAATACGCTGTGACTTTTTCCCACAGGTATCGTAAAAAATGTATTAAGTTCGTATATTCCGTCTCCTACCCCCGATTCCATTTCAGAACCATCTGTATAACACTTTATGCCGGTATGCCTGTTTGGTGGGTTATTACTAACCGATGCTTTTCTCTTGGGAATCTATGTGGAAACACATTTTTTGAACATAGAGTTTTGTGGAGTCTGTGAGTTTATATCAAGTTCCGCGAGTTTATCGAGAAGGGCAATTAGTTCCGGGTGGTCGTTAAGCCTTATCTCATCAAACTGTATTAACCCTAGAAAGATAATCTACGTCTGTGAGACGTATGGCACACGAAAAAATTGATATATCCTTTTAACTGTAAGCCGCTTCGGGTTGGTTGCTTAAACTAACTCAGCCGGTGATCAGAGCTTCCCCGTAAAGGTCATGGTGCGACGGTAAGTATATATGTACTTGCGGTAATAATTTATAGCTACACCGTACGCCTGGGAAACGTGTGTGACGTTTGTCATTCTTACATTTAATTTAATCGTATGTGTTTAAAAATTACTAAGTAGATTTATTTTAAATCAAAAAATGCGAATTTGGCAACTAAATTAGAACTTAAAGCCAATTTTAAGGTTCCTTTAACCCGCCAATATTGACCTATTGGTCTGTGAGACCGGGTGTGTTAAAATAATCGAATAACTTTATTCTCCGTTAATGTTTTTTGTTGCAATTTCGAGTAGCTGCCGCATTGCACGTCCCCCACCCTAAGTTCATGTCGAACCTGCTTAGTGAGCCGTGTGAGCGTTCACGACTCAAGGGTGTTACGGAATTTGGCTGTAAGTCAAAGATTTGATAATGGATGGAGACCATTTCTGGATGCTGTTGTTTTGGGTGATAGTGGTTACGGACTTAAAAACTGGTTGATACCACCATTATGCCGAAATCCCGATAGCCCTGCTGAAGAGGCTTTCAATCGTTGCCACAAAAAAACGCGGCGCATAATTGAAAATAGTTTTGGCATTCTAAAGAAAGATTCCCGTGTTTAAATTATTTGCGACTGAGGCGTAAGTTTGCAGGTAAGGTTGTTATTGTTTGTGCCATCTTACACAATATTGCCTGTAGCATCGAAAGCAGTAGTGAAAACATGCAACCCACTGAAGACACTGACAATGAAATCGAGGAATTGGATCTGGAAAATGCTGAAAAAGAAAATGATGCCCTTAATAATATGGATCATGCGAGTGGAATGGAAAGGCTTACTTCTCTACTGCAATACTTTTCCTCATTGTTTTGAAATAAAATTGTTTTTCTTGGCTTTGACCTTTTTCCACTACAAAAGCGTTGTTTTTTTGGGGTATTTTTGGGGTTTGAGATTAAGATCTCTGAGAATAAATAATATAAGAAACAAAAATATGGAATTCACTTATTGTTTATTCAGAAACAAAAAAAAAAAAATAAAAAAAATAACAACTAATAATAAATAGGAAAATAGTACTAGTTTAGTAAAAATAATAATAAATAAAACTAAACACATAAAAAACTTAAAACTCCTCAAACAACAGACTCCTCGGCGTTTCTGCCGCTGCAATTTCGCGAGTTATGGCAGAGGCTGGAAGTTGCAGCTCCCTCTTCAATTTCAGGCATTGAAGTTTCCTGTGGTTAACTTCAACCTCCAGGAGCTCCAGACGACATTTCTTCTCTCTATCCAAAGTTTCACTTGGAAACTTGGTAGAGCTCTTCCTCTTCCTTGGGTTTGGAGGTGGTGGGCACGTGTTTCCTCTGTCATCAATATTATGGAATTAGACTCTGGCAAATTCAGTCCATCTACCACACGTGAGTCTGATTCCAGAATATCGAGGATGGCCAAGTCAGCTTCATCCATAACGCTATTCTTCCCAAGTCCGGGCCCAGTTTTTCGGGCGTTATCCCTTTTACTCTGAAAATTAACAAAATTAAATTTACGGTATTTGTAGGTAATAAATTGTTTTACTTACCAATGTCCGACTCTTCCAGAGCCCAAACAAACTGTCCCTCGCATAGATAAATGTTTTTTGGGCCGACGGACGCCAGTTGCAGCGATTGGGCTTTTCTTAAAACTTCCTCCCAGGCAGCCTTTTTATTTAATTTGCTTGTTTTGTTGTTTTGAAAACTTGCAAATAAAATATTTTTTTTTCTTTTATTACATATAACACTGCAAGTTTTTTTTTCGTTTTTATTTTGCTGCTCATTTTAACAGCTTCTACTAGTTTTCGGACTGTTCTTTGTTGACGTTGCTGGCGCCAACGACACGACTACCAATCAAGCAACATTTTTTTTTTACATTCAAAAGCAAAGAGAGTTATTTTAGTACATTAGTTAGTCCCGTTTTTTTAAGTTTTAGTACAAAGAGGAAATTAAAAAAATATGGCGAACATTGGTGTTTAGGCGCTAATTTTAAATGTTTCGTTTTAGCAAATTGGAGTAGTGTAAGTGTTAATGTACATAGGTAAGTTAATGTTTAAGTTTAGGTTGATTATTTTAATGAATGCGAGGTTTGCTGTCGTTGGTGAGTATGGTGTGTTTGTGTGATCCAACAGCAATGCAAAGTGCAAAGTGATATGACAGAAATGCAAAGATGATTAAATGCTTTGTGGAACACCTTGCGCACTCACTTTGCAGGAGAGCGCAAATACTTTGCCGAAGGCGCAAAGACTTTGCATGAAAGCGCAGAGACTTTGCAAAAATTTGCTATTGCAAAGTGAGATTTGCAAAGAATATTGTGGAACAGAAGCACTTTTCACTTTGCCAAAAAATATAATTTGATATGTGCAAAGTGTAAAGTTGACAATTTGTTTTGTGGAATAGGGCCCTGGTCATCAATTACTAAAGACATTAGGAGGGGTGATAGTACCCCTCCCTGTGAACAGTCCCTTGCAGCTGATACTGATATTCAGGTCATTCCGGGCGAAGCAGTCATTCTACGACTTTATAGCATCGCTTTGATGCATTTTATAGTGCGTTTGTCTATTTTTCTATGGTACAAGGCCTTTGATCTGAACTTATATCCAGTGTTGTCAAAAGCGTCCTCTACATCCAAAAAGGCACATAGTGCAAGTTGTAAGTTTTAGCAGAGTGCCTTCGTGGATTTACCTTTTTGACATGGGTGTAGAGGCATGCTTTTCATTAAGCATAATCTGATGTGAACGTCGATAATAATTTCCATTATTTTCAGAAAAAACGATGTCAAGCTTATAGTACAAATGATTTAGGCAATTCGCTCGTAATTGTGGAATCTCTCGTAATTGTGCAATCAGTATAAATACACTTCTTTCATAACAATTATATCCATAATATATAAGTCGGAGAAAAGCATGTTATTTTTCTAATAGGAAAGCAAGTGTGGAACAGGAGGAGTCCAACACAGTACAGTACTTTGGAAGGGACACAATGCAAATTTCTTCTCAATAGCCAAACTCCAGAGAGGGAATTTATAACCCGACATATATCGATTTGCATTTGCCTTTGCCTTTGCTTTCTGGCGACGATGAAAATGCGGATGGAGATATGGATAGGTACACTCAATAATATGTTTGATGACTAACGTGTGCTTTAGCAGTTTATATGCGATTGCGAATATCAATCAAGTTCATTACTGGTATGGTTTCATGTATATTTGGTAGCTAGTGTCGGTAGGAATGGGGGAATATATAGACCCCACGCCTCTGATGTTTCGTTATATTTTAATAAACAAGAGTAGCAAATATATTCTATTTAGTGGCAAAGTGCCAACAACTTTTGAAAATGCCAATTCGTCACCGAAATAAAAAAAAATCTAAATAGGTCTGGTTAGGACGGTAGAAAATATGACGGTAATCCAGTGGCAGGAAGAGCGATGAAGAAAAATCATGGCTAGGCGCATATTGTTACATTCATATTCTAGGCGCAACAAAAGACGTTGTTCATCATCATTAATCATTGGCCGGAGTAATGATTGTATAAAATGGAGTATACACAAAGGGATTTCTGATCAACATTCCGACTACATTTTTAGTGATGCATATTTACGTTCATAAAATCACAGTCCAATTTAGCACGTAACCTCGCAAAGAGTAAATTTGTGATGACATAATAGAAAAACATACTGAATCGCTCATTTCTTATGTAACGAATGCTTACTGAATGTAGTCTACAAACATTTAAATCTGTCAACACTAATTGGCTTGATGGCTTATGTAAGTAGTTTTTTGACAGTATGAAACCCTAGAAAAACGGATTTCGCGAAAACATTTAGATCTCGTTAATTTTCCCTTCTTTGCTAATCACTCTTGGGTATGTGGAAGCTGTCAGGAACCTTGGTCTGACTTTTAATCGATATTCAACATAGAAAAAAACACATTAATATAGAAATTGTGAAGACTAATGGAGTCACGCTAACGCTGAGGGCTACACAGACCCTCTAAGACTTTATTCGTTCCAGACTTAGCATATCTAGGTATGCATATTTTTTCTTTCAAATTGATCCAAGAGGAAATCGATTGGTGTTTGATACATATAATATATGTGTTGAACTATATGGGTTTGGATTGCGTAAGTTCAATCAAGTTTCGCGTTATTGAATCAGCTATTTAATCTGACCTTCGATATTCTTTTACGGTTCCGAATTCTTTGGCTGGTTTCGGACTGTCTCTCAATAAGAGAGATAAATATAAGTATACAATATAAGTATAAATATTTATACAATAACCTACCCAATGCCGGAAAGTTAAAAATTCATAGTTTTGAACCTTGCACTCGATAGTCTATAATTCATTTTGCAAAGTGCAAGGTGAATATTTAAGGAGTCTCTTGAGCTGACAATTTCTCAATAAAAGACTCGGTGCAAGAATCATTTCACCCCTTTTGATCTGGTTGCAATTTATTAGGCGCTTATTTTCAAGCTTCAGTTACCACGCTCAAATTAATTTTAAATTTGAAGCTTCTTCTTCCTCCTTAACAACGAGGTTATGATCTGGGCTAGATGGATCATAACCCTCCCAGTTAACTGCATGTCTACTGTTCCCCCTGCGGGGTTCAGCGGTTCGACTCCAAAAAATAACGGCAGGCCTCCGATGTTGAATCACTTTGTCACTTAGGCCAATCAAATACATTTGTGTGATGCAAGTGTTTTTAACCCTGCCTCTCTTTCGCGATTTTATAACAACATTGATTGATATTGCAGTTTTTGGCAGGGTTTGTAGGATCTCTCTTTTGAACATTACAGTACCAACTGTGCTGATCGCGCTTAATTTTCTTTGAGATATGTTCTTTGACATTAAGGCTTCCTCGGATCCTTATTCGATCAATCTTTGTTTTTGCTGCTGTCATGCGAAGCGTCTTCATCTCAGCTGTCGTTTATTTGCCCTCATACTTTTTGTATGCTGTCGAACATTGTGAACTGTATGTGAGCGCAGAGCGCACAACTGCGGGGTAGAGACTTTCTTTCAGCTTAGGACACATTTTTTGACCACAGAAGACGGCTGCATTTTGCCGTACGCAACGAGTGGCCAAAATCCTGGCAGTCGTCAACATGCGCCTCAGTGAGCCGACTAAAGCCTTTAATCACCATTGTCCTTGTGGTACTCCGTTTTTCGTATTCTCATCTTCACTGATGTATTCTCTGATTCGAACTTTGTACTTCCTTTCTTTTAAATAGTTTTCAAACCATGTTAGGATAGGTCCCCTTACTCCAACCTTTTCTTATTGCTTCAAAATATTTTTGTGGCATAATATATCAAACGCTTTCGACGTCACACATTATGTTTTTTCACCGACTGGTAATTTTGAAATAGGATTATGCAAGGCCAATTTGAGGGTTTTACGAAACGAGAGATGTGGCTGTGGATTTTCGCATTTAGTTTAGCTAGGTCCTCAACAGGGCTGTAGAAGAATACAATCATTGCAGAATGCATTCATTGAAGTTATGGCAAACACTTTGAAGATATGATTCAATTTGAGGACTTCAATTGTGATTTCAGATTAAAAAAAAATATCGCCATTCATTTCGAAGTCATGATTGAAGCCATCGTTTTCAGCAATCAGAATAGTGAAGTCAAAAAAATGTATTCTTTTGATTGATTCATTGAATCCATTTTGACGTCACTTACACTTGCACCGAATGCATTCAATTATTTGAAGTCTCTAAAGTCACTGAATACAATCAATTATTCAAATTATTTTTATGTCTTTGAAGTCACTGAATGCATTCAATTATTTAAAGTTCTTAAAAGTCATTGATATGAAGGGAGTGTTATCGTTAACAATAGTGTATTTCAAACTTGTCAGTATAACGAACCTTCAGCACAATTCTAAAAATTAATAAATGTAAATGATAACTGCCAGCGTATTTTCTGGTAAAATGTCAATCTTTATAGGATGTGGCCTGCTGTAGAGGTGGCCTCGATATACGTCGTTTTCCGGACCGCGGAAATGCAATGATAACCATAACAACGTATTTCGGAAATAAACTTCTTCCTCCTTTACATAAAAACTACGATCAGTGGCCTATTTCACCAACTTACAAATTTGTATTTAAAAGCATTTTTAACAAAATTTGTGATTTTGTTGATTTATGTCGTTTCACCAAACTGTGGGTATTACAAATTTGTAGTTGTATTCTACAAAGGGAAATTTGTGGGAATATTTCCCTTTTCGTTTCACCAAAAGTTATTTATAGTTGTAATTTACAAGTTACAAATTTGTGAAAAGTTGACTTATTTGTGAGTTTGCGTTTCACCAAAGAAAATTATTTTCAAAATTTGTGTAGTATGTGAGAATATTTTACAACTGAAAATTGACGTGTAATTCCTCCTACAAGTTTTGTTTCATATTGAAAGTAATCGACAAAATGTCTTTGCAACGAAGGCATAGTAGTAGCGATAGTAGCGAAAGTGACGATCATGTTTTAATTTTAAGAAAAAATGTAATTTCGGAGTTATTTAATTTTAATGAAAAATTTCGCCTGACTCGATGCAAGTCAGAGGAAATAATTGCAATTATTGGGCCACAAATAGCCGACACTACTGAAAAAAACTTTGCATTAATACCAAGGCAGCAGCTTCTCACAGGCTTGGAAATGAAGGGCAATACTATGGTGTAGCAGATATGCATGGGATATCTAAATCGACCGTTTGCAGATGTGTTTCTCGCGTTTGTGCAGCAAATGTTAATTTATTGTTTGAAAGTGTTGTATATTGGCCAAATATAGACGGAACCTTAACAAACATAGATGCCCCTGGCGAGTTTGAATCTGCATATGTGGACAGACATGGACAGCACTGCATAAATTTTATGTTGGTATGTGGGCCGGACTATACCTTTTATAACGCATATGTGAATTGGCCGAGAAGTGTGCACGAATAAAGGGTGTTACGAAGAAGTCCCTTTTTTTCAAAATTTAAAAGTGGATTTCGACCTTTTTCTAGAAATAGAGAAATTTCCGTGTCTGACGCACTTACGATTGCAATCCATGAAAGCAGTTATTGTTTAAAATGTTGCATCATCTTAGCCAACATTTCCCGATAAGCGGCAGATAGATAATATTATCAAAATGTTCACCACCACTGAGGATTCAAACGACGCAGATACTCAAAATGCTGAAAATTTGTATGGCCGCGGCTTCCTCCTTAGAATATTTTTTAAATCACTTCGTTAGCAAATATCATATTAAACAACGAGATTTTTGAACTTTAAATGAAATATATGTTTATTTATTTTATTTTTATTTTTAGTAATCACTTAATTTTAAAGTGTTGTCTTCCAACACTTTTATCTTCTTCTTCAGCTCTGCAGTCCCCAAGTCGCGTTCCTTTTTCAAGGCATTCAACTGCAAATTATAAATTTCCAATTGAAGCCTCCTTTTCTTCAATCGAAGAATATCCGCTTGCTCAGTTAGCATTTTGTTGTTGCGCTGGGGCTTTTTTGATGATACTTGAGGTCTGATTGAATTAAAAAATACGTACATATATTTTTAAAAAAAATTGTGAGAAACAAGCATTTGCATTTACCTTATTTCGTCTTCAATATCCCCCACGTTTGCGCACTGGGGTTTCAGTACCGTACTGAAGAGGACTCATCAACTATGCCTTGAACTGTTGGCGATTTTTTACCGATAATATCAAAAATGATATTATCGAGATCGGTTTAAATGCGACTAGTGCCACTTTCAGAACCAGTCTTCTTTGAATTAACAAGTTTAAGCTAAAATATAAAAAAAGGAATATGTACCTATATGTTATGTACTTACCAGAGTAGCCCGTTTTTAATTTTGCCACGCAATATCTCGAAAATATTTCCAATCCTTTCCATTTTGAATTAAGGGGATAATGAAATTAAAATATCTTTCCACGCGTTTACTTCACCCAAATAAAACTTCTTTTCTCTAATCATGGAGACAAAAAAAATCTTATTTTGCTCATTCATTTTAATTCCGGGATTGCACGACGATATTCCACAAATTTGTGAGAAAACACTTGTGCATTACACATTGCACAAAAACCCGGTGCAACAGGAATTTTTACACTTGTAATCAACATGTTTATTCTTACAATTTTTTTTTGTCTAATCACAAATTTGTGGGTTCATGTATTTGTATTTGTTAAACAGAAAACCAGATTACAAATTTGTAATTGTGATTCACAAGTATAAATTTGTGGTTGTAATTTGTAGTTTGGTGAAATAGGCCCCAGGAATAAAGGCTCTATAAGCCTCCCACTTTACTTCCTTCCTACTGTTCCGCCTGTGTGGTTCGCCGGTTTAACCTCAAAAGGCATTGGCAGGCCATCACCTTTTATCTAAGGTAAATCAAATGCTGGAGTTATTGCGTTTGTGTCATCCAAGAGTTTTTTTGCCTACCTCTGTTTTACATTTTCGACACGTGCATGCTCCTCTTATTGAATATTTTTCTATCGTTCTCTTACGACACCGACGTTCTCCAGTCTTGTCAACCCACGGATTTGCATGCACACTTGTGGGAGAGTTTCAAAATGTTAAATGTGTAATAAGGCTCACCTGAATGTTAACAATGCTCAGAACAGAATTCGTTTCTCCCCTTGGTCGCCTTTTACCACAAGCGTTATTTTTTGGAAGGTGCTACAGTGATATTTTAAGCCTGTCCATGCATGGCAGCTGTGCTTGTGTGGTGTATATATTTACACTATACTAAAAGGTTGTGCGTACAAATTATAGCAAAAAATAGCTGATCTACATTATATAAAAAAAGTGTCGATGGCGATGACTCATTCCCTTCAAAGGTACTTCTTTTTCTCGATTTTTCATTAAAAAACATAGGGACGGGCTACAGTCCGCTTGGGCGAACTGTTGGATACCCTATTCTTATTCCTATCCCTCATAAGTGGGCGTGACAAAAGTCTAAGTATGGTTGAATTGTTAAGAACGCTTTACATATTTTGTTATTTAACATTTAAAGGATTTTATCAAAAAAAAACGCTCCCTAGCTCAAACTTGGGTGTTTCAATAAAATTGTTTTATTTAATTGTGGGCGTGTCAGTATGCGGATTTTAAAAAAATAATAATTTAATTTAATAAAATAACACATGAGCATAAAGGGCCCCTAGAGAGTATATATTATAAATTTCAGCTCCTTAGCTCACTTTGAATTTTTAAAAAAAAAAAAAAAAAAAATTGTGGGCGTGCCAGTGGGCGGATTTTGAAAATATTTACACATGAGCATAAAGGGCCCATAGAGAGTATATATTATAAATTTCAGCTCCCTAGCTCAAACTTTGGATTTTCAAAAAAATTGTTTTATTTATTTGTGGGCGTGTCAGTTGGCGGATTTTGAAAAAAAATTATCCCGAGCAGTTTTAGGCGTCATAGATCATATATAAAAAATTTCAGCGTTCTAGCTCAAAATTAGATTTTTTCCAAAATTTTGTTTTTTTGAGTTTGTGGGCGTGTCTGTGGGCGGATTTCAAAAATTCGTAAACTTGATTATTTCGGGACCCTAGAGAGTATATGACTAAAATTTCAGCTCTCTAGGTCCAGTTTAAAGGCCTAATTTTTGCCGACGGACGGACGGACGGACGGGCGGACATGGCTAGATCGACATTACTATCGACGCTGATCATAAATATAGTAACTTTTAGGGGTCTACGGGCAATATTAAGGTATGTTACAAACTATGCGTCAAAATTAATATACCCCTAGAATAGGGTATAAAAACACAGGATTCGAAGAAAAGGACTTTTAAGAAGCGGGAATTTAAACCTTATTTCGGGATTTAAGAAGCAGAGAAACATTCTTAAAAACATTATTAGATTTATCTTTAATGTAATTTTTATAGAATAGATCCCTTCTTACCAAACCAATCTTAACATAAGCTGAGGTATAAAAAAAAATACTTTTCGGAGCAAAAAATTGTATTTTAGATTCGTTTGAACAATGCATTGGTTCGAGCTTCAGATGCAAGAGTTCTCGTACAGGTTCACTAGTTCCATGTATTATTCGACCTTGTCTTCGCTCTGTTGATGATTTCAAATACAATTCAAAGTTCAATAGGCAAAACTACTAAATAATTTAGAAAAGTAATTGCAATTTGCCGCAATGAGTGATACTCGTAGAAAAGATAATAAAAGCGTAGAAACAATATCCCAACCGCCTTAAGGATACCCATTTACGAAGTCATAATTTAAATCGTTCTCATTTTAATCCGCTTCTTATTTGCCAACCCACGATGATGGCATAAAATCCAAGCTCCAACAACCATGAAGGTTACGCCTGTATGAGCTTTCATTTACGGAAACATAAATCAACATAAGTTTACTTAACTGGACTCTAGTTGAGCCGCAATTGTATCTAAATTGCTAAATCCGAGGGAAATAAACATGTTTAACTTATTTTCTGTTGCCGACAAATAAGCAAACATCTTGCAATCATTAAGCATGAACTAACCTCAAATCTTTTTACTATTCAAAAATCCAAAACGGGTCTTGTCGCCAACTGTCTTCGGCCTAGCTAATGATGCAAGCTTAGGAATTCACTTATAGAGACATACGAGTAATTGTTACGCTCCCACAGAAGGTACGGCGTTAGTGTGTACGGAAAAGAGGTCGTGAGATGAGAAAATTACCCACCATTATCATTAGCAGCATGATCAGTCTTCCCCACATTTATTTCACTTAGAGTTAACTGATAATTCTATTCTTTAACTTGTCTGCAAGAGCCGCTGTTCACACGATGAAAACAATTCACTTCAAACTACAAAAACTATATCGAAAATAATGTTGGAAATCAGTTTCAGACAGAACGGTGCTCACCTATAGATACAATTTATGACTATCCATCCACATATTGTTGTAGGAATTCTTTGAATGCGGATAATCTCTTAATAAACGGAAACTTTAAATTCGTGTCGATTCTTTTTGTTGATATTCTTAAAAGATTGTGTGTATTTTACGTTGGATTGTTTGGGGCAATGTATTTTTTTTTGTTTGCAAAAATTTGTAGGAGACTGGAACGTTTTAATTGTTATGCGTAGGTTTTTATTTTTAATTCTGATTCAAAGAAAAATGTTCGTTCCCATTATTGCCTTTCAAATTAAATACCAATAATACACTTACATAAGAACTGATGCAAGAAACCGTGTTTCATAAAAGTTTGACTCTTTAGTATAAGGCAGGCTTACATGCTTCTTAATGGATTCCGATTATATAAAAGAGTTTAAACTAAGCTGAAGTGGTTTCGCTGTGTGACCGTTTACCATTTCAACATATCGGTGGCTTAGGCAGAAATATATTAAGTGATCGAAACGTAACATGAGAGGGCTGTTAACGCTTGGAGGTCAATATTTCTGCATTAAATATTTTTGAGTCATGGAGTTATCTATTATTGTCGAATGGAGTATTAAAGCGATATTTTGCTGTTAAATTTTTTTTACCGTGTTTTTCACCTCATCGCCAATTGCTACATGCAAACTTATGTTTAAGCTATTCGCAATCGAGAGAACTAGCCTAAGGTGGACAAATAGCAATACATGTCTAGCGACTAAGCATATTTGGCCAAAGCTGGACCTGCGACGCTCTAAGTGTCTAACCTCACTAAACCGACTGCATATTAGCTCCACTATAGGTGTCATTACAAGGGACTGTCTAATAGACAAGCACGCATGTAGGCTTGGCGTTCATTCAAACGACTTCTGCAGAAGCTGCTTGAACGAAGAGGTGGAGGAGACTATATTTCACTTTCTTTGTGCATGTCCTGCGCTCTCCCTTTAAAGAAATATTCAACTAGGAGCCTTTTTGCTTCGTGATCTAAGTGATTTGGGTAATACTGGCATTCGAAGTCTATCGCGACTCATAAGAAGCTCCAACTTGTTTAACGGCAAGGGGGAGAAATGCCCTAGATCCACGTGACATCACAAGAGATCTCACATTGATCTAAGTGTGTTGGCTACAGCTGACAACCACCTCAACCTAACCCAACCTACACCTCATGAATTTAGCAGATTTTATAGCAAGAAACGGTTCTTTAAGCTTTATACTTGACCCATCGAAGCTATGGACAAGAAACTACATGTTAAAAAAAAGAAACTTGCAAAACGATAAATCAAATCCTTTTTTTGTTTACGTATTTGGCTCTAAAATTTGGCACAAGAGGCTTAGTGGTTACTGCTCTGAACCCTTAAGTGTGGGAGTCGAGATTCGTATTTGATCATGAACGTATATAAGTTATGTTACTTTTATTTTCGTAGTGAGCCAGCAAATCCGTTCAATTAAAGCAGATATTTTTAGCTTTTCATTAATCTTGTTTAACACTTCTATCAAACACAACCACTTGAACTTTCGAAATAGACAAATTATCGATATTCTTACTCCATTTTTTAATTCGAACACTACCAGCATTGAAATTAAACACTCAAGTTAATTTAAAAAGAAAAAAACACGAGGGTGGAATCAAAAATGTACGAGCTGGAACGTTTGTGAACGGCTCCCTGAAATAACGTCACAGGAAATAACGCCAAAGACACGTTTTAAAAGAAAAAGCTAACAAATTGGCAGTGAAATTATTTTGGAACAAAAAGCCCAAAATAAAATACGGAAATGCGTCAGCAAACATAAAAATTATGCCGCAGTTTTGTAAAAAAAAGCCAACGGAAATTACGAAAAAAATATTAAAAGCTTTTTTCTAAATTTAGTTTCGAAATGAAACCAGAAAAAGGAAATACTCAAAATGAAACTCCAAAATTGACAGCTTGTATAGAAAAATCATAAAGCGGAAAACATTATTGTATTATTATATACTTAACCAGTTGAAGAGAGACGGCGCGCATCACGTCATCAAACCGGTTGAATTAGGTTCAGTGCCATACCATACATTATTCAATTGGGTAAGTGATGCGGTGGGCGCGAAGTTAAAAGTCAAAAAACTATTTACAGATCTTGTACTCATGAACTGGAGTACCGACCTCCTCCGGACAGATTTCTGGCATTTCTTCCTTTTCGATTTTGAAAAAAGCTAGTTCTGCTTGGAAGTAGAAAAAGCAGTATCGTATATCATTTGTGACTGATCGACTTTTGAAAAAATTATGGTGGCTATGATGCCGATGAGCTTATTGAGATCGAGCTCGGTTGTCCCTTTCGCTTCGTAAAGGCTAGTTGCAGGCGCTATGATATGGGCTTGGGCAGTCTCCGCTTAAGTCCAGGGGACTATTAGGTGTAAGACCTTGTTGCAATCGGATGACCCAAAATCTATAGGATAAAATAGGCAAAGAGATGGAGTGTTACTGGGTATTTCCATTATGAACTTTGAAGAGGAACCTCCAATAAGCCTCGCTGTGAAATGTCATTTTGCAGAAATAGCAGGTAAATCTTTCTAAACCAGAAGTTTGCAAAGTGGATTCTTTCTTGACGTGATGTCGCCAGAGCGATAAAGCCGTATGTGACGCATAAAGCCTAAGCACCCAACATATGTGAAATTTTATCCCAATTTTAAATTTTATTTATATAAAAACATAGGCACAAACTATGCGTCAAAATTAATATACCCTTAGAATAGGGTATACAAATACTGATTGTGTTTTTTTTAGAATTATAGCCTTCGACCCGAAATAACATTTTCGTTGCGGTCCACATTTTGAATAATGTATAGAGGGCTGATTTGGTAACCGTTGTCACGTCAAAACACTCGACAGCACTTAGATACGAGTGCGTCTGATCACCAACTTATGGCTTATCTAGGGTTATCACTGACCTTTGTCTATTCTAAAAATACCATTATTATAACGCACGCTCTATATTGGCTTCTAAGGCTGGATAGGTTGTTGACCTGTCCGCATGATCCCACGCCTTTAAATACCCCCGCAGAAAACATTCCAGTGGCTTCAAATCGCACGATCTTGGAAGCCAGGTCCATTTCTGGAGATAATATTGGTCATCATAACCAATAACAAAATAAGTGTGAAGCTCAAATGTGTATTGTCTTTCATTCATATACTACTTTAAGCTCAACATTACATTCGGTATTAGTAACAGTAAGGCCCATTGTCATCCAATACTTCCTTCGATAACTCGCTGCTTTCGCCGGCAGTAAAGTATGTGGCATCATCTTGTTGAAACAAAGTGTCATGTTCATAAGGTTATGTTAGGTTTATGTGGCTGTCGGCAGAACACACTTAGACCAATTTAGGTCCATTGTGATACTATGTATATTATCTACCTCAACTCTGTAGATGGGACTGGCCAACGACACGCGGTTGTTCTCAAACGGTCCCCCATCTACGTACTAACCGCGCCCAACGTCGTTTAATTACGGTGATCTGACGAGAACCGATTAACTCGATGTGGTATGGTCGTTGGTTGTCATGTTCATAAACTATTGGCAACGACAAATTGTTGATCATGAATTTGTAGCGGGCGCCATTGACGGTGACATTTCGATTCTTTGAAGAAGTTTTGTACGATTGTGCCGTCAGCCTATAAACCGCATCTAACAATGAATTTTTTTTACTTTTCGTATTTTGTCGCTCCAAATGAGACAAGAAGTGAGCCTCATCATTTTTAAAATTGACTCTATAAACATTTTTAACTGCGCACTAATTTTGGAAATAAAATTCCATAATTTGTAAACGCCGCTTGGCGTACGTTTTTATGCTTGATGACTGGTTAAAGAGTGTTATACTGAGAACAAATATTTTTTCAGCTGTCAGATTAAGTACCAGCTGCCTGAGTGTTGCTATATTAAGTAAAAGCACCTCCCACAGAAAACCCGTTTATTTCTTTGAACCAAAAAACATTTTTAAAAAAAGCACTCATTGGAATTCGCTCCCTTTCATCAGCGAATAAAATAAAATTAACAAGCAGCATTCCGATTTAAATTTAGTAATAGGTATTTGCAATAATATTATTTTTTTTCTATTTAATTCCAACAAACAATGCATTAATTGTTGGACTAGATATTTTTTTAACAGTGAAAGCAAACAATTTTCACTAGCGAAATAAAGAAGGATTATATTTAAATAAAAATTACGAGCACTTTCATTTCAATGACAACCATAACTGCCCTTCCAAGTAACGACCGGTATTTCTACTGCTTAGAATGAGACCATAGACATTAATTTTTATTTTTAATTTATTCATTAACTTACATATATTGTGTACGTTCCCCTTGGTGTGGTTAGACTTTCCATTTCACATGACTGATACCACACAGCATATACAGTACGCACCGGAATTAATTAAATCCGGTCTTGACTACCGCAATTTATCCTTTTGTGATTTAAATTTAAAATAATATGGCTGGCTGGTTGTTGATACTTTTTCGATTTCATTTGGTTCTTTTGCAAGCTCAGCAATGCCAGGTGCATATTTTCTGATTCTTTTTAGTTGTTCAAGCAGAGTTAAATTTTTATATGCAACACTATTTACAAATTTTAAATTATGTAAGATTCATGTTGTATTTTTATTATTGACAGACTATGGTTTACTATGAAGTTCAATCCTGGTGAAGCACCTAGTATGCCTAGATAGATTTATTGCTTTTGTTTTTTCTTTTAGAAAAATTCTTTTTTCGTGTAAAGACGGGCTAGGAATATCACTGACGGGCCACTCAAAAAAAAAAAACAGCTTGTCGCAAACGATGCCTAAGGGGACAGGTGCAGGGAAATAAGTCCACGGGAACTAAGTCCACTGAGGGACTCAGTTCCCACTTAGTGGGAAATAAAACCACTTTCGCGAAGTGGACTTAGTTCCCATGTTAAGTGGGAACTAAGTCCATTTTTTTATGGGAACTAAGTCCACATTCATATATAAGAAGAGGGAACTAACATCCAACATTTAGAATTAAACAAAAAACTGTAAAGTGCAGTTAGTTAACACACTCTTTAAGCAAAGTCTTAAGCTTATCATGGTGACATAAAGCCAAAGTTTCAAAACCGTACCTCGCACCTACTCCAAATCAAACAGTGACCCCAAGCGGGGGGGTTGCAGGGGAGCAGCATGCAACCCCCCTGCTTGGGGTCACTGTTTGATTTGGAGTAGGTGCGAGGTCACGGTACCTATATTACTCTCAGTCTCAGTTAGAAGTTAATTTCTATTTTGTTAATAAAAATTGCAAAGTACCTACGAGTACTTGACTCTTTAATTTTATTTTGTTCTTAGTCGACAGTGAGAATTTACTTCACATTAAAAGGGAACTAAAACCACACAGAGTTTTGGGAATTTATTTCCCAACTTACATGGGAACTAAGTCCACTTCGCGAAAGTGGTTTTATTTCCCACTTAGTTCCCGTGGACTTATTTCCCTGCACCAAGGGGACAAGTCACATCTGGACAATTTGTACATCCTGGTGAGCCTAGCGATGGATTTTAAATCTTGAAACACGGTCTCAACTTTGCATGCAAATCCGTTGGTTGGCACGAGAGGTGATTACCGGTGTGGTAAAATGACGAACAAACAAAAATTGAAATTGTGAAAAAGGCAGACCGTGATCATTCAAATGCAACAACACCAGCATTTGATTGGCCTGTGTAAAGAAGAAGAAGAAACCGGGAAGACTACGGATATTTTTCAGGTTAAACTGCACAATCCTACAGGCGAACCAGCAGGGATGCCATAAAGCTGAAGGATTAAGATCCCTCTAATTCTGATCATAACCTTAGTTCTTAGATAAATTATAAAATAAAATATTATAGGTAGGTAGAGAGAGTACAATTGTCGTTAAGAAGCCTCCCAAATCCGTGGCTGGAAATCGACATTAGAATACACGTCCCTTTTATTCCTCCCAAATCTATAACTTTGTGCACAAGACGGTCTGCAAAGTGTGTCCTATTAGTGGTTTCGCCATATGAGGTATGAACAAACAGTTTTACAAAAACCTGATAACTTTATTTCTTAATCACTATTGCGATTTATTACAATTGTATAGGGAACAAAATGTCACCCAAATATAAACCAGGGCTGCGGCGGAAGCCATCCATCAGCTTGTCTACATTTTGGGTGCACCAGAGGCATAACTGCTGCTTAATTTAATTACTGTATCGAATTTCCTCATTGTTAGCTTATTGACGTGCAGCTTCTCTTTCGGATTTCCCCAAAGAAAGAAGTGAAACCGCGTCAAATAACATGATCTGGGCGGCTACTTTAGATCACTATTTCGGGAGGTAATGCGACCAACGAACTTTTGCCGGAAGAAAGTCATTGATTCGTTGAGTGTGTGACAAGTGGCACCATCATGTTGAAACTACATCCATAGCCTCCAAATGTGGCCACAAAATATCATTTTCATGGCATGTGGACATGGTAACAGCCTTGCCGGCTTCGTTTTCGAAGCGCCGCTGCTCCGAAAACCGCACCAAATAGTGACTTTTCGTGGATACATAGCAACAATAACTCTATGGATCTCATCAGCCCAGATGCGACAATCCTTCTATGTGAAAGTGTTTGTGCGTAAAGTTGATAATACACTGACGTTTGCCTATGCATACATTCGGCGTATTGCCAACGTTTCAAATCATCCGTGGGCTTCCGTTCTTGAGTCAATTGAACATTGTTAGCGTGCAAATTCAGGTTCTCTGTCAAAATTCCCTGCAAAGAGCTGCGTGAGATGTGCAGTTCTTAAGCGCGATGCGAGTAGAGATTGACGGAGTCTCGGCCATCGGATAAAACGAACTGTGCGAAGACACTCTAGTGCTGTCACATTTACCACCGATCCGGTTGTCTCGATCAGTTGGACGATAATGCATACCGAAATAGGCGAATTTTTTTTTTTGAATGGCCATTTTCATAGCAGGCAGTGTAATTTTTAGGCTGTGTACGTGTTCAATATTCATGGCTCAAATTGTGATGAACTCACGATGAGAAAGCAAAAAAACATTGGACGTTGATCATAACCTCGTCGTTAAAGAGAAAGAAGAAGAAGATAAAGATCGCAGTTACTGCATTAAATAATTTACTCCAATCTCAGCTACAATTACTTTATTTGCAGAGATTGCTACTCTTAGATTGCGTCCTCGACTGAATTAATTTGATGGCTGGCGAGATAAGCCCGTAAGCTTTTCTATATGCATATCCTATTCTTCAGGGCTCTTTCCAAGAAAATGGAAAATAGCATTTGTGCAGCCCGTCCCTAAAAAAAAGCGAATCTACTTCTCCTTCCTCCAACCTAACAATTGCACTTACGTCTCTTCTCTCCAAGGTCTCGCAAACGCTTCATAAGCTGACGGTTATGAAATATCTGGAATCCCAAAAACTTCTTAATGACCGTTGGATGATTTTCGCAGCAACAAGTCCACTGGTGATTTGATGACTTATCTAACCGAAAAGTGGAACCAATCTCTTCACCATAGTGGTGAAAGTAAGATCGTTGCATTTGACAGAGTTTGGCATCAAGCTCTTTTGTCAAAAATGCGTGTAATTCGAATTGATTATACTTTTCCTCAATGGATTAGAAATTACCTCATCGCTCATCCGCCCAAAGCTTGAGTACAACGCTTATATCTGGTCCGGTGCGCCGATTACTTACTTGGACCTACTCGACAGAGTTCAAAAACGAGCGATAGAACTCATTGGTGATCGAGACATAGCTAAATCACTTGACTCTCTCAGTCATCGTTGCAATGTCTCCTGCATTTCGTTGTTCTATCGGCATTTCCACCATTAGTGATCAAACCAAGTATCCAATTGCATTCCTCGCTTAGAACGTTTCTACCGGAATACCTGTCATGCTAGGAATGCACGGCAGTTCACCACAAGGCCTGTATTCAGGCGTACAGTTAAATACAAATATTCGTTCCTTAGCCATAGCATACGAATGTGGAATGCTCTAACATGCTCTATCTTTCTTTCGCATTACAATTTACAAACTCCTCTTTCTGCAATCCAAATTTCCCTTCTGCCCGCGCTGTGTAACTATTTACATTATAAGGGTACACAAAATAATTCATTTTTGCTCATGCAAATTAAATATACCTAAAATAAAAATTAAGCATTACAACTACAAAAATCTATGCCTAGCTAAGAAAACTGATTTCGATAATCGGCAAGCTCTCTTACTTAGTCAAACAAAGTCTTTGAAGGTCTTCTGGAGAATAGCAAGGGAGATTAATGGTACAGTTTATCAAATAGGTACAGGAGTATCTGCTGATGATCTATCCATATATTTTAAACATCTTCTACTGGATAACTCAAACCTTTTTTTCTCGTATGCAGACCTGCTCATTTTCGACGATTCCCTAGATGGTGAGGTAACAACTGACGAAATTAATGCTGTTATCAAGAAATCCAAAAATGGAAAGGCGCCAAGCGGAGATGGGATTCCGTACGAATTCTACAAAAATGCTAGTCCAACCTTAATCAACTATTTGAAAGTTCTCTTCAACAGTGTGTTCTCGAGTGCAGACATCCCTTCATCGTTTAAGAAGTCTGTAATATTCCCCATCCACAAAAAGGGTTCGCTGGAAAACGTAGAAAACTACAAACACTAAACACTACAACATGAATGTGTCAGCCAAGATATTTTTTTTTTCAACCGTTGACCAAATATTCACATTATCTTCGATTATAAGAGCCTTTCAAGCCAGAAACAAGAAAATATATAGCTTTTTTGTAGATTTCAAGGCAGCTTTTGATCTTGTTAGCCGAAGCGCACTCTTCTATAAACTGTCTCAGTTGGGTATCTCTACAAAATTTCTTAAGACCATTAAAAAAATGTATGCCGAAACAAGTGCAGCAGTCTGGGGTGGAAAGGATTTCTCAGAATGGTTTAAAACACAGACTGGTGTAAAGCAAGGATGTCCTCTTATTATACCCTATTCTAAGGGTATATTAATTTTGACGCATAGTTTGTAACATACCTTAATATTGCCCGTAGACACCTAAAAGTTACTATATTTATGATCAGCATCGATAGTAATGTCGATCTAGCCATGTCCGTCCGTCCGTCCGTCTGTAGCCAAAAATTAGGCCTTTAAACTGGACCTAGAGAGCTGAAATTTTAACCATATACTCTCTAGGGTCCCGAAATAATCAAGTTTACGAATTTTTGAAATCCGCCCACAGACACGCCCACAAAATCAAAAAAAACAAATTTTGAGCTAGAAAGCTGAAATTTTTTATATATGATCTATGACTCCTAAAACTGCTCGGGATAAAAAATTTTCAAAATCCGCCAACTGACACGCCCACAAATAAATAAAATATTTTTTTTATACCCTATTCTAAGGGTATATTAATTTTTGAAAATCCAAAGTTTCAGCTAGGGAGCTGAAATTTATAGTATATACTCTCTATGGGCCCTTTATGCTCATGTGTAATTATTTTCAAAATCCGCCCACTGACACGCTCACAATTAATTTTTTTTTTTTTTGAAAGTTCAAAGTTTGAGCTAGGGAGCTGAAATTTATAATATATACTCTCTAGGGGCCCTTTATTCTCATGTGTTAATTTTTTTTAAATCCGCCTACTGACACGCCCACAATTAAATAAAACAATTTTATTGAAACACCCAAGTTTGAGCTAGGGAGCGTTTTTTTTTTGATAAAATCCTTTAAATGTTATATAACAAAATATGTAGAGCGTTCTTAACAATTCAACCATACTTAGACTTTTGTCACGCCCACTTATGAGGGATATGAATAAGAATAGGGTATCCAACAGTTCGCCCAAGCGGACTGTAGCCCGTCTCTATGTTTTTTTTTTTTTTTTATTATTTTTTATTTTTTTTTTTAAAAAAGGAAATCCAAATCCCAGAGCACTCAGACTCGGTAACGTTCCATTGTACTACCAGGCAGAAATCCTCCTTTTGGTGTAGAGGCATGTGATTGGGTGGTGTATGTGGTTGTTCCCTATGGGGATTGAACCTGCACCGCACGGGTCACAAGCCAACACACTAACCTCTACACGGTCGCCACCCTGGTGAAATATCTCCTCTTAGTGCCTTATTGTTTTCTCTATTTATAAACGACATAGAAAAAGATTTACCTGGTGGAGTACGAATTGCTAATATCGTGGTCAATATCTTGTTATATGCCGATGATCTTGTTCTACTGTCTGAATCTCTTGAAAATCTCCAATTGATGATAAATCGTCTAGCCAGCTACTGCAAAAAATGGGGACTAACCATCAACACCGAAAAATCTAAAATTATGGTCTTTTCCCGTTCACCACGAGTGCAAAGTGGAAATAGATGGTTCTACAATGGAATTAGAGATTGTGAAGGAACTCAAATATTTAGGAGTGAAACTGAACCCAACCTTTGGTAATCATCTAACGGATAAAGCCAAGTCTTCCCAAAGCTTAGTGAATCTATCATGGAAAAATGTTTTTGCAAACAAACGGATCCTCCTTTCAACGAAATTCAGAATAATCGATTCAGTTGTTAAATCAACTCTTTGTTACGCCTCTCAAATTTGGGGGTCAGACGAGTACGAAGTAATCGAGAAATTTCACAGGAACTTCTTGAAAAAATTATTCAACTGACCAATGAAATCCCCGAACTACACAATCTATTTGGAAACGGGTCTTCCAATGCTTTTTACAAGCACTCTCAAATCGCAAGCGGATTACATCATTAAATTAGGTTCGTATCCAGACTCCCGAATAACCAAAAAAATGCTATCTTATGAATTAAGAAACAAGGACTGGTGGGCGTCAAGAGGGTTAAGAATTGGAAACGCGTGTGGAGAAACTATTTCATTCATCTAAACAACCTGGACAACTTAAAGAACCAACTTTATCGAATAATAAATAAAAATGAAGATGCTATTCGTGTGCGATTTATAGAGAAAGCTCGTGAATCAGATAGCAGAGTATTGTATTCTCACTTGAACTTCAATCTAAAGGATAAGAACTATTTCAATGACTCACTCAACTATAGTGAAATATCTCTTATTTTCAAAACAAGATGTGAGTTGATTGGTTTAAATGGCAGCCCATATAATGGAAGCTTTAATCAGTTTTGTAATATTTGCAACTTAAAAGCGAAAGAAGACTGCTTTCACATTATTAGTGTTTGTCCAATCTACAAACCACAAAGACTAGCTTACTTCAGAAAAAAATTCCTTACCATGCAAGAGACAATACAAATTCTGAACGAGTGTGATTGGAAAAAGTTATTTTATTATATTAAATCTATTTACAAATACAGGTCGCTATTAATAGCAGGGTATGATTGATTAAGTTTATTAACAAAAAAATAACTATATTTTTTAAGTTACAAATGTACATGTATAAGCATTTTGCTAACCAAGCTGACGGCTAAGCCATAGCTTTAAAATTTATTCTTACTTGTAAAATGTAATAAGAACATGTTAAATAAATGAATTTCTTACTTACTTACTTTACTTATTATGCATTAACGGTCCATACAGGGCCTGGAAAGAACCTGCAATTTTAAGCCGAATCCGAACTGTAAATCTCATGAAAATCGATACTCTTGGATGTTTGTCAGACATTCGCAATAGGTGGAGCAGTTGAAAAAAACTCTGGATGTTAATTGGTCCCGGCGGGATTTGAACCGGGATCCTTTCGATTAGTAGTCAGATTTATTAACCACTGAGACCGACTCCGAAAATTATAAAAAAAATAAATAAAGTCGGAAATTTCCCGACAACTGAAGTTTGTGTTATTTACTTGCATAGCACCTCTATTAAGTCGCAGTTCCGTCAGAGACTGCGTCAAGGACATTACGATACAAAGTAATCATAGTGAGACCATGAAATGAAAGTTACATGCATTGAGCTGTCGCAAATAGTCAGTCCGTTCTAAGATTTTTTGCTAAAAAATGTTCAGCTTTAAAAAAAACACAACTCTTAACCAAATTTCGTAATTATAGTTATTTTGGGGCCTAAGATATATGGTGGCTCCCATGCCCGCTGTATGGAAGATTAAAAACGTTCACTTTGCTTCTTTCCTACGTTGATTCAAAGTGCTCCATAGATCGAAGATCTGTTTAATTTAATTACAAATCTGAAATCAACACAGCGAGTAATAGAAATACCACTGCTGCTGAATTAATGTTACAAACAATGTTTCAACATTAGTAAAGCTTCGTCTAGTTATAGTAAGGAAATCAAAATATTTCGCAATACCAACACGTGACCTTGAAGACAACATTTTCAATTTAGGTATTTTGAGCTTGAAAACGATTAACTCAATTATAAAGGTTAAGGACTTCTTTAATTATTTTTCTTAGTTCAAGTACTTTTTTAATACCTGATATAGCTGATCTCATCTGACCGTAGGTACTCTCGGTTCATGGACATAAAAAATACAACATGACATTTATACAAGATAAACGTGCTCTTCATTCATACACCTGTTTTTGTAAATTGTGTATTCAGATAGTGATAGTTTCTTTTTTTATTTGCGTTTTTGCTTTCGGCGTCTCTTGTTGACTATGTGAAAGTTTGTAATTTTGGAAAAAAGATTTATTCTTTACCTCCACTATTTAAGATGATAACTGTTTTGCAATTGTAGAAATTTACTGTTTTCACTCGGAATTGCCTTGAAGTTTACTGGATGCTTATCACCAATGCTTTTTGGATTATTCCCATTGAATACAACTTTTTAACTTTTTTAAATTGCTATTCAAAGGATGTAGATAATCGATGGGTTTGAAACGGATAGAGTTACATACTTCTTATTGTAAATGCATTTCTGAATTTATTATTTAAGTGCTGAAAGCGTGTAAGCGAAGTCTCCGTTTACAGTAACTGTTAATTTACAGCCTTTTATTTTAAGGAACATTTTTATATAAAGGGTCTTTCATTAGGGATTTGACAACTTCAAACTTTCAGTGTGAAACTGTCAATGTCAAAATATCAGTAAAATCAACATTTTCATGATGGTGAAGTACAATTAAGGAACAACGTTTACAAATAATTAAAATTTACTACCAAAGTTCCGAGTCGATGGTAGCAACTTTAAGAGCGTTAACACCAATTTTCGGCCGTAATTCTCGTCCCAGTAGACAATAAATTCATAGTCTAGTGAACAAAGTTGAGTCAGAATATTCGTTGCTTGATGTTGCCGTGCTAGTAAGACTACGTTATGCCCAATGTGTGGAGAATATTGCTACCGTAGAGGCGTTCGTCTCAAACCAGCCAAATCAGTCAATTTCACCGCGTTCTCAAAAATTGAACCTCTCCCAGCCCACATTATGGCGAATTTCAAGCTGACTCAAGAACTAAAGCCACTTGATCATATGAAGCGACGTGCGTTCTCGAATTGGGGTCTGGACATGATGGAAGAAAATGAAGAATTTCATCGCAAAATCATCTTCAGCGATGAAGCGCATTTTTGGTCAAACGGCTTCGTCAAGCAAAATATGCATTACTGGACAGGAACCCTCATGTGCTTCATGAAACAACACTCAATCAGCAAAAAGTCACTATTTGGTACGGTTTTCATGCTGGTGACGTCATTTGGCCATTTTTTTCATCAATGGAAATGATAGTTTTGTTACGGTAAATGTCATTCGCTACAAAGACATATTGATGTTGAACATATTTCTTTGAGCAATGGCATGAATTGGATATCAGTGATATGTGATTCCAAGAAGACGGTGCCATAAGCTACACAGCGGGTGCAGCAATCGAGTTATTGAAGTCTCAGTTCGGTGAGCGTGTTATCTTTGAGAAACGGACTCGTCTATTGGCCGCTGAGATCGAGTGACTTAACGCCTCTAACCTTTTTTTTATGGGGCTACTTTAAATGATTGGTCTATGGCAACAAGCCAGCGACTTTAGAGTAGCTCAGAGTCAATATTGAATGAGAAATAGCGGCCGTATCGGTCGAAATGTGCGGCCGATTCATCGAAAATTCGGTTTAACGTATCGACCGCTGCGTACGTTCCCATGGTGGACATTTGAAAGACGTCGAATTCCATTCATAAATGTCTTAATAATAATTAAATTTGTTTGAGATATCTCATGTAGTTTGTATTTTATTTAAAAAAGAAGTTGTCAAGTCCTTAATGAAAGATCTGTTACAAGATCACTATCGAATCTTGATTTTTTACTAAATGTTTGACCAATAAAATTAGATTAAAAGTCAAAAAGCCACAGTTCGGATTGGCATGAGACTTTAAAGTTATTATGTAACGATACAGGTCATGGTTTTATAATCGACTTAACACATGATTTAAAACGAATTTACAGGAACAGTTTGTTGATAATAAGCTTATGGCATTTACACACCTAATTTGATAATATTAATCCGTTGGATCATTGGAAGCAATCGTTCTGCGCATTAGTAAAGGAAAGCCTTAAACATTGTCTATCCTCCTAATCATCAATTGTTTTGCACACACAATTCTAGGCATTAGAATTTTCTACACATCAACTACCACTCCAAACAAAGCTGGTTACGTAAGGTTAAAATGGCTGTCAGTAAACAGCCATTATACCGAGACCAGTATAAAGTCCTTTGTGATGTCAAGTAAATCTAGGAAAAGTTTTTTTCCTAAATCGAAAGTGCTTAAATGTTTATTTTTTCAGTTTAAGAAAGCCCATATAGCAGTTCTGCAAGACTTTATACCATAGATGGTTTTATTTATGGCAGCATTTTTGGCACAATCGTCATTCCAAGGGAGGTTGTAAGATGAACACTCAAAGCCTCCGATTTTAAGGTGTCTCTTTTTTAACAAGTACTATAAGGCTATAAGGTGGACGCAGTGGTGGCACTAAGTATCCCACCCAGGATCACCTGCGTAAAAACATTTTCTCAAATTTGACGTTAGGAACTGATGATAAACTGTCTATCGATTCGCGCAAAAAATATAACTTTGCACACACGAATGCCCATAGTACTTATTCTGCGACAACTCTTAAATTTCAGATACGAAATTGATCTAGGCTTGGAAGTACAGTACTCATCGATTTTCGCAACATTTAAGTCGTCGCACTTCTTGACTGTAAAGTCAAGAAAAGTTACCTAGATTAGTGCAACTTCTTGTGTTTATGCATCTGTTTTTCCGCTATTCTAAGGGTATATTGATTTTGACTCATAGTTTGTAACATCCCTTAATATCGCTCGTAGACCCCTAAAAATTACTATATTCATGATCAACATCGATAGTAATGTCGATCTAGCCATGTCTGTCAGTCCGTCCGTCCCTCGGCAAAAATAAGGCATTTGAACTCAAGCTAGAAAGCTGACATTTTAACCATATACTCTCTAGGAGCCTGAAATTATCAAGGTTACGAATTTGTAAAATCCGCCCACTAACACACAAAACAAATTATCGAAAAAATCGAATTTTGAGTTTGAGAGCTGAATTATTTAATTATCTATGTATGATCTTTAGGCCTCAAAAATGCTCGGGAGTTGAAATTGTTGAAATCCGCCAACTGACCCGCCCACAATTAAATAAAACAGTTATATTGAGAAGTCAAAGTTTGAGCTAGGAAGCTGACATTTAAAATTCGCCCAGGCGAAAGAATGCGGAACGTGGACCTGGATATATCTATTGTACCAATCAAGAAAGTGTACAAGTCAAGAAAATTTTAGGCTAGTGCATTTTCCACTTTTCTAGAAAAGGTGATAATGCTTCTAGCAGGGGACCTCTTCAAATCTTCGTTACTCAAGAGTTCTTTGAAGAAGATCCTCTTTCTGATTGCACAGAGAGCTAGCTGGGCATTCGTACAAAATGTGCTCCGTGGTTTCGTCGTCCTCGAGGCACAGCCTGCACTCTGCGGAGTCGGCTAGTTTCATTCTGTTGAGGTGGTATGGTAAGCCGTGGTGACCTGTGAAGTACCCTATTAGAGGATACCCTATTAGGTTTTTGATATCGTGCCTGCCTAGGTTTAGGATCCTGTTGGCATTGTTTTTGAAGGTCTGGATGGCTCTTTTGGCCTGTCTTAGACCTGTAATGTTTTCCCAATATGAGATACATTTAGAGTGTTCCCAGCTATTTATAGCTAAATTGGTGGCTGATTTGGGTGTGTAGCAGAAGGTTTCAGGTCCTGTGAAAGGGGTTTCTGAACCGCATCTGGCTAGCTCGTCAGCTTTTTCATTTCCTTCAAAACCCCCATGGTCAGGAATCCACCTGAGTTTGGTTTTGTTTCTGTGGCTGACTTGCTGGAGGGTATTGAAGCAGTGTAAGACTGATTTGGAGTCAATTGTATGTGAGCTAAGGCCTTCTATAGCTGCTTGACTATCCGTGTATATATCTACGTGAGCGCCTTTGATACCAGTGTTGGTAATGTGGTTTGCGCATTCTTGAGTGGCGAGGAACTCTGTCTGTAATATACAACAATTGAATTACAATTTGAAATATATACTCTTTAGGGGCCCTTAATGCTAAATAGTTTTACAATCCGCCCAGAGGCAGGCCCACTATTTAAAAAAACACCGATTTACTGATGATCACTGATTTTACATTATAAATAAAGGTCCTATTGTTCGCAAAGCATGTAGATAAAGTCGTTTTGAACAGTTCCCTTATATAAAGTTTTCTACCATGCACACTTTTAAGTAGCGTTTTTTTTAAAGAACTTTGTTTTTCGAAAAAATCCTTTAAGTGTTGTATAACAAAATATGTAGAGCGTCCTCAACAATTCACCCTTATTTAGAATTTTGCCACGCCTACTTTATGAGGGATAGAGTATCCAACAGTGCACCTAAGCGGACTGCAGCCCTTCGCTATGTTTTTTATTTGTATACACTTTTTTTGTTCTTTATATCTGCCATTATTTAACATTTATGTAGTTTTGTTTGGCCCTGGACAATTTTCTTTGTTAATTGTTTCTTCAGATGAGTTGTGCTTTTATTAGTTGTGCTGTCCTAAGTTCGTTTTCTAATTTCAAAAAAAATGTATAATATCGATTTGTTTTGGTTTCAAAAATATTTTTTTCTTATATCATTGTCGTTATCTCTACGGAAACATAGCCATTTTAACTATATTTTTTTATTTAAAAAAATGTTACCCGGTAAGTTCAACAACCTAGGTTATTGCAACTGCCTTAGTTTCTATTAAATGCGAAAATCGAAATTGTACTGTATACGAGTATACAAAACTTGGACAATACATATGTGAGGTTTGCAAACACACTTCGCACAATTTCACCCCCTCTCAGTTTAAGTCAGAAATAAAAATTGAGACCTAGAAACTTGTTTGACAAAAAGTTTCTAAAACTTGCAGTTGCACTTGTAGGTACATATTTGATAGCCAGACAGCGAGTTAAAAGAAAGTATCAAAATCAAATCTTCTTCTTCAGTTGAAACACCTTGTAATGAATTTGAATCATCGTTAATCTTTGGATGGAAACGAAGTATGCTCGTAAGTCTCAATTTTCCTTGTATTTAATAAACTGAACCACACTGGAAAAAAACGAATTAAGTCTTCATTCCTATGCACATTTCTTGTGTGCGAAGTTATGTGTTTGACATGAATGAAAGAGACCTTCAGTTTTATACCGATTACCAGCGGAAAATTAAAATAAGTATCTCATGGCAACCATATCTGCATATACGTATTTAAGTATGTGTGTCGAAGAGGTGACCCACTGGAAAAACGTTTCCTGATGCGATTCAAGCATCGAACTCCAGGGCCAGCGGTCCGGCGCACTAACCACTGATCGACTGCGGTCAATGAAATGTGAGTCGAAATCAACATACCTAATATGTTTTATTAGATACGAATACATATATTCAATATTATGCAAAGGTATGGCATACCGGTTTCCGAATAAGCACGACTAATAATTTGAAATAATCCTGTGTGAAATAGTATAGGCTCTCGTTGCGGTCGGTTGTGGCATCTATTACAATGTTTTAGAAACACAAACAACCGGTATTAGTTACATCAACACAATGCTTTCGCCCTTTTTCACATATTGCTACACACTTTACTTAAGACACTCTCTGGACCTACGTGGTTTAATGAAATTTAAAAGAAACGGAGACAGCTTCCGTTGCATTGTTAGCACCTCATGATAAATGGCTACCCATAGTCACACCGTGACCATGCAAGTAACCGGTTAATCCAGAGCAATCTCTGACTACCACAATCACTTTAGTATATACGCGATTTTGTTTCACGCCAGTAGGTAACTATGCTCCACAAACTTGTTGACCTTTTTGCCCACATCTCAACAGAAAACCGACACAATATTGTTGCAACAGTTGTTGAAACCTGAGCAAAGCTTACGCAAAAAGTCGGCAAAAAATTAACATTTTTACCCGGAGAGAATAACATTTAAGTAACGGCGAAAAATTACCGCATTGTCATAGCCTCGATGCATGCAGAATACGTTATAAGGAATATCTTATCATCCCTCAAAGATGTGACTAAAATTCGACAACGTCTCGATAACTTAGATGGAATGCCATTCACCCACCTTCGTCACAAGTGCATTACGATTCTTATCAGAGTCCATATGGGCGGAGTGGTCCCCTTCAAAATTATCATATGTTCACATCCAAACCATTGTGATGGCCCATTGCATACTAATGACCCGGCAGGCTATCATAGAATGCAGTAGCTGAGCATAGAACACTGCGCGTGTTAACAAGAAGGCTTTAATCTGAGGCCATAAATCTCACAGACATTCATACAACAACCGTTAATTACAGGTTGGTCACACGATTACAGATATTTACGAATTGGAGGTCAGCCAGCACCAAGATGGAGCCTTGTATTCATAGCCGGCTGAGCTGGTCAGCCATGTGTCTCATGGGCTGGCATTATTTTCTAGATGCGACGCCAGGTCAAAAGGCGAATTATGTACGGCATGGTTCCCGCACGTGATATCACGTCAGCTTTTACGAAATATTCACTACTAGACACTTTTGTTTGTTTTTCTTTTATATTGATGGGAGGAAAGTGTGTCAGGCAGCACCAAAAGAAATTACATTTTCAAGAGTTTCTTCTTCGCTTAAGGCCACTGATTGTTGGCAAAGTGGAACTCGAGGTCTGAACGTTGCGTTTTCAGTTTCGTGATTCATTTTGCAATCGAATTTGCATCGTGCGACTGAAGTGTCAAGCAAGGAAAAGCGTTAGAATCATGAGAAATGTAATAAATACTTACTTACCAGCCCGGTCGTATCCACATAAATTGGAAAAAAATCGTGATTTGCTTGTGGTGGTGGGTTGTTGTGATATTTTTTTGCGAAATTAATGCAACGAATTTTAGTAGGAATAAAAGTAAAAACAATAACCAGTTGGGTGACTTATTCAGAAGTAGCGCTTGCCTATTTGGTATTGGATAAGTTGTATTACGTCAAAAAAAAAAACGAGTTGGTCTACAAATTCGAGTATTTTTATCTTCGCCGCTCAGCATAATTAAGTGATTGATGTCGGACAGGAGAAGACACCTTGAACGATTAAATGGCATTATGCATTCTTTTGTATACTATTGGGAACCATTGCGATTAATAAAGGGTCAGAAATCCGCATAATAGATTTTGATAAAAAATCCATGGTGACATAATAATTATAACTGATGAATTAGTGGATTTTATGAAATGACAAGGTTGGCTCTATTGGTCGGGAATTTCGATGGAACTTGTTATTTAAATTCTGTCAAATGAAGTGTTAGGTCAGCAGGCAAATCAACAACGCCTACGATAAGACGACAGGTGGAGATCAACAGAATAGTCTATTATGATCAGACATATTTTTATACGTTCCTAGGTCTGTGGGTATTAATGGTCGGCGCTGCAAGTGATGTCAATAAACTCTCTTACTTGTTTATATCGCGAAGGCCATAGGCGTTAAAATCGAAATAATATAACTTTCATTGTTTTTCCCAGGGTACATATTCTGAAACCAGCGAAAAAGGGCGAAGTGGTTATCTTTGCTTGGGTTTGGATACTGCTTGACCTAATTTGTTAGCATGTCTTGTTTTCAAGTAGTTTGGTTTCGGATCACTTCATCACAATACCGGTGATTTCCAGTAGTGTTAGCTAAGGTAAGGTTTTCAGGTTGGTGGAGCAGAGCGAGTGATACTCTTTGGTAGGAGTGTAGTTGTTCTGGAGTTGGTCCTCGTGACTTCAATGGCACAGTGCATGAGTGCTTGCCTGAGAAGACGCTGGTCTAGGTTCGAATCACAGTGGAAGAAATGGATTTTCGGGATAAAATGAAGGAAAAAGACAGACCAGCACCACAGAAGGAGTCTGATGATCGGTTGTGGCGAACCGTGAAACAACGCTGTAACTCCAGCCGTCCACTTCACGTGGTAACGAATGTAAGGTTATTCAATCAAAACAACATATCTTCCAAGTGTTCTGTTCCTGAAGTGACAGAAGCTTGGGAAGTGACAGACTAAGTGAGGTGTATCCTCATAGGTTTCCCCATGACCGCAGCCTTCACAGATATCGTTACCTTTGATTTTGTTTCATTGACGGCTGGTGAGAGTACCGACCAACTTGGACACTGATGATCTGTCATAATGTAGATGTTTGCTTGTCCCGTTCTTACCATATTTTGGCCACAGTTTGTGTGATACGTCATAAGTGGGTAATGATTTCCCCTGTTGTTAGTTTTCATTCCCACCTTGCATTCCAATCGTTATCTGAGATTACAGAGTGGTGATCCCTTTGTCCCAAGGGCAAGGAGAGATTCGTCTTCTGCTGCAAGCCAATAACCTTGAGCTCTCTGCGAGAGGGGCGGACAATCTAAGATTTTATTTCGGTAGCAGATACCGCTATGATGGCCGCTTGGCTATCAATGAATATGGTGATTTGCCTTCGTTGTACAGCCATCATTGATACCATGCTTGCAATTTCAGCAATTGTTAGAACTTCTGTCTGGAATACACCACAGAATAAGGTTGTCTGATCGATCTGTGTATATAAAATTCCACTTGGAATAATCCATCACCAGTTAAACAGTGCATCTGTGATTCATTTGTCAAAATGGATATCGATTTCCTTTTCGTAGGTTCATTCACGTCGCGTTGCTCCCTGTTTGGAAATAAGCTAGATAATGGTCTTTGAAAATCTATATTAAGAGACATGTAGTCAGAATTGGCTCTGTTCTCTGCGTACATGTTCAAATTCAGTGCATGACCCAAATGACTCAGGTCTCAGCTATTTATTTCCAGTCGTGTTAACGGAGTTTCGGGACAACATTTAGATGATAAATCGGTCGCTTAGCTCACCTGAATGCTCAGCCTAGGTTTATTTCTCCCCTTAGCAGCCTATTTCAACTGGCGGTTTTTAAGTGTCTTTCCTGGGTATACATTTCAGATTCAGCTTTTCAAGACTTTTTTATGATGCTTTACTTAAATTTTTTTTTATTATTAAATATTCAATTTCTTAAGATGCTAGTTGGAACATTCAATTTAATGTTTTTTAAATGTAATTCAATATGATAAGTGAATAATAAATTTTCAGTAGAATAAATTAATTTGTAGTCTAATGATTGACTTGTCGATGTTGTTGAATCGTCTGTCAGCTGTATGGGATCGATATATAAATAATCAGGGCTGAGGTGGAGCCGAGAAGATGGGATTGAAAGGTGACTGTATGTATGTGGCTTGATCACAAAATTAGCTCACACCTTAATTTGGAAATTCTGTAGTGAAAAAGAACAACGGCAAACTTTCTTTATTCAAAGTTCAGCAAAATAATGTTATAAATTAAATCACAAAATCAATTAATTGTTTATAACCTATTCTAAGGGTATGTTATTTTTAACTCATAGTTTGCAACATACCTTAATGTTGCGCGTAGACACCTTACTATTCGTGATCAGCATCGATAGCAATGTCGATCTAGACATGTTTTTCCGTTCAGGCGTTCGTCGGCAAAAATTAGGGCTTGAAACTCGAATTAATCAAGTGTAAGAATTATTAATAGGCACCGACTGACCCATAATGTAAAAAAAAGCAAATTCATCAAAAATATCTAGATTTAAGCTAGAAAGCTGAAAGTTAAAATGTATTGCCGATATAGGCGCAAAATTCTCGTGTGTTAAGATTTTTAAAATTCACCCACTGACACGTGCTAAATTAAAATGTTTTATCAAAAAGTCATAGCTTGAGCTACGAAGCTGAAATGGAATTTATACTCTCTAGAGGCCTAAAATGCGCATGTGTAAAGATTTTTAGAATCCGCCCACTGTCTCGCCCATAATTTATGGTAAAAAATAAATAAATAGACATTTACGGCCCATACAGGGCATAAAACTTACTTGATTTCTTATATTGAAATAGAGCTCTTAAAATAGTCTATCATGAAATTTTCCATTCGAAATTGCAATATGGCAGAAGTACTTATGGTGAGGGCTGGGGGTGCTTACATCACTCATCTAAAGCCACTTTCCATCCTGCAAAAATGTGGCATAAGAAGAACAAGTAATGTGCGTCGGCGGGTTAATTCTATGGTGTTGCTTAGATCTTTGAAAATTCTACCAGTGCGCCAATTATTCTTTCTGAGAGTCTCTAAGAATTTTTTTTAAGAGGTGACTACATATATGCAGAGTAAAATATTTGGTGCTCGAAAGGTACGACGCTCTACAAATCATGTTACTGAAATTCCAGCTTTGATGGTGGATGAGTGGTGCTCATCACAATTTTTTAAATCAATTTTAATCATGGCTTCTCGATTTTGAATATGATGAAATTGAAGTTACTCACCAATTGCATAAATATTTTACTTTTTTCTGTATTTGTTTTTGCTCATTTAAAAAAAAAATGTATAGTCACCGCACAATAAACAATTTATAATTTTTTTTTTCTTTTTGAAGTGTCATTTAATACTATTCATCGCTTTTTAAGCAAACTGTCACTAGCTGTTCTCTATTGTAAGTAAGTATGAGTAATAAAATGTTGTTATGTTTATATTTATTTATTAAAAAGAATAAAGAATTGAATAAATTAATAAACAAGGAATTACAAAAAAAGACGCAACTGAAGCAGAAAATATCCCGTGATATCCTGCATAACGGCACGTGGAATCATGGGGAACAAGGGTTTAGTGGTAGAGATGAATTCAGATGGTTCAGTGTCATACGTTCACACATCCATTGTGAAATTCTAACCCACCCGGGTGGGCCGTAAGTGCACAATTTTTTGGGCCATATCTCCAACATCTTAATAGGCCATAAGCCAACAATTGTTTCTTCTTACTTTTTCATTTACCTTGGTCCAAAATTCTCTTTCTAAGTTAATCCAATTGAAAGGAGCTGACATAGCCGCTTGCCAGACAGCTGGGATCATGACGTAATCTCGAATGACAAAAATCTCGAATGCAAAAAATCTGGAATGCACAAGAATCTCGAATGGACAAAAATCTCGAAAGGCGATATCTCGAAAAAAAAGTTAATTCGAGATTTTTTGCTTACCTTAAAGAAAACGCATTATATATTTAGTTTATTCAGCAATTTATTTTTTTCGGTAAATAAACAACAAAAAAATCAATATTTAACCAAAAAAAAAACATTATAATGTAATGATAGAAATGGAAAATAAGGTAAATAAGGTGCCGTGAAATAAAGCGAAATAACACCGAATTTCCAAAGGCCTTGTTTCGCTTTTAATATATTAACACAATCAGATATAGATTCCTAACAGTTTTCAGATTTAAACCCGTGAAAACCTCGCACCTACTCCAAATCAAACAATGAGCCCAAGTAGGGGGGTTGCATGGGGGCAGCGTGCCCCCCTATAGGCATTGCACTGTTTATTGGATTAGTTGCGAAATATCAAGTGGAATAAAGTCGATCTCCAAAATCGTATTCGATATTATAACTCTTTTGTACTACTTCATAATTGGAAATAAAGTCGAGAATAGAAATTGATGAATTTCGACATTACTTCCGATTTCTTATGGAAATAAAGTCGATCGACATTATTTCCATCTTCTTTATTTCACAGCACCGGTAAATAAATCCATCGATTTCGATTTTAATATTTCCTTTGTTTGTAATGATTTCATTTACTTTCATTTTAATTGTTTTTAGATAGATAGATTAGATAGATTAGATTCTTTATTTCATGAAATATATGTATAATAGTTTGTGTTTGAGAACACGAGCATGGCAGATTGTTTTTATTTGCACTCAAGTTGTGATAACACACGATCCCAAACAACACTAATTTCAGGTACCTTTTTTACAATTGCATGGGCAGTTTGCTAGCCAATCGTGAATGTTAAGAGTAGTAAACGATTCGCGCGAATTGTAACCATTGTCTCAAAAATTAATATATTCATTCGAGATTTTTTTTCGAGATTTTTTCAATTCTAGATTTTTGTTTTCGAGATTTTTACTTTCGAGATTTTTGTTTTCTGGATTATTGCTTTCCAAATTTCGTGGTTAACCCAGACAGCTACCTTGCGGAGAAAAGGTTTAAATCTCTTTAGCGGCCACCCAAATACTGTTTGATTGGATATAGTAATCCATTTCAGAGGAGCTTCGCGGGGACTTAAGACCCAACCGGGTGGGTTATAAGTTCACAATTGATTTGTGAACTTATGACCTGGCCCGATTCAGTTAGGATTGGAGTCCACACTCCGAATTTTGATGCTTTCCACCTTTGTTATTAAAAAAAAGTAATAAAACACTGTCGGGCTACACAATTATATATATATAACTATAATGATACTTACGAAACGATCTTTCACCACCTCTTCATGCTGAAAACGGGTCCACTTTTCGGTGAGATATATTCATACATATACTCGTATCTACAAATAGTGTTGCAAAATAAGTACAAAAATGAGCTGCCATTAGCTCAGAGCTCAGTTAATTTTTTTTAGAGACAGAGAAGTAGGAGTTTATCAATTTGATTGGTGCTTCACTTGCAGTGAACAAATTTGGATTTTCAATTGCATTTTGCTTTAATTTAAAGATGAACAAAATGTTAGGACTCGAGATATTTTATACGTCAATCCATGATCTTTGTAAGAAGGAAGTAATTATATTTGGTGCTCGATAGGTGGGTAAAGAACACGATTCGTCTTGTTTTGGGACGGCTGAGCAAAAGTTTCTTTTTATATTTTCGAAAAAGCCCTAAAGAGGACGACACATAGAAATGCTTATGCCATATTTTTCCAGCGCAGAAGATCACCAGGACCACGTGGACCAGGCAATGTTTGTTTTATTAAGATTTATAACGAACTAGCTGTCCCGTGCTCGCCTTGCTTCGCCAGTCTGCCACTTCTCAAATTTAAAACAAAATACTTGCTGATAAGAACTGATAAAGAAAACGTCGAGAGTGTCCCTACTCATTCTATGGATATACTCTGAGTGTGACTCCCTCTCAATCTCATTTACATTTCATACCCTATCTTTCTCAATCCCATGGCCATGCGCCATAAAAAAACAACACAAACTGCAAAAGGTGCATAAAAAAAGAAAGAAAAAGCACATTGCATAAATGGTACAGGTAGAAAAACAGATTTGTGCCGCACACACACACACATTTTCCTCCACTGAACGCTGGGAAAATCCAACGATCTAGCTTCAATCGAACATTTTACTTTTTTGAATTGTATAAAACTTATAGTTTAATGCTTATTGTTCAACTTCAGGATAACCTACAAAGATGATTTATATATTAAAATCTTTGTTCATAATTGAACTTTATATTTAAAAAAACCCTATTTCATTTGGATGCGTCATTCCAAAGCTAGGACCTAGAAAGCATTCGAGAGTTACAACTTTTCTTAGATATCAGCTTAGATCTCCGATTCTGGACAGCGGATGAAGTATTTTCCCGCGGTAAAAAGTGGCCTATGTCCATTCTCAGGCTCTAGACTATTCGTGTACCAAATTTAAATCGGTTCAGTAGTTTTGGAGTTAAAGCAAGACAGACAGACACACACACAGACAGAGTTACTTTCGCATTTATAATATTAGTATGGATGAACAGAAAGCTTAAAACGTTATAATATTTATGTGGCGCCAAATCGAATTAGGTGAACCAAGAGTCCTGTCATCAGGTAAAGTTTATTTTTGCCAGTAACATATTCTTCTCACAAAGGTTCTTGAACCTAAACTAATGAATTATACTGCTCAGAATAGTTTGTGGAATTTATTTCTCTCTTGATCAAAGTTAAATGTGAGGTGCGACCTCTTCTCTACTTTGTATTTGAAAATTTGAAATGATAAATAAAAACGAATATCAAATGTCGTGTGGAATTAAGGATGATCGATTGTCAGAAGCATTTGATAAAAATGGGCTTGTCATTGAAAGGCGAAGTGAGGATGAGTGAGGTACGAATTTCAAACTAAGCTGACAAGTGCGTACATAGAGTTTGCCCGAAAGAAAAAACTACATACATGCAGATAATCGTAGCAAAGTCGCGATTAAAGTTGAATTATTCTAGGCCAGAATACAACTTCGATAAATTGTTTTAATTAGAGCGTCCCACTTCCAGTCAAAAAATCAATCAAAGAACAGTACCTCAGCACCATCTCCACTCGGCATGAGTGGCACGAAGTAAACATTTTGTTCCTACCGTAGCACCGTGTGGAAGGTACCTTTAGACATCAGACATCACTCTCAATTTAAATCCATGACTAAGCCCGGCACACTCACCAAACTTGTTTGTTCCACTTCTTAAGTCAACATTTTTAACCTACTATTCAGCTAGACCATATGCCCACTTCTATACAGTCACGCGCGCAGATACATTCACATACCTACAAACTTATGAGTATGATTTGGTATTTTTCCAAACTTTCTCTCAAATCGAAACTTATCTTAGAACTTTATGAATTTCTTTGACGACGGATAGTCACATTGCATGACACACCCAAGCCACGCCGACGCATTGAACTCTTATTTGAAAGTTCGTCAACACTTGGTGTTTAAATATATACATATATGTTTTTTGGAGCGCTCGTTACTCTATGCAGCACGATGGCAGGTGAAGTGGTGATTTTGTTAAATAATCGCTTTTGAGTTCATTCATCTTAAGCGTGTGTTCAAAGCGCATTATTTATAAATTCAACAATAGGATTGATGTGTAAATACTGAATGTGTTCGCGATATGATACCTCATGACCAAATAGGGAACATTTGTTAGATAATAAAAATGGAAACAATTTGATGGGTTTCAAGTTGAGTTTCCAATTACAATTGGTCGTTCGCAGTGCTTTCAACATTCAACGTTAGCTGTGTTGGTCCCTAATGATAGTTTAACAAAGAAACTATCTTCATTAATTTTTGGTTAGGTTACGGGGGCTCTTAGGTAGTTCATTTTCGATTAGTAAGTCATATTTGTTACTCGTATCTTACTATACTCTTGTATTGGCTGCAAGTAATAAATTGAATGCTTGGCTAAGTTGATAGAGTGTTTTCACTGGTACGTCTTGTATATTAGGGCCACTTCGACTTCGATAACATGCGAGTTATCATCTCGTTGCTACATACTTACTAAACGGGCTCCGAACCCGTGGAGAGTCTCTGCCTCTGGCATCCGCAATTACTTGTTCTTTAACACTGAGATTCGGTCTTTCTATTCGTGTCGAACCTGGGGGCTGGGAATCGAAAATTCCTTAGCTGGAGCATTAATGTTCCTTCGCTCTATATGGCCAAGCCAATGTTGTCGCCGTGTTTCTGGCAACATGCACTTCTGGGTACAGCTCATTGAGTTCGCGGTTGTATTTTCTCCTGTAATCGCCCTCCTTCGTAATGTGTCCAAATCTCTGAAATTTTCATTTCAAAGAAACCCGGCTCTAACTTTCACTTCCTGCTTTTCGTCCATCGATCGGTGGCAGAAAGCAGAACTGGAAGTATTTAAGTTCGGAAGTGCATTTACTTTGTCCTTCGGGTCAAGAGTTTTGAATCCACTATCCCCGCCAAACTGCAGTAGGTTTCCTAGGGTAATTCTACGTCGGATCTCCATTGGGGTTTGATTAAAGGAGTTTATGTTTTCTGTATAAAGTAGATGAAGTCGTTATTTACTTCGAAGTTATTGGTTTGATCATCAGCGATTTTTTTGTCCACAGCAGAGGAAAAATGTTTCTTCATAGCATTTACCTTGTCCTTGTTAATTTAAAGACCGATCAATTTCACGTTGATTTCCAGTAGCCGCAACGCCTCTACTATGAACGCTATATATATATGACAATATACTCTATATACTAAAGCAAGCAAACACAAATTCAAATAAGGATGTGTTTTTTGGAGGCGTTTCTCCCACGGACTTAGCTGTTCCGCGTCCTCGAATCCATTCTATGACCCGTAATTGCATAATATCAGCTTTTGAATATTTTAAAGTCGCCCACGACTCTGTTTTAATTACCTCTTCAAAGAAGATGTATAGGTACCTACTCGGTTCCAGTTCTGCTCACTCAATAATATTTTGTGCTGGATTATAGCGCATTTCCATCCACTCCCCACCTGCTTCTTTCGAAAACGTCTGGTTTGCTTTCTCCGTAAAATTGTTGGCCGACTCATTGCTTCATGTTAAAAAAGACGTGTCTATTAAAAACTGTTAACTTGGACGTTTCCGGTCGCTTAAATTTAGCAACGTTTTTATCAGCCGAATTTCATCTCTCTTATTTTGGAAAATTTGCTTTAAGATTAACCAAAATAATATTAATAACAGGTGCATAAAAAAAGTTTGGCGAAACCATGGATAGGAGATATTTGTTCAAAGTGCAGAGAAATAACTTATTGCAATCCCACTGGACTTTTACGAAATAGCTATAACATGTTAAAGTTCCCTATATGAGATATCTTCCGTTTCTCTTCAACTGATAAGCTTTGCTTATTGGTAGTCGATGCATTGTGTTTTTCATCAGTAAACTAACGATTCCAACAATTTCGTGGGAAACTTGTTTGCTCTTTCGAAGTTTATTCATGATAATTATACCTTTTTCGACAATTGTAAACATTTCTATGGTTGTTTTTTACCACAACAGCCCTGATAAAGATTTAAGGTTGCTAATAAGTTCGTGGAACATATGTTATGAATTTGTTTTTTTTTGTTCTATGACTATGCATTTTTATAACCTATTCAAGTGTATTATAATTTTGACTCATAGTTTGTAACATGCCTTAATATTGGTCGTAGACCCCTAAGAGTTACTATATTCGTTATCAGCATCGAAAGTTATATCGATTTAGCAATGTCTGCCGTCCGTTGTCAATTGTGGGCCCTAAAATTCGAGAAATAAGCTGCAATTTGCAACATATACTCTCTGTGGGTCCCAAATGATCAAGTGTAAGAATTTCTAAAATCTGCCCACTGTTTGAATGAATATGAAAGTCCTATTCTTCATACGGTGTGTAGATAACACTCATTCTTAACAATACTTTATTTTCTTTTTTTAGAATTTACTACGCTAAAGGCTTTTTTTCTGTAAATCTTACAGTGCCCTTATTGCGCTAGGAACACAGCGCAAGCATTTTGTTGTTTAACAGCAAGCAGCACCTAGCAATGGCGTATTTCATTGCATGCTTTGAGGTGCTACTTACTATTAAAGAGATAGGATAGAAGTGATTTGGTGCAGTTGTAATGTTTCTCTCCAGAGGTGGTGTCTAAGTTTCTTAGGGAGATTAAGGTTTCATGTATTCGTATAGTAATATAAGTAATGGAATTGGCCGGGATTCGAACGCACGACTTCAGTAAGAGAATATACTAAAGGGTGATTTTTTTAAGGTTAGGATTTTCATGCATTAGTATTTGACAGATCACGCGGGATTTCAGACATGGTGTCAAAGAGAAAGATGCTCAGTATGCTTTGACATTTCATCATAAATAGACTTACTAACGAGCAACGCTTGCAAATCATAGAATTTTATTACCAAAATCAGTGTTCGGTTCGAAATGTGTTTCGCGCTTTACGTCCGATTTATGGTCTACATAATCGACCAAGTGAGCAAACAATTAATGCGATTGTGACCAAGTTTCGCACTCAGTTTACTTTATTGGACATTAAACCAACCACACGAATGCGTACAGTGCGTACAGAAGAGAATATTGCGTCTGTTTCTGAGAGTGTTGCTGAAGACCGTGAAATGTCGATTCGTCGCCGTTCGCAGCAATTGGGTTTGTGTTATTCGACCACATGGAAGATTTTACGCAAAGATCTTGGTGTAAAACCGTATAAAATACAGCTCGTGCAAGAACTGAAGCCGAACGATCTGCCACAACGTCGAATTTTCAGTGAATGGGCCCTAGAAAAGTTGGCAGAAAATCCGCTTTTTTATCGACAAATTTTGTTCAGCGATGAGGCTCATTTCTGGTTGAATGGCTACGTAAATAAGCACAATTGCCGCATTTGGAGTGAAGAGCAACCAGAAGCCGTTCAAGAACTGCCCATGCATCCCAAAAAATGCACTGTTTGGTGTGGTTTGTACGCTGGTGGAATCATTGGACCGTATTTTTTCAAAGATGCTGTTGGACGCAACGTTACGGTGAATGGCGATCGCTATCGTTCAATGCTAACAAACTTTTTGTTGCCAAAAATGGAAGAACTGAACTTGGTTGACATGTGGTTTCAACAAGATGGCGCTACATGCCACACAGCTCGCGATTCTATGGCCATTTTGAGGGAAAACTTCGGAGAACAATTCATCTCAAGGAATGGACCGGTAAGTTGGCCACCAAGATCATGCGATTTGACGCCTTTAGACTATTTTTTGTGGGGCTACGTCAAGTCTAAAGTCTACACAAATAAGCCAGCAACTATTCCAGCTTTGGAAGACAACATTTCCGAAGAAATTCGGGCTATTCCGGCCGAAATGCTCGAAAAAGTTACCCAAAATTGGACTTTCCGAATGGACCACCTAAGACGCAGCCGCGGTCAACATTTAAATGAAATTATCTTCAAAAAGTAAATGTCATGGACCAATCTAACGTTTCAAATAAAGAATCTATGAGATTTTGCAAATTTTATGCGTTTTTTTTTTAAAAAAAGTTCTCAAGCTCTTAAAAAATCACCCTTTACAATGTTTTTTTTTGATAAAATCCTTTAAACACGTAAAAATCTGTTATGTATAACAAAAAATGTAACAATTCATAGGGTATCCAACAGTATCCTTTCCTTATGTTTATACCCTATTCTAAGAGAATATTAATTTTGACTCATAGTTTGTAACACGAACACGACCACAATTTAAGGAAACCAATATATCGAAAACTCAAAGTTTGAACCACCGAGCTGAAATTTAAAATATGTACTCGATACTGACACGCCCAGTATTTAAAAAAAAAACCTTTTATGAAAAAAATCAACAAAAGTTCTATTTTCCAAAAAATATGTAGAAAAAGTCATTTTTAAAAATTCCTTCATACAAGATTTTCTAACATACCTACTTTTTAGAGGCGTTTTCTTTTTTAAAAAATGTTGTTTTTTCGATAAAATCCTTTTAAAAACGTCCAAACAGTTATTTATAACAAAATATTTGGATATTTGGAGGAATATGGTATCCAACAGATCACCCAACCGAACTTTGTTTCTGTTTTTTAATTCAATTTTAAGGTTTATTCTGGGTTATAGTCCCTCTTTTTATAAACCTATGTTTTTTTTAATACAGCGACTGCGAGAAAATGTAACCAATTGTTTTTTTAAAAGAATGTGTTGCTAAAAATTAGTCACAAAGTGGTAATGACGGTCGGAGCATACCATAATTGCATATTTCAAACCGAAACGAACGATTGATGTTGTAATGTCATGTCGGAGGGAATACGTGGAATTAGCACATCTTCTCCTTTTGCCTAGCATTCAAAATGCTCAGTTTTTTGACAACGTGTCTGGTTCCATTGCAAGATTGAGGTGGATTAATGTTGCGCAGAAGCAATTTTTGTGCGCCGATTTTGTGTGACAATCAATGCGGTGGCACACCAAAAAGATCCAACAAATTCAAAAGCTCAATTGGATAGTTTTAATTTGCGCGCCACATATTGTACGTTAATGATACAAAGGTCGTACATTATGGGGAACCACAATGTTCTAAACTTGGCCCGTTACTGTATTTGCTATATAGAAATGACATGCTGAAATGCCTAAAGGAAAGCGTTTCATTTGTTTTTGCTGATGACACTGCAATTGTAGTCTATCACAGGTCATTAGATCAGGAAAATCAAAGGATCCAAGCAGAGCTCAATAAAGTCTGCAGATGGTGTCATGGAATTAGTTATAAATGCATAAATCAAAAGCAATGCATATTCGTAGCCCTCAATTCCGGATGGAGCAGTTTACGCTTAAAATGTTTAACCATGTCAACAATCAGACTGTTTATACCATAGAAGTAGTTAACACGTTTAAATATCTGTGGATAACGATAGATAGCCATTTCATTTAGGAGGCGCATATCAATAACACAAGGAACAAGCTGAGGGGATCACTCTTTGCCTTAGCTTGCCTTCAATGCAACGTGAATAAAAGAGTGCAGAAGCAGATCTACTATGCTATTGTCCAATCAAGATTAAGATATGGTATACTGGTATGAGGAGGAGCTGCAGCAACTCATATAAATAAACTTCAAAAAATTCAAGACAGAGTGATAAAATTAATGACAATAAATAGAGCATCAAATACAGAGACGGTGATGAAAGTTACAAACATTTTCGAGATGACAGTAGCAGTGGAATATTATGATGACTTACGTTTCCGAATACCAATCAACAATAATTACGGTATAAGAAGACGTCAAGAGGGTTTCTATCATCTTCCATGTATATCGAATGTTTATGGCAAGAGACAACTTAAGTCCACAATACCCAACATCCTAAACAAACTTCCGCAGTTTCTAAGACACATCAATAATAGAATCCATCAAAAAAAAAAAATAATAAAACAGTTTTTCCTTGAAGCAATAACTTAGACTAACTTGACCTTAATGATAAAACATAGAATTTTAAATAATACAATCTGAATGAATATACCTACAAAAAAAATGAATACAAACAATTTTCACATCAATGTCAAGAATTCATTAAAAACAACCTTCTGCAGAAGAGGTATTTGATAACTTCGCAGATATTTTAAACAAATCTTTTGTAAAATCGATTATGCATATGTAAAAAAAAAATAAAAAAAAAATTCCAGAAACTGTCGCGCAAGCGCCAACAACAATTGTAAATATCTTCAACCCACTAACATAAGTGCGGTAGTGCAAACAACAACTGTACAAAGTTTAAACTCAATCGGATGAAGTCGATAAACTATCCGATACGACTCGAGTGCCAATTTTCGTACGACGATGATAATCAGCAACTTTCGCGCAGAAAAACTGTATAAAAGTTACAACTCAATCGGATAAACGATCTGCAGCCGCAAAAGAGCCGAACGTAAAAACATAAAGTTTTATAAAAAGAAAATGTAAACATTGGAACTAAATGATTTCATTAAAAGTCACAAGTTAATATTTTAAACGCAAATTAATTAAGTTTATAAATTTCTATCTAGATTTGTTCAAAAAAACAACGCAATTTCATTGTAAAGTTCTTATCAAATAGAACGCATATCTGCACAATTACTGCCAACACGAATATCTGCTCCATTACTTCCAACTACAAAAAAATTCATAAGTGTTACATCCCACATGCAAATTTGGGTTCTTCAAAGTTGGTGGTAGAAATTCTAACAGGCATTGACTTAATGTGTGTATTCTACAAAACGTGATCCCTTTGTTACATTAAGATCTTTGTATGCAGTGAACATTATACAAGGTGGCGCAGAAGTTGTCATCTGTTTACTTCACAAATGTCAAAGTAAAATTGACATTTGCCGCTATTTGCAAAAATTAAAGCATCTTCCGATAGGGTTTTCAGCCCTTGGGTGGCCTTAGGCAATTCTGTGTGCCAATGTTCTAAATGATCCACGACGTTTGACATCTATCCTATGTAGTTTTCAGTCGGATTGGTGAACGCCACTGGGTGATGACTTTTGCGCTACCTTGTATATTAGCACTGTATTTATTTTTATCTAAAATATGAACCGTGTCATGATCTACTATTACAAACTACAGAAGTGCGTCATAAACTCGTTGGCCAGCAGTGTAACTCACCGATCTACTGAACTTACGTCAACTTTTACTTAGTGGAATGACATCAATTTGCTAAATGGATACTTTATCTCAAGGTGTTGGTGGACAGTATTGTATGCGTGCCATGTGAGAACTACTTGAATAACCCTCAATCAAAACATTAAAAAATGGATTAACAGTAAATGGATGTAAATAGTTTGAGATATGTGTTTGTGTATTTGTGTAGTTGCAGGCAACGAAGTTTTTATTTCTGCCAAACGCATTTCTTTTTACATTGACATATAAATTATTTGAATTGAAATGGTTTTTTGTATGAAAACACACTTTGCATTTTTGTTGGATGCTTCCGTCAATTTCTCTTTTGAGTTGTTTTGAATGAACAGCCATATCTTACAATTGCTACCACGTGAAGTGGACGGCTTAAGTTACAGCACTGTTTCACGGTTCGCCTCAACCGATCATCCGACTCCTTCTTTCCGTGGTGCCGAAAAACCCTCTACCTTTACTGGCATTCGAACCTAGATCAGCGTCTTCTCAGGCAAGCACTGTGCCATTGAAGCCATAAGTTTCAGCTCATCCTGAAAATGGGGTTTTGGTTATTTGTATCGATTTTTAATAAACGTGCCAGCATTTTTCTAAGCGCCTGTAAGTACTTACCGAAAAGACGTTGGTCTAGGCTCGAATCCCAGTGGAGGTAAAGGGTTTTTCGGAAATAGTTACTATATTAAGATTTTGAATTACATGCCTGTTCTTTACACAGCACATTGCCAGCTCTCACATAGATACTCGTATTTACCTATGTGTTTCCGAATCCAAGGCTAACAAGGCAGGACGTGAGTCTTATAAAGTATTGAAAGCCTTAAGATTAAGTAAATTATTGAAGTTTAAACACAGAAAGGAAGACTTAAGTAACTTCAAAACTCCTATGTACTTATTAGGTACGATTTTATTAACAATGATTTGCCAAATAATTGAAAACTAAACATTTAAGTCTTCTTCTGCTTCTGATTCTTTTTATCGCGATTGTCAGGAAGTCCAAAAGCTTTTAGCATGGATACAACATTGACGCTTGGTGTTAATATAATTGTATAAATTGTCAAATCTACAACCGCAAATTTGTACCGCAAAAGATACGTGGTCATAACGTTGCAGATTATAGGCATAGCTAGTACAATAATGTAACAACGGGAAGTAGAAGGATTTTTGGCTAAGAGCAGGTATGTTTTGTGACGCTTCGAATAACTTGAAGAGCACGGAGACTACTACAGACTTTTCAAAAGGCATTGTTTAGGTGGTGTTCCATATGAGGAAACTATTGCAAATTAGTCAAAAGTTTTAGGCGGTGCAGACATAGTCACTTGTTTTGTCTTCCAGTTCCATTGAGCTTAAAATCCATACGTCAAAAGTTTAATGATAGATGGGGAGGGCTGTTGATTTGACCTAATTGAGGCAAAGATAGTTCTATTTAGACCAACGTGAGATGGACAGTAGGTCCTCATTCATCAAAACTTTGACCTTGTTTTTAACACAGTGCATGTAGCATTTTGAAAACGTTTTACCCAGACACAAATTTTTCAACACTTATATTTGCATCTGACGATTCATCAACACTGGCTTATGTAATAAATCTCAACACTTGTCTTTCCTCTGACAAGGAAATCCTTGTTAAATAACCACGCAATTACGAGAAGATAGAAACGCCCAAGTCTGATTTAAATTAATTGAATTTAAACGATGCGGTGTCTCCACAGGTTTTAGAATTTCCGTGAGCTTTGCCGATTAATTAAACTGCAAAGAGTAACAATGATTATGATAGAGCCTGTTGGAATGCCTAAATATACATACGTAGATTTGACTGCATGTTGTCGAGGTACGAGTACAACATCACCTGGTTGTCGGTACATATTAAAACTGAAAGTCTTTATGCATACTTTTGTGCCACACCTTTGCATAACAATTCCTCTGCGTTCGATTATTTAACAGGAAACGACGACTTGGAAAATGCTACAGATACAATTCGGCTACGGAGTAGCCAGTCTCTAGTGCAATCAAATAAAAGTCAATTGAAATTCACCTGAAAGATACTTGCATAATGACTATGTGGGAGCTTATAGGCTACCACCAACCAACTTCGTAGGTTATTTATTGTTGATTGCTAATAAAGTGTGCATAATATAGTGACCAAATTTTCCAAGGAACACTAACCAGAATTTGTTTACAAAGTTCGCGTGGTTGAGGGTGCTAGTGCCAGTGTTGACGGAAGCCTTTATTATTTGCAATAAGTGTACGATGGCACACAACAATCCCTTTACAAATATTCAGTCAGCAATACTATATTGATCACTCTGAGCGACACATTATACGTGCTTGGAATCACAAGTCTATATTGATCTGTGCTGTGTGTTGAGTAAAAATTGGAGCACGGCTTGGATAGGAATTCATGAATACCTTTTCTGTTATTTTTACTGTTCTATACTAAGATCTAGTTTTGTTAGCGGGACAGGACTGATTTGCATCTATTACGATAAGAATGCATAAGCGGCCATATGAGCCGGCACTAAGCTATTTTTAAATAGGTTTTGCACTCGATACCGTTTGTTTGATATTTTATGCAATTCACACCTTTTACATTGAATCGTTCAACTGGGTATGTGGATGTAATTCGTTACGCCAGTAATTATACAAGGTATTGCGTTTGCGGTTTAGGGTGTGAAATAGATCTACTCTAAGTTAAAGAATTATGGTAATGGCACCTAATATACATATTGTCCAGATTTGTGGGTGTTTTGAAAACAATTCAATTGAAGATCATAGAATTTTCACATAAGCGCAGATGAATTTGTGTGTGCGTGACTTAAATAAAATAAAAAGGACATTTTAGTATTAACGCTTCTTTGATCCAAAAGTGAAGCTGAATTATCGAATCTAATAATTACCAAACATGTTTGGCTGAGGCCAATTTGCATGGTCAATTGCATAAAACACCTTGCAAAACTAAGTTTGTGAAAAGCAGATTTGGAAAATTTGAATCAGCCTCTTTTTTTTCTTATCCCTGGAAGTAAAAAATACTGTACAAAATTAGTTGGCAACTAGGATATAAAATTGGAAAGTTTTCATTGCATCAAAAACAACTGATGCTTTTCTTTGAAGAGCCTTTGCGAAATTGGTTTCATAAAAGACAATAAAAGCCGTCGGACATTATTTTTTCAATCCAGCATCGTGAGAAAACTTCTATTGCATTACATTCCTACTGCAACACGAAAAATGACTTTGAGTAATTACTTGTTTGTCGCAATGATTAATGTTTTCCCCTAAATGACCATTTTTGTCAGTTTGCATATCAACTCTTTTGTTTAGAAGAATAATAATTAGATACCTTATGGTTTACCTCGAAAATAATTCGCGTGTGCTCACTATAGTTGACGATGGCGAATTAACTCATTCGCTTAATATCAATGCTGCCAAAAAAAATATGAAAAATTGAACAGCAACTGAAGGTTAGCAGTGTCAAAGAGCAACCTTAAAGATGTAGAAAAATATATTTCAAAGTGTATTTTTGCGATTTTCGTAGGCACACACTTATAAAACGATTGAAATTAAAGTAATACATATTTGTGTTCCTGTTGAGCACTAATTGCGGATGTCAGGGTGCAAATTCCAGTTGAAGAATCGATCCAAATCCAGTACCAGTTATTTCCATTTTGTAAGCGTTAATACATATCCCTACAATTTTTATTGTACACATGTCTTTTACTATACTTTGGGCAGCAGACAAAAGTGTCTTCTTTTAATTTTGATGAATAGAGAGCATATAGCGTCGCATTCTCCGATTTGCTCTTCGTGGATTACCCTGGAACGATACTTACCTCTCTATCTTGATCGCCTCAAACTCATTAAATTGAGGAACGCAGAAACGTTGCAGACATCCTTTTCGTTCAGAAAACTCTCTGGCTCCATTGATTGTGCCTCTCCTTACAACTCTATTTTCATCAACACCAACCCTCGCAATTAACGATGCCCTCGTCTTTAATATCTACCGACTCACAGCACGTGTAATGGTTCTAACTAATTGCTGCGGTAGGAAGGGAATTCTCGAAGCGGTTCTCTCACTGCAACTATCCAGGGGATCTATCACGCTAAAAATATCCGCTTCTATACCAAAAAACGATTTCTTAAATTACTTTCTATGAACAAACGTGATATAAAGATCTTAACTGACTAACTCACAGATCACTGCACTCTCAACTATCAGCTAAATAAAGTCTGAAAAAGATCCATAGAAATATTTGTGACCTCTCAACTATCATCTCAAAGAAATCGGAAAAAGATCCATAAAAATGTATGTGCCTAGAAAATCAAGAAACTATTGAACATACTCGTATTTTATGCGCAGCTATAGCCCAACTACAGCCAAGATACTTCAACAGAGGCTTCAAATTTTACATTATGATGTGATTAAATAAATCACCAGTGATGGTGAACTTCAGGGGAGCACCAACGATGTTCAGATGCCACAGTTTTGTATTAAGTACATATCTTGACAGTCAATGTCCCATCCCCTTTAATAATAATATTGATAATAATAATAATAATATACTAAAGTATATCATTAAAACTAAGTTTACATAATGTTGTACCACCACGAAAGTATATATTATTATTTATAACGGCTTCTTATAGTGCGATTGTTGTTCATAAGATACAATTATTGATTTCACATTTTATTTGAACAACTTTCGATACATAACCAAGTTATGTTTGATTTATAGGAAAATCATGATGGCTAAAACGGAAGTTTATCCTAAAACCAGGGTGAGCAAGTAAACCTTGTCCCAAAAGATATGAACTACCCTTTGGATTATATGAAACTGCCACCGGTGTGGATTTGTAAAATAAAAAATGATGCACTCTAAAGAAATAATATTGTATTATCTACATATTTGTTGCACACCATTTTTTTAATCAATAGTGTGAACTAATGCAGGATTTCATCATATTGGTGCAGTACAAAGCAGTGAATTCGACGCCCAAAGTTAAAGTGGAAATCAGTTGCATGAGTAAAACGCCTCCCAAATTACAGTATTTAACTACAAAAAGAGAAAGATGTTAGTATTTAATTTGCTGCAGGCATATAATCTGAATTAATGAAAACAAAAAATTATTTAATGCCTGAGCCGAAGATGCAATACGAGAGAGATTTCTGAAGCTGCTACATATATATACATACCCGTGCTGCCTTTCATCTTTCAGTTATTCTAAACAAATGTCCTGGCATCCGCGTCCTTCAACCTGTGTTTTGGTCTACTCTGCCGTTTCGAAACTGGGTGCTAGGTGCTGGATGCTGGCTGGTGGGAATAGTATTCTCTACCGTCTTCGGAAATATTGCTCTACAAAAATTTCAAGAACCTTCTACTTTGTGATTTTTCACTCTTGATTAGAGTACGGAATAAGCTGCTGGCGAGGTGCTTATCGTAATAAAATACAACAGCAAGTTTTCCTAAGAGGTGGCTACTGCAGAGCCCTAACACTGACTCCTATATCCTTCGAAGCAACACTGTCTGTATTTGATCTTTTTTCACCTTCAGCTGCAGAAACTTCTCTTCCATTGTTTCTTGTAAACAATTGGTCTTTCCAGAATGCAGAAGAATGAACACTCATTATGGAATGCATTTATTGAAAAGGCTCGTGAATCAGTCAGCAAATTGTTCAGCTTCAATCAACGTTTTACACTCAAAAGATAATTGCTTTTACCTTTCCGTCCTCATGGTACTTAAGATAGCTGTGAACAACAATTAGTCCTCTTCCAAGCTTACCGACTATAAGACGGATAGATTTCCCTTGTTCATGGTAAGCTCGAATTTGGCCTAATTCGTCCATAGTTAATGATTTTTTTTTATCCATAGTTGTTGTTTCTATGAAATTTTGTTTCTGGTACTCTTAATGCCTTAACATTTGATTTCAAATATGATAACAGGTAGTTACTGTTCGTAAACAGGTGGAACTAAAAAAGGGCTAACTTTATGACCTTATTCGGAAAAGCATCATAAAGGTTCAGTTTATCTACCTAATCCCAATTTTTTTTTACAGCATAAACACAATATAGCCTTCTTTCATATTGCATTTGGTTTTACCTATATTATCGAAGGATTTAAATTTTTTTTTAAATTAAATCAAGAAACTACCTGTTCGTAAGCACGTGGAACAGAGTGTAGCTATATCTAAGTAAAATATTTTATTAAAAAAATCTGAACAACAAAACGAAAAATTTACATCGTGAAATAAAGTTTCGGCGTTATTATTTCAGTTATTGATTTAACTTCAGTTACGCGGAGCTATTTATAAATGAACTAATTTTTTTAGAAATAATTCTTGCAGTTATCTAGTTCTTAAATAAGTTTTTTAATAAAAATTGTTTCAGTTAAGCGATTTTTTCAGTAAAAAACTTCTGATCAATCTAACAGTGACCTTCACCGGGTTTCTCCATCGATCTTGTCATGTTTTCCAGTTCTACCTTCTTCTCGTATATATTATATTCCTTCTTCTGATGACTTCGAAAGCGAGTTCTCCCGCTTGTACGAGAGCTGCTGTTTCCGAAGCTGTACGATATCAGGTCTCTACTCGGAAGCTTTCTCCTTAACCACTTCAAAGTTGTTGTTATCAACACTGACATTTTATACTCGGAAGAACATATTATGTTGAGTTTCAACAAACAAACAGATGTTTTCAAAACTCCTAACCCGGAAGGCCAAGCTCTACAAAACACTGATAGTGCCAGTGCTGCTGGCAGGAAAAGCCATATTGGGTTCTTTTGAAAGAAAATTACTCTGTCGGATATTTGGTTCTGTGTCCGAGGAGGGCGAATGGAGCAGAAGATACAACCACTTTCTATGTGAGCTGTACTAAGATGTGGATGCAGTCCTAAAAGCTAGAACACGTCAACTGCATTGGCACGGTCACATCGAGAGAATAGACAATAATGCTCCAGCGAAGGTGATCTACGGCTACCAGCCCTAGGTTCAAGATGACAAGGAAGACTGAACTTCATTGTCGCGGACAACTTTAAGTGGCTTGTCCGGGATCTAAGAGAATTATGGCTGCAGGGTATCACGCATAGATTCATCATGGTCACGGCATACTTTGTTTTTCTGCCTTTAAGACCAAGCGGAATTTTCCTATCTTCAATAATTAGGAAGGAATCGACCACAATTCATATATTTAATATACGAGTAGTATGCAGAACCTTGTAGCACGTTCATCTATTCCAATGTAGCGCCTCTTCTTACCTAAATTCGGTGCAATTAAGAAATAGCTCGAAAGATCTAATTCAAATATACACATTGCACTGGTTGCTTTCTAGTTTTCGGCGCTATGGTAAGATCAGTTTTATTGGAATTCCAAAATGACAAGATTCCTTTTTGTGTACAGATCTATTCAAACAATAACTGTTCTCCCAGTTAAATTAAGAATACAATTTGGACAGAAATTACCTTTTTTTTATAATTTACGCTAAAGGGATTTTTTCTGTTGTTACAGTACCCTTATAGTGCGTAGCACAGCGTAAACATTTGTGTTTAACAGCAAGCAGCACCTGGCACTATCGTATTTCATTGCATGCTTTCGGTGCTAGTTATTATTAGAAAGAATAGAGAGATAGGAAAGAAGTGTTTGGGTGCAGTTGTAGGGTTTTTCTCCACGGGCGGTGTCTAAGATGCTTAGGGAGATTACGATTTCATGTATTCGATATAAAGTAATGGACTTGGCCGGGATTCGAACGCACGACCTTCCATTCAGTAAGCGAATACACTACTACTGCACCTGTTGCTACCCGCAACGTCAAGTTAATATTAAAAACAAAACCAACTTTTCGGTTTGAGTAGCTCCTTTGTATACGACAGTGACAAAAACTGCAAACATAACCTCCTCAACCGCAAAAAAAAATCGATGTATAATCTTATCTTCATCTATGAAACAAACCAGCTTACACATTAGTGAGATACACCACTACCATAGAATGCTTGAATCCAGTCACTCGTATTACAATCAGAACTGGAAACAACTTCATCTGCAAACTCAATCCGCCCGAGTATCTATTTGGTGAACCCCACAGACTGGCAATAACTTTTCCATTAGGCTTTTCACTTTCAAAAGCCTCAGGCTACAACCTTTCATTGAATACCTGTTAGGACAGTAAGTTTCTCATGAATCACTTGCACTTAACTTCGGCCAGCCGGGAACATACAGACACAACACTCGTAAGATACGGAACCAGAAAATAAATAAAAAAAAAAAACAAAAAAGGCGCATGTAGAGAGCGAAAAAAAAGTGAAACTGAGGAAGTCAATATATCTAACGTGTAGGCATGTAATTAATATGCCGCTCTACTTGAAAGCTACGAGTATCATGATCGTCAACGACGAAACCTCATCAATGAAAGACAAATAGGACAACGAACTCTTGTGTTGAATCAGACTTGACGGTTGTTTCCAATTTAATAACCTTTATTAATGTGCTGCTCTACTCCGTGGATAAGACTCAGTTGCGCGAAATATACTCGATTCATCTGCAAAAACATAATTACCGCATAAATAATAAGTACTCGTACTTACGTACAAACGGATCGGATGGTGTGCTTGATGGCATGGATGATGGGTCTTGCCACAGCCCTCGATAAGAAACTGAATTTCCTCGACTTCTTCTCTTGCACATTGCATAAGTCGTGGAAGTTCATATCACAAAAACTTCCCATAAGTACGAGTATCTTCACTGAATTGAAACGAAGCATATAAAGTAGCTATCGTATATTTTGTATGCAAACTCCATGGCCAAAAACATTTATAACATACGACAACTCAATGTTCGGATGTCGGTGTATTTCAATTATAAAATGTTTATTATTATTTTGGCAAATTCCTCTCAAATCCGAAATCATTTCACCTCAATTGAGTTGTTTGGGGGGTGTCATTTACGTTAATAAGAGACGCAAGTTGTGCCTCTCAAGCGAGCGTTGTAATCAAATTAAGTAAACGATCCGAGGCAACGGTTTGGAAAAGGAGTTCACGATTTCGCATTTACGTTAATATTTTCGCTAACGACTGTATTATTCGGATTCCATTAGACAACACCCCTTTTTTGTATATAACACACATAATTAAAGAGTAAATATATAAAACAGTTATTAACTAGTTAGTCTGATAAACTATTGCTAATTTAGAAGAATAGGGAAAGTCATTTGATGGCATTATATATTTTGCGAATAAAAAATAGATTGGTAGACAGTTAAGCTGCGAAAATACTTTTCCTTTTTAGAGACTTCATCAGTGCCACCAAGTTTTACAATTTTGTATTCAATTTAATTAAGGATTATTTACATTTTTCACATAGTCGTTACTTTGTTGAATAATGTATTTCTAAAGTACATTAAATTAATTTAGATAGATGCTTGTGAATAAAACAATTCTATTGTTTAGTATACAAGAAACTGTTTTCTCTTGGTGCTAACTTACCCATCTTGAAATAAAATACATAATCCCAGAACGCTCACCTTACCACCTAGATTAATTAATCCCGAGGGATTTATAAAAAAGTATATATTCGTCACTAAAGGCTCATACCGGGCCTGAAACCTTCTTTAGCTTCTCCCACCATTTGTTTGTGCGAACTATGGATATTTAAAAAAAAGTTAAAGTCAGACAGGTAACAGTTGATAATTTGACACGAGGGTGCTGTGGCGCCAAATGCGAGACTCCGGTACCGGTACGATATGCTATGTTAGAAACTATAGTGTTCTTTTAAATTTTCTCGTATACTTAAGATATATTTAGATAGATGCATTTTATTTAGCTTTCGAGAAGCCATTTAGTTTAAACATTATTTACAATAAATTAATAAGCTTTTGTAATGAATGACAATAAATATATAAGGTTTAAGATTTAATTTTGGAATACAGTTTTTTATCTTTTACTTTCAAATTGTATTTTTAATTTATAGTATATTTAATGAAGTCAATAATGTTTCTTTTAAATACGTTGAAATCTGATTCGTTTTTTAAATAAGGTGGCAAATTGTTAAAGGTTTGGAACCCCATGTAGTACATTGTCCGCTGTCCTCTTGAGGTCCTCGCTCTTTGGATTCGTAGATCGCCTGCGGATCTTAGGCTATACGGTGAATGATGATTGTTTGTTGTAACACCTTCCAAAAGATAATTCGGGCATAATCCGTTTTTTAATTTGTGAACGAATAGCATAGCATTCATAAATAGTCTTTGGCTTACACTTAGCCAGTTTAGCGAATTCAACATTAAAGTTACTGGGGTATACCTGCCACATTTTAACACTATCCGCATAGCTTTATTTTGGAGGACTTGGAGTCTATTTTTTTGAAACTGAGGACATGTAAATAACAAGCTACCACAATATTCAAAATGTGGTTTAATAATAACGTTATACACCTTCACTGCACTGTTAAACGAAATATTTTGTCTTATTCTTCTTAAGACCCCAATCTTTTTTGATATTTTTTTACATGTATACTCAATGTGATCATTGAACAATAGTTTTTTATCAATCATGATGCCAAGATATTTTACTTTCTCAACAAGTTCGATTTGGACATTGTCAACTACGATGTTGGGGGGTGTATCGATCGAGTTATTGTTAATAATTAGGCACTTAGTTTTATCAGTATTTAGAATGAGTTTATTCATTTTTAACCACGCACTTATAGCTCTTAAATCAGTATTTATATTATTCATACAGCTAAGAAAGTCACTCCCACATACATACAAAAGTCCATCGTCAGCAAACAATACAAGTTTTGAAAACGTTACCACTTTGACCATGTCATTTATATATAACAAAAACAGGTACACACCGAGTATAGTTCCTTGCGGCAGTCCAATATCGACCCTAACCGCGGCCGACACATTTTCATTCACTTTGGTACGTTGGGTTCGCCCAGTAATGAATGATCTAAACCAATTTAATTCATTAGACTTAACGCCCATTTTTGATAGTTTATCAATTAGGATGTACCGATCTACCGTTTCAAATGCTCGCTTGAGGTCAAGAAACACTCCGACAACTACGTTTTTTTGATCAACATTTACTTTCCAATCACTTAACACATAATTTACACATGTTTCACAAGAGTGATCTTCTCTAAAACCAGATTGATACGCGGTTAAAATATTTTGGCTGTCGAGGTGGTCTTTTAATTGTACTTGCACTACTTTTTCGAATATTTAAGTATACTAAATAGAAAGATATTGTAATTATATTGTAATTGCGAACTCAAACTGTGTATGGGATATGATATTGTGACTATAGAAAAGTCTAAAAAAGGTGTATCCTGAATTTCCGTCCGTCGGTCCGTCTGTCAACAAGTTTCCAGTCGCAATACGTGGACAAAATTCATTCAAACTTCTTATTTCGGGTTTGTTGGCCTATATCTCGCCGCCACTTTTTTTTATTCTTCATTTTCAATAACTGTAGGTACCCACATTTCAAATGGTATTTGCAACACCGATTTTCCGAAAAATTGCTATAACGATTTTGATATTTTTTTATATATAAAATAATTGAGGTGAACGTAAGAAAATAGCGTACTGAGTTTTTGCGAAAATTTTCGAATAACGGCCCTTTACAAAAATGCTTATATCTCAAAAACGGCTCGATTTATTTTGAAGAAAATTTACCCACCGACTTGATGATCGAAATTTTTCTATTTCATAAACATTTGCTGACGATTATAATTTTCTGATGGACGCATTGTGTATACATTCACAATATTTCGGTTTTTTAACACGGTTAACATTTAAAGGTAGGTAACACTTTTAAGAAATACAACTTATTATCCTTATCCATTTTCCTATCTTATAGCACAACCTTTTTCAGTTGTAATTCTTAAAAGTGTTGCTTACTTTTAGTTGTTAATTCTAAGCAAACCTTTCACATTCGATCGCTTATACAAAACTAAACTTTGCAACCAATCGATACAATCGACAAATGTGGATTAGATTAATAATCAATAACAGCCTATTTCTCAAAAACCGGTGGAGAGATATCAAAAATATTTGGCAATCAAGCTATTCTGTAATTTTGAACATATTTCATTCTAAGTTTCCAAAAAAAACGTATAAATTTATATAGTAACTGTTTTTTAAAACTTTAAAAATTACACTTTTCTCAAAAACGGCTGTAACGATATTGATCTCTGTTGGTATTTTAAATACCTGGAACAAAGGTCGGAAAATGAAATGGACTGCTCACATTTTACCGATAGACTAAAACAACGATACATTCGAAACATTGCAATATCTGAACAACCTGTAATGTGATTTCATTGCTTCAAATAGACACATTAAGATCGAAAGCTTTTATGACAGATCAAAAACCGTTCATAAGATCACAATCACAAAGTCAGTTAACATTATGTATGCCTCAAAGCGGATTCATAGCCTTCTTTTAGTCAGTTTAAGAAAAAAAGCTAATCCGTCACGTAACAAAGTTTAAAATGTGACATCTATTACGTGCAAACGAATTTGAAAAAAGAAAAGGTACTCGTATCATCAGCTTTATTTTGCAGTCATAAGATTGGCATCAATGTCGAGCACATATCTTTCATAAAAATATTTACATATATTATTTTATTTCCCTAATCTACTGAAAGGTATTTAATTAAATTTCAAGATGTTTTAAGATTATCCATTCACAAATGCAATTAATACAATTCAAAAATAGCTATCTACATGTAATCGACATTGTTGCGATTATTTTATTTTCTGATTTTAAACCAATTCTTATTGATGCGATAAAGTTTTTAAGACTTTATCGACAACGTTTTGATCTGGATGAGAGCGATCACTTTGCCTCTGAATCAAATAACTGATATTGTTAACAAAATTTTATATACAACGTCTGTGTAATTCAAAATGCATATAATGTTAATAAGTGAGATAAAATAATAACCTGTTAAAAAAGGTAAAGAAATTGTATGAATATAACAAGTATGTAGAACAAAGATGTTTCCTTAACGCACCAATGAGATAATGCAGTGGGGATTCTATTTTGCCGTGATGTTGACTGCATTCGACAACTTTTTGTTATATATGTATATAATATTTATACACCAAAACGTTTTTTATTTGTGCGACTGGTTGGTATCTTAGGCTACCATGCAAAGAATGTATTCTGAAAAAATGTGAGTTACATCATGGGAAAGATTATTCTATATCGAAAGACGTAAAAATGTCCAACAGCGGCTCGCATTTGGCAAAATTGATTGAAACCAGAGGTAGATGCGAGGTATGCAGCAAACTTGGTTGTCGAGCCCGTCCATTTTCGATTTGTTTCCTATTCAAAGTTAATCTTTGCTGCAACTCTAGAAAAAACTGTTTGCAGAGTTCCATGCAAAATTGAATGAATATAAATACTTTTTACTTTGACATCAAAATCAAATGAAATAAATGGTTGTTTTTCTTTGATTTGCTTTATCTCAATTTTCAAAAATTTCAGAATTTTACGATTTTCAAGGCCGGTCGGTACTTTTGGGTACCACAGCTACAAAAATTACTAATTTGCTAATCCAACACTTTTTTTGCCATCTAAGAAACCTTAACTTGCGTAATAAATAAAATTAAACTTTTTGTGAACAAAATTTTATTAATTTGTTAACTTTATAATATTGGCAAGAAATAATAATGAACTTAGTTAATTTTTTATATGAACAAGTTTTGAAAACTTAAGTTTGAATGTTCAAATAGTTAAACATAATGTTTAATTATTGTTTTTTGGGAAAATCAAATCCATTCTCCAATTTTTTTTGTTGTCAAATTGTTCAACAACTTCCTCAGGATCTATATTGATTTCTCTGTGAATATTCATGAATGCTAATCCATTTAGACGAGCTTCGGAAGTTGAGCCCCCTGAGCCACAATCAATACGCCACTGCTACCAGGTAGAACACCTTAACAGATTCCTTATAAAAATAACAAAGGAACATACAGTAAATATGTATATAAATACAAAACCGAATAATAACATAAGTTAATAAACTAATAAATTGGTATTAATGAGGAAAATTTGAAGTAATAATTGTAAGAGCGTTGCATTTAAATAATTCACGATTTGAGGTTGAATCGAGGTAAGCTCAAAGTCCCTATTAAATCTTCACAGAGCAAGGCGAGTGAACCGTTTTTGAACCTGTTTTACGAACACCATAAAAAGGATTTCAAATTACCCAACAGTACCCTATTCTGGATCTTATTAGAGAGCAATAAAGAGTTAAAAGTGCGAATGGATCACGAAAATCTTCACAATTCCTTCTAATGAAAGCTAGAAGGGAAAATATGCAAATTGAAGGTCAAGTTACTATCGAAAATGACCTCAAGATCCTTAACTTCAGATAAGTTGTGCTGTTCAAATGATTTAAATATGTGTATATGTATATTATAGGCAATGTATGAAATACAGAGGCATTGTAAAGAATGCCGGCTTATTTTAGGCAATCTATGAAATAATGATACTTTCGTATTATACCTTGCCTGGCATTCTATAGAATGCGGGATTGATGTTTAGGCAAAGCGTAAAATAAAAGAGAATGTGAAAAAATCGACGGGATTATTAATATGGAAACGTACCCCATTATAGGTGCCATGAAATAAAGTCCAATGCAATTAAGTCGGGCAAGAATTTCTTTTACGGGCCAATTCAAAAATTTATTTATTTATTTTTGTCAAAAAGGCCCAAAACAAACATAAAAGTGAAGAGATCTGGTGGCTCTTTTATATAGTTTAAGAGTTATAAGCTTTTGAAAATCCAAATTTCAAAGATAATGTTGATAGATTGATGCAATAATTGTTTTTTTTAGACTAAAAAGTGTGAATATGTGATCTATATGCGATACTATATAGATCACATAAACCCCAAAACCTCTTGCTTGGGCTCACTGTTGTAATTGAAATATGTACGAAGTTGGGTAAGTTCAAAGCTTCTTGAAATCCACGTGAAACATGGATATATTTTTCTCAACCTCTTCCAGTCGCAGTCAAAAAACAAAGTCCAAAGGCTAACATTAAAAACCCGAACGATTTTTCAACATTCTTTCATTTTTTACACTTTGCAAAACACTTACTCGACATTCCATAGAATGCCTACGCAATGTATACTAGAAATAAAAATCATTTTATGCATTGCCTGGCCGTTTTACGCATATAAAGGGTTTTTCAATAAAAGCGCTACAAAAGTTTTTTTTAAATAAAACAAAAACGGTTTTGGATATCAATGAAATTCTTTATTCCTGTGAAAGGACGTTCGATGCTATTATCTATGGAACTCGATTTCTTTTGCATAGCCACCACGGGCACGCTTGCAGAAGTCCAGACGTTGAACCCAATTTTCGACGGTTTTCAAGCATAAATCGGCCGATACTGAAGTTCATCAATCGTCGCTGGCTTGTTGGCATAGACCATAGACTTGACGTAGCCCCACAGGAAATAGTCTAACGGCGTCTTTTATTGAAAAACCCTTTACAATGCTACGGCATTTTATAGAATTCCTAATTTCATACATTATCGGTAACATACACATACAAAATATTGATGATTCAATACAGCGGAATAAATTTAATGACCATGCTACCGGCTACCGGCTTTGTAAAAAATGAGGTCAAAAATTATTAAATGTCTTGGGGCGCATGATCTAATTTAGAGAAAATTAATTCAAAAGTTATTAAGTGTCTAAGGCGCATGAAGATACGATTCGATTGCAAGGGTAATCAGTTGTAAGGTTATCAAAGATTCGACCAATCAATGGATTAGATCCATGCTATAACATCCAATAATAACTTCCTCATTTGGATGAGTGTCTATGTCTAAACGGTAGTCAAAGGATGCCCCTAGGAGGAGCACTTTCCCCCAGCTGTGATCATTATTCATAATCAAAGTCTCTTAGTCCGTCTTAATAGACTAGGCTATATGGCCATTGGTTATGCAGATGATTTGGGGATAATTATAGGGGGCAAGCATAGTACGACCATAATTGGTGTTATGCAAAATGCTTTACTTCACGTTTATAAATGGTGCAATAATGAAACTCTCTCTATCAACCCTTGTAAAACCGTTCTAGTGCGATTTACCAGAAATAGGCTGGTTAATTTTGAACTAATCAATAAAAAAGTCATAACCTTAAGCTAGTAGGTGTCAGAATAGCAGAAATCGGTGTCTAAGTTGCAAAATCATGCACTGGATGATACACATTTAAAGGGCTTTCTACTTACTTAATGAGCTCCCGACCAGTAAAGAGCCATTGCAGGCTTCCAACCTCTGGGTCCCCGGACACGCTGCTTCCATACTTGGTAAAGCTGTTTTTGGCGGTTGTATCTTCTTCTCCATTCGCCTCCTCTTACACTTTTCTTTCGAATGAATTCAAAATTAGCTACCCTTTCTACTTATCTTCCATCATTTGGCGCCATACAGCAGAACTGATCGGATAAAGGTTCAATAGAGCTTATATTTTGTGCTTCGAGTCAGAAGTTTTGAATCCATCTGTTTTGCCAAACCGAAGTAGATGCGGTTTTCCAAGGTGATTCTCCATCGGATCTCCACTAAAGTGTCATTTGCGTAGTTGATGTTTACTCCTTAACTCTCTCGAAATTATCATCAGTAAAGATTTGTGCTTGGCGATGGAAGATGATTGTATGTTTCTTGATAGCATGTAGCAGAAGATAATTCAGAAGAGTTGCTTCCGAAATATTTATCTTAAACAATAGTTTAATTTAATGCAAGGTTGAATAGTATTTCAGCAGTCAGGAACGCAAGTTTCCGATCTTGTTATGCAGAATGTGTGATAACAACCAATATTTACTGTATTTTACTCGAAATAAACATATCTATCTATCTCTAATAATCCAGGATTGGCCACAGTCGGAAAAGTCGGCCGCAAGCCACACTGATACATGCCGATTAGTGTGTTACAGAGCTGCTTGAGTCTTAAGAAGTCCCCATGGTGCGCTGGGCTTTAACCTTTAAAAATATTCATTAGAAAGACTGAAGTTGGTTATTAAGCTGTATCTAGAATACAAGTTAAAACCATTTGACCTCGTGGGGCACCTGAAACCAAGTATTTTCAGTTATAATATTTTAATTCCAAAAAGGACATGTTCTGTTAGGAATTATTGTTTTGTAATATTTTTAGAGGCAACGTTACCGTTGACAGTTTTTAAGGAAAGCTCAAACTTCGCTTTTTGAAAAAAAAAACATCGCTAAATTAAACAAATTTAAAAAAAACAACGCTTTTTTTATAAAAGTGGCGGAGCTAAAATAATATAGGCTTATAGAAAAAAAAACCGAATATCAAAATATCAAAAAAATATCAAAAAAATATCAAAAAAATATAAAAAAATACAAAAATAAAAATAGGAAGAAATAACCTCACACTGTCGGTTTAATCCTATTTGTTGTCCTCAGTTTTAATACTCTGTAGAATATTGCTTTGGACTGCATCTTTCTTAACCAAGATATGGATAAAAACAAGCTCGACAGTATCTGGTTTAATTGAATGCGAAGAAAATGCTATTTACGACTTTAATGAATACTTCAATTGCTTCTCAGATTTAAATGGAGGTCCTAATAATCCTAATAGGACCCAGCCTCTTTTTGCTCTAATAGTGAACTCGGGCGCAACTTGTCATACCCATCTATCTAATATTGCACAAATTACTTCGTTGAAATTGATTTACCTTTTCAAGCAAAAAAGTGCCTAAGCGCGAGCAGCATATAAAGACAAGTTGAGCCATTGATTTAGATTTGTTCTCATATCTGGCGTTCGACTTCCAAATAATCTCTAAAAATATTCGACAGTACTCAATAGCGAAATTGATTGATCCATAATGGGAATCCAAGATCCACTGGCGAAGACTTTTCACTTACCTTTATCAATTTTATAGACACCATCATCGAAGGGGTACGGTACAACTCGCCTTTAAAATTTAAATTTTTGTTGTTCCAATTTGTTCATTTTGCAATTTCATTGTATCGTAAAACAACAACTCACATTTTGTCATTTTGTTTGTTATAAGTTCATTTCGTTTTTGATTGTTTCAATAATTTGTATTTCGTTTTGTAATTAGTTTGCCTTATGTTCATTTTGAATTGTTTTGCTTGGATCATTTAATTCTTATTTCGACCATAATGTGATACTTTTATGATCAGTCATAAAGGTGATGTCAAAATCAAACATTTGGACACTATGATGTGTAAATAAAAGTAAATAAAAAAAACTTGTTAAGCTGATAACGGTGGTTGGGTTGCCGACTTCGCGGATTTAAAAGGTTAAAACCATGGACGTCTCTATACACCGGACGGCCTTTGACATCACATGTATGTGCTAATAGCGCGGCTACGCGGCCTGTTCTTAACATAATAAGATTATAAATAGTTTAACAAATAAGAGCGCTTGGGCGACCCGCTTTTCGAGTTTGAAGTAAAGATGTCACCGATAGTACCTAATTAAGCCGGATACCGGATATTCGGTAAGTTACTAGATTATTTAAATTACTAGATATATCGCGGCCGGCGGTGAATATCTGGTCGAACGTAATGCATTCTGCGACGCAAACACTGATGTATTATTAATTTATTAATTTACATTATTAAAATACATCGAAAAAGAAGAAACTGTTCGAAAAACAACCATTTTATTATAAATGAGAACTTCATTAAAAACTGAACTCAAGAATCGTTTTGTCGACCACCAAAACTTTTAGACCCGATATCTAACGATTCAATATTAGCCAATCTTTCATCTTCGTGTGACAGCGTATGTCTACAACGAGCGGGTCTTTTCGGAAGCAGGCATCGTTTTCGAAAAGTAACTTAATCATTTGTTACCTTTCAATGCAGTTTTCATTCACCATAATTTGCCCTTATTTGAATTTAATTGAGTTCTAAATTGCCCATTTTAGTTTTATTAGGTATTAAACTGCTTGTTTATTCTTAAAAACAAAACTTTTGAGCTATATTTTTGGATGTTTCTTTTCTTCTTTTTCTTAATTTTGTTAAAGATACATTTTAGAGAGGGAATGCTTAATAAAGGTTGGCGAGATAGGTTAATCCCATCTAAATAACCAAATTCAACCCAATAAATCTTTAAAGTTAGGAAAGACTTAGAGAGAATTGGCTTGTTAATCTAAGCCTAAGTAAAGCAGTTAACGAAAATGCCAAACAAGTATAGGTAAAAGAAGGAAGGCGATGCAATCGGGTAACGAAATGATCCCAAGACAAGGTAAACAAAAAGTGGTCTGGGTGCGACCCGCAAGGTCCACCCGACTAACTTCCCAGTGGGATCAATATGATTTATGAGATTAGTTGGAAATTTTGAAATGTGGTTAACCATAAGATATGGTTAAGAATTATTTAGGTAATATTAAAAAAAACTCTTTAATATTGTTCATGGAAAATAAATGTTGTTAATAACAGTAAAGTGTTATATATATACATATATTAATGCATCCATTGTTATGAACACGGAGACCTGTAAATTTACATGTATATGAAATAACGCAGCACAATGTAATAATGATTTGCTTAACAACAAATGACAATAAATATTACAAATAAAGGCAAATTATTTTAGTTACTTATTTACTAACAAAAAACGGATAGACCGATTTCGCTGGAAACTTAACCAGTTCTGAGTTACGTAATTACGCTTCGAATAAACCCAGTCCCATGACAATATGATCTTTGGTTCTCGAGATAATCGCGGCGAAAGATAATTCCGATCGCAAATACGTACATACGTACATACGCACATACGTACATAAACACAGACAGACATCTAGCCTTAAAGGAGCAAGCAAGCGTAAGATCGCTCTCTCACCGCGTTATTATCGAGTTCAAGGACGTGGATGAGATTACCTCGAAAGACGACATATGCGAGGCAATTAAAGCGCAATTTGGTGACATTCTGTCCCTGCGGAAAGCATACGGCGGTACACAGACCGCAACGGTTAGTCTTCCAGCAGAAAGCGCAGGTAAACTGTTGGAAACAAGGAAAATAAAAATAGGCTGGGTTGTCTGCCGCATTCGTGAGCGGATATCGCTAAGAAAATGCTTCAAATGTCTAGAGTTTGGCCACCTAGCCAAACAATGCAAAAGCTTAGAAGATCGATCTAAGCTCTGTAGGAGATGTGGAACGGAAGGCCACTTAGCAAAAGACTGCTTAAAGGAGCCATCGTGCATGTTTTGTAAAAAGAACCACCCAGAACAGGCGAAGTATATAGCCGGAAGCAGTAAATGCGCGGTATTTAGGAGAGCCATCACCAGCAGAAAATCATGAAGATTATACAAATAAACCTAAATCACTGCGAAGCAGCCCAGGATCTCCTGGCACAAACAGCAAAAGATAAGGAAGCGGACATAATTTTGATCAGCGAACCGTACAAGACTCTCGATAGCAACGTTTGGATCTGTGACAAATCGAAAAAAGCTTCTATATGGATAACTGGAAGACATGCTTTCCAAGACACCTTCGAACAAGCGAACGGCTTCGTGCGAGCCAAAATAAATGGAATACATTTCTACAGTTGTTACGCTAGACCGAGTTGGACGACAAACGAATACCAAACGATGCTGGATAACCTGGCAAGGGATGCTTATGGACGGTCCCCAGTTATTATTGCTGGCGACTTCAACGCATGGGGAACAGCGTGGGGAAGCAAACTAACCAATGCCAGAGGACGTATACTTTTGGAAACATTTGCACCTCTGAACATAGGCTTGGCAAATAGAGGTCGAGTTAATACATATCGTAAGGCAGGAATGGGTTCGATTATAGTTATTACCTTCGCCAGTAACTCCATCCTACGAAGTATAAAGTGGCGAGTCAGTGAAGAATATACGCAAAGCGACCACCAAGCGATAATATTTGAAACTGCTGATAAAAGTAAACTAAAACATAGGGACGGGCTACAGTCCGCTTAGGCGAACTGTTGGATACCCTATTCTTATTCCTATCCCTCATAAGTGGGCGTGACAAAAGTCTAAGTATGGTTGAATTGTTAAGAACGCTCTACATATTTTGTTATACAACATTTAAAGGATTTTATCAAAAAAAACGCTCCCTAGCTCAAACTTGGGTGTTTCAAAAAAATTGTTTTATTTAATTGTGGGCGTGTCGGTAGGCGGATTTAAAAAAAATTAACACATGAGCATAAAGGGCCCCTAGAGGGTATATATTATAAATTTCAGCTCCCTAGCTCACTTTGAATTTTCAAAAAAAAAAAATAATAATAATTGTGGGCGTGCCAGTAGGCGGATTTTGAAAATATTTACACATGAGCATAAAGGGCCCATAGAGAGCATATATTATAAATTTCAGCTCCCTAGCTCAAACTTTGGATTTTCAAAAAAATTGTTTTATGTATTTGTGGGCGTGTCAGTGGGCGGATTTTGAAAATATTTATACATGAGCTTAAAGCGCCCCTAGAGAGTTAGGTTAGGTTAGGTTTGTGTGGCTGTCGGCAGAAGCCGACACACTTAGGCCAATTTAGGCCCATTGTGATACCACGTATGTATTATCTACCTCAACTCTGTAGATGGGACTGGCCTACGACACGCGGTTGTTCTCAAACGGTCCCCCATCTACGTACTAACCGCGCCCAACGTCGTTTAATTACGGTGATCTGACGAGAACCGATTAACTCGACGTGGTATGGTCGTTGGATAGCCCCTAGAGAGTATATATTAAAAATTTCAGCTCCCTAGCTCAAATTTTGGTTTTTCAATAAAATTGTTTTATTTTTTTTGTGGGCGTGGCAGTGGGCGGATTTTGAAAATTTTATATCCCGAGCAGTTTTAGGGGCCATAGGTCATATATAAAAAATTTCAGCTTCCTAGCTCAAAATTAGATTTTTTCCAACATTTGGTTTTTTTGAGTTTGTGGGCGTGTCTGTGAGCGGATTTCAAAAATTCTTAAACTTGATTATTTCGGGACCCTAGAGAGTATATGGTTAAAATTTCAGCTCTCTAGGTCCAGTTTAAAGGCCTAATTTTTGCCGACGGACGGACGGACGGACGGACGGACGGACATGGCTAGATCGACATTACTATCGATGCTGATCATAAATATAGTAACTTTTAGGGGTCTACGGGCAATATTAAGGTATGTTACAAACTATGCGTCAAAATTAATATACCCCTAGAATAGGGTATAAACACCCCAATCCAGCGGGACCAAAATGGAAAGACGCGCTCTTTGACAAGGATACGTTTGAAGAATTGATAAGCACAGACAACCAGAGACAGAACGAAAGGGCAGAAGCCATGTCGGCCCAACTCGTGCGTGCTATCACTACAGCGTGCGATGCAGCAATGCCCAGGAGAGTAAGCAGCAAAAAGCGTGCACCATGCTATTGGTGGAATGAGGACATAAAAACATTGAGAGCAGCGTGCCTAAGAGCCAGGCGAAAGGTCCAACGATCCAGAGGGAGAGCTGACTTTCAAGAACACCTGAATAACTTTAGAATAGTGAGACACGAACTAAAAAGGGCTATCAAGGAAAGTAAGGCAAAATGCTTTAAGCGTATATGCGAAGAAGCTGACATTAACCCCTGGGGAACAGCATACAGGATGGTTATGACGAAGCTGAAGGGCTGTAGAACCCCCCCAATAACATGCCCAAGAATGTTGAGATCTATAGTAGAACACCTTTTCCCCAAAAGACCAGCTACTATGTGTAGCATAATAAGAGAGGTTAATCCAGATGATATACCTGTTATTACTCTGGAGGAGCTGCTAAAGGCATGCAGCAGGATAGGTGACAGCAAGGCGCCCGGACCAGACGGAATCCCAAATAAGGCATTGAAGGTGGCTGTTACAAAGAGACCAGACCTCTTCATATCAACAATGTAGATTCGCCTAGAGGAAGGAACCTTTCCTGAGAAATGGAAAATGCAGCACTTGGTCCTGCTTCCGAAAGGAAAGAAGCCTCCAGGAGAACCATCGTCCTACCGCCCTATATGCCTATTGGACACCATGGGAAAAATCTTCGAGAAGATAATCTATAACAGACTTCTCGCAGTGGCTGAAGAGAAAGGAGCCATCTCAGACCGACAGTTTGGCTTCAGAAGATCGCGTTCTACAGTAAGAGCGTTGGTCCACATAGCTGAAAGTGCCATAGAAGGAGTAAGATGGCTCTACGCCACAAAGGAGTATTGTGCAGTAGTTACGCTGGACGTCAAAAACGCCTTCAATTCCGCGAACTGGTCATTCCTAAGAAGATCTCTCGCCAGAATGGATACACCATATTACTTGGTGAGGATAGTGACGGACTACTTTAACAACAGGAAGTTAAGGTATTATACCGACGAAGGAGTCAAATACTACAAGGTTACCGCGGGCGTCCCACAGGGATCCGTATTGGGGCCGCTTCTGTGGAACATCATGTATGACGGAGTCCTACGATCAATGCTACCTCGCGGAGTATCGATAATTGGATTTGCCGACGACATTGCCATCGTGACAGTAGCTAAACAGATCCATGAAGTGGAATCAGCTACAAATGAAGCAATTTCCAGGATAAAATACTGGCTAGTATCCGCCGGACTAGAACTAGCCGACCAGATCATCAGATCCAAAGAAGCAGTCAAATATCTTGGAGTCATGCTAGACAACAGACTGCAGGTCAAGACGCACGTGGAGTACATTACAACGAAAGCATCGCAAATACAGGGAACTCTCTCACGCATACTACCTAACATCGGTGGACCTGGATACGCTAGGAGGAACGTTTTATCAAAAGTAGTCAGTTCAGTCCTTCTTTACGCCGCCCCGGTTTGGGCGGGGGCACTAGCGACGAAAGCAATAAGAAGGAAACTATCATCCGCATACAGGCTTAGCGCGTTAAGGACAATCTGTGGTTTTCGAACCATCTCGGACGAAGCGGCCTTCGTCATTACTGGAATGATACCCATAGACATTCTAGCGGGCGAGATGTTGAGGATCTACAACAGAAAAACGCCGGGCGGACTAGATGCAAGTGAAATGCCAAGAATTAAAGCAGAAGAAAGAGCAGCTTCAATTGCTATATGGCAAACCAGGTGGAACAACACTACAAAAGGCAGATGGACATACAAGCTGATCCCGTCAATCGAGACCTGGACAAAGCGAGCACATGGAAACAGCAACTACCACCTTACGCAGTTCCTGACTGGCCACGGCGGCTACCGCAAATACCTACATCGATTTGGACACGATAGCTCGCCATCTTGCCCAGATTGTCCAGACCAGGAGGAAGACACGGAGCACGCAGTTTTTCATTGTATGCGATTCGTATCATGGAGAACGAATCTGCCCAATCCATCTTTCGTAATAGATTATATGTTGCAGTCGGAGGACAATTGGACGACAGTTTGTAATCTGGTAACAACTATCCAAAATGAACTGCGGAGAGTAGAAAGGCTAAGGAGAGCATCAGAAGCAGCAGAAGCGTCAGAAGCAACTGACACAAGACAAGACGCATAGCATGAATTGCTAACCAGCCCCGCGAAGTAATACCTAACGGCAGTCCCTCGGGGAGAGTGGTTGACGTCTGCTGGGTGTGGATTAGTACGTAGGCGCATTCCTGGCATCGATTATTCGGGTTTGCGAATCGTGCATGCCATCATTTGAAGATTACCACATCCATTGGCACAGCCAAAAAAAAAAAAACAGACAGACATCTCTCTAAAAACGGTGAATTTGGATTCTGGTGACCTTGAAACGTGATTCACAAAATCGGCCCCATTACAAGAACTTCCACTGGGAAGTTAAAAAGCAAAACAACTTTTGCGAAGTGAACAAAAATTATTGTGACGAAATGACAGTTTGTGAAATGAAAAAGGTGAAATATCATGCAGCCCCATTGAATATGTTTTTAGGAGATAAACGGAATAATTCATAGAAACCCATCAATTGCTCGTCCTAATAGGCAAGTAGCTAATACTCACCTTAAAGTACCAGTTAAGCTTTGTTAGCTCGCCTTTCCCAAGAGGAGATAAACAAAACAAACTAGGTTTATTTTTTAATGAATAAACCCTTCTATCACACCTGCTTTTCAATTCAACTGGGCATTTCATTCTGTGAAATCACTAGCATTACATGACAAGTGTTACATCCATATGTTGTATCCATAAGCATCTACAGTTTCGCTCCATTATACAAGAGCTGATTTTACGTGCGACGAAATTTAAATGAAAATGGATTCACGTGATCGAGTTTTTTTTCCATTAATGGCGTTGAGCATGAAACATAAAGATACAAAGAGTACCTATATAACTAAGTTAAATCAAAAATCAACATTAGAAATAGTGCCGCGCACTTTCTAACAATTAAGATAAACAATTTCAAGTCAGGTAGTCATACTGTAGCGGGCCAATGCAAATAAATTTGTTTTTTACGGAAATTTATGTCCAAAAGAGAAAGATGTACATATAAGCTTTCAAGTTCACTCACCCTATATAGGGTCGCAGAAAAAGCTGTTACAAAATTCCAGTTACTCTGGGTAATTTCTTTGAAAGCGCATGGCACCAATATTAGCCGTGTTTCTTTGCACGCGGATATAGGCATGGCATTAAAAAACGACCATCGCCGCTTAAGAATTCATCAAAAAAAAAACTTGGCAGCACATGCACCGCGACACAGCTGTAAGTTGTAGTTAAGAAATTTGTATTGAAAATCCTGAAATTGAAAGATATTTATTTCCGCCAATTGAAATTTTGGCATCATATTCTAAAATTATAAAAAAACAATTACACATTAACAGATTTGCTAAATTCAATTACTCTTAAAATTAAGTTTAAAAAATACTAATAATAAAATCGGGAATAAAATATTCGGCGGGATGTGTCAGTGGTGGGCGGGATGTCAAACTTTGACTTTTCCTGAAAAATTCATCAGAAACGAAGAAAATGGATTTTGGAAGCACTGTTTATCCCCGCTAAAGGACTTAGCGGCGATAACTATCATACATAATATTTTTTATTTAACTTTTAAATTTTATACAATTGGCTTAAAACTAGTTACTTAATGGTTGACAAATTATTAATAATATATAGCTTGTTGGCTCAACAATAGGGGCCCAACGGCTTACAATGTATTTTTTTTATGTAGATTATAAATGTATTACATTAATAGTGGCTTGATTTATATTAATATTACAAAATTGGCTTTGCGGTTCTCGTGCTGTTTGGACACGGTTGTCAATGATTTCGGATGGTTGTGGGTTGTAGGGTGTCACCGGGGATTTATCCTCGGTGGTGGTTGGTGTCGACTGTGTCGTAAAAGGGATAGCTGATCCAGTTGTTGTCTATCGGGAACATGCCTTCGTTTCGCAGCGCCATGACGCCAAGATATCGATGTTCCGGTATGAGTTGGCTCTCGCTTAATCTTCTTACCAATGGATTTGGATGGGTTGATATACTTTCTAGCAGCTTTTGGTATAATTCCACCATGTATCTTTCCAAGGGCTTCATATTGGCTTCTTCGTAAAGACGGCTGCTGCGCACATGTCTTCTTCGGATTGGGTCAAATTGGAGTCCAGTGCAAATCCTCAGCATTTTCCTCTCGAAGATGGCAAGTTTCTGCATAAATGTCTTTGAAATAGTGTACCAAATTGGCAAGGCGTATGTTATGACTGGCCTTATCAGTTGCTTGCATAACAGTAGTTTTGTACTTTTACTGAGACCATTTTGTTTCCTCATCAATGGGTAGATTCGATGGAATGCGAATGTGGCCTTCTTCAGCACTGCCTTTGAGTGAGGGTTAAATCGTAACCTCTCGTTCAGATGGACTCCAAGGTACTTCACATCGTTTTTGGTGGATAGCGTCGTGCCATCTGGTAATCTGATGACAACGTTGCGACAGTTAGAGACTGACCGGCCTTGGGTTCTTCCAGTGATTGGTCTTCTTACGCATAACAGTTCGGATTTGTTGGTGTTTATCCGAATTCCCCATTTTCGGTAGTAGGAAAAGTTGCTTCTGACGTGGTCTTCGACTCTTGATGCGGCTATTGCTGGGGACAAGGAACTGCTGTATGTGACGGAGTCATCTGCGAATAAGCAGCTTTGTGTGGTTCCCTGGAGACGGGGTTGGTCGGACGTATAAATGTTGAAGAGCAGTGGTCCTACCTTAGAGCCTTGAGCTACACCGGCTCTGATAGGTCTCGTCCTTGACCGGCTATTACCGACTTGGACAAAGAATGACCTAGAGTGGAGAAAGCTGTAAATAATTTTAATAATATTAGTAGGGAAATTAAGCTGGGTAAGTTTATGAATAAGCCCTTGTATCCAGACGGAGTCAAATGCCTTCTCCACATCCAGGAAGCATGCGACAGTGACTTGGTGGTTGTTGAGGGCCCTTGGAGTTTCATCAAAGGGTGCAAGGCTGAGTGCTTCTCGCGAAATCCAAACTCTATATCTGGTAGGAGGCGATAACTATCCCCGCTAAAGTAAGCGTATATAGGATAAGTTGTTGTCGTATTTTACATGCAAATTTCAAATTATCCCCATATCCGCGTGCAAAGAAACACGTCTATTATTAGAAGTAGCTGCTCGCTAAGAGATTTAATGACACTTCATGATTTTTCAATTAAATGAATCTTAACCGAATATTTTATGCGAAATTTGATCGAACGGAATAAAATCAATTTACTTTTCAACTAATCGGATTTTTTGTTTTTTTTTACTTACAGTTTGTGGACCGCCAGCTGTTCCGTTAAATGCGAAAGTACAGACAGTATCCGGAGAGAGTGGCATCCTGGAAGCAACATACGAATGTGATTCGGGCTATGAATTGTTTGGCCCTCGCATAATTAAATGTGATCCAAAGTCCGGCTGGGAGAAAGAACTACCGTTTTGTGGAACTAATGTGGCCTATCGGAAGCCGGTTAATCAAAGTTCGTACACTAGGGCGGGACCAGCTGGCTATGCAAATGATGGTAATCTGGGAAATCAGGTAGGAGGCATTCTGTTTATTCGAGTTTCTTTTCGTGTGGTAAACTAAAATTGTTTGCATAAAATATGAATTGGGTTTATCGATTTGGAGTGTAGGTACGTGCCTATGTATAAACTTTCCAGTGCCTGTGATTGAGATGAGGTCATAATTTTTAGTGTTTTCCAGTGAAGTGGATTAATTTAATTAACACATTTTTGTGATAACGAAGTGTATTTATTTCGAGACAATTGTGTTGACAGTTTACAATATGGAGATAGCCATAAATAAACACAATTCAATCCTTTAATATTTTCATAATAAAAGCGACATTATTAGGTTAGGTTGAAGTGGCAGTCGACCGAAGACGACACCTTTAGACCAATAAAAGGTCCTTTGTGATACCACGTGGATCTATCTTCTCCCTACTCGTTGAACCAGTTGGAGCTTTTAATAGTCATTGTTTAAAAGATCATTGAGATCATTATAGAAGAAACCTCTCAGAAAGAGAGCAGGGTAGATGCAGAGAAGGTGGAGAAAAGTCTCCTCCTCCTCGCTTAGACGAGCTTCTGCAGAAGTTATTTATGTCGACGCCAAGTTTTGTTGCATGCTTGCCTATGAGACAGTGTCCGGTGATGACACCAATTGTAGCACCAATGTGCAGTGTGTTCAGAGAAATCAAACACTTAGAACGTTTCAGATCCAGTTTTTTCCCAAATAAGTATTAATACTAGTCCACATAAGGTTAGACTTCTCGATGGCATCCCTCTAAAACATGAGCTGGCATGTAGCAATTGGAATTCCTAAGTGACTTTTATCAGGTAGAATGGGCAGTATGGTTGCATGTTTGGCGAGTTCATCAGTCCTACAATTCCCTGAAATGCCTTTGTGCCCCGGCACCTAAAACAGGTGAATGTTAAACTGCTCCGTCATTTCCGCGAGAGATAATAGCAGTTTAGCACTACAATGGAGTTTGTAGAGACAGAATCCAATGATTTTACAGCGGCTTGACTCTCTGAGAAGATTCAGATGTCTTCAGCGGATACCACGTTGATCTTCTGCCACGATGGGACTTATGACTTAGGACCTATAGTGCTCATGGAAACGAAAAGAGAGGCTGAGGTGTAGCCTGTCAGAGAACACACCTCTACCAACCCCATCGTCGGTTTTGGATCCATCAGTGTTAAAGTGGATGGATTTATTTTCGGCAAAGGGGCCTTTCACCCAGAACGACTTGGGAAGATGGTGACTTGCAAGTTCTTGTCAAAACGTAACAGTGAAGAGAAAAAATTCAGTTTTGTGGGGGCTGGCACCTAACCCACAACGATCTGCTCATATCTTTAGCTTGTTGAGAGCGTTCTGGACAAGTTCTTTCAGGATGTTTAGGTGCTTTCCTGAGACAACGATTGCAACGTCATCTGCATAGGCTATGCAATCACTCTGCAGCCTTCCCTTTCCAGGCACAATAGCAGCTCGTTTACCACAAAGTTTCAGAGAAGGGGGAGAGGACTCCGTCTTTTGGGGCTCCTCTGCTGACAGATCTGCGGGCAGATGTCACACACAGTGACCCAGTATTGAGTTAATAAATTATATAATATAAATTATAAGTGCTCAAACGAAATAGCCAGTTGCATTCCTACCCTTGAACATTTCAACCGCAATACAAGGAATGCAAGGAATGCTCATCACTTCACCCTCAAGCCTGTGTTCGGACGTACAGTGAAGTTCAAAAAATCTTTCTTCAGCCGTACAATACGAATGTGGAATGCTCTTCCCCGCTCCATTTTCCCTACACATTGTAACTTACAAACATTAAAACCAACGTGCATCGGCATCTCTCCTCTTCTACTCACCCTAATTTCCTTAACGCCCACGCTGTGTAGCTAATACATTATAAGGGTCCCAACAAATCCCTTTAGTGCGCGCTTATTATAAATAATAATAAAAAAAAAAAACCGGGTTGTGAGCAGTAGATTAATTAGCTCACCAAGTGAGTCATCTGTTTTCAGAGTTGACAGTATATTTGCGATCGCAGATGTTTTGACGTTATTAAAAGCGTCTTAAAAATCAAGGAAATAAAAACGATCGAATGACAACGTTTCGACCATACCAGTCTCTGCCTATCTCTGTAGATATGATAGAGACACCTATCGTCAAACGATCATCACCTTACGTGATCTGGCGCCAGGAAATATTGAGAAGTAAGATTAGTATTTGTACCATTCCATGATAGATTCAAATCAGTTGGTACTGTCATATTCGAACGAGAGATCCTGCGATATCTCGTGAACGAAAAATCCGCAGAACAACCTCAGGACATAAAATCAGGTATAAGCGTATAAGGCTAATGTTAAGGTACCCTTTTTGACTGTTATCTACATAATTAGTAGTACTAAACGCATAAGGCGACTAAGGCTAAAGAAATAAACAGTAAATGCTGCAAGGAATAAGCAACGCTTGCATTTTGTCGAACACCTACACGACCTTGGCAGTTTTGCAAAATATTTTTAGAAGCTGGACGCTGTTTTCAAAATCTTCGGCTTTGATGTTGAGCTTTGAGCGACATTTTTTTTCGATGGTTACTTCATAAAAAGCGAACATAAAACAAAAGTTCACATACACATAGTCCAAAAAAATCTCATTACAGCAGTTTATTTTTTCTTTATTCTGTGATTAAATATTGAATTCGAAAAAAATCAATCTGAAAACCACAAGAAATTGAAGAAATAAAAAAACATGACATTTTTTATTGAAAGAAACAAAATTTTATTTAAAAAAACTAAAATTAAAAAAAATAATTCACAGCAAACGCATAAACCATACCAAAAAAGACTCCGTAAAATTCATTTTTTCATTGATTCTCTTTAAAATAAAAGTGAAAAAGTTAACTATGCGCAACAAATGACGAAACTTATAAGCTAGGTGGACCTGCCTGTTCTTTATGACTTCCTGCAGTGGGTTCCTCATCAAATGAACTAGTTTGGAAGTCGTATCCGGGAAATCTCATTCCATTCCTCAAGTAAGATGGATTACAGTTTAGCTTTGTTGAAAAATCTCTGCGCGAAATTGCAGAGGTAGTTAAAAGACCTCGTTCCTCTATCCAGGTTGGAGACGCCTTTCTTAACAACAGGTCATTGCGATGGATTGAAGGCTGCAGTATCTCAGGCATATTATTTTCACGGGTTCCCGTTAAAAGTAAATAAGTAAAATCATGTACTCGTATATAAAAGGTCTTTTATTAGCGACTTGACAACTTCAAACATTCAGTGTGACCGCACCCTTAAACCGATTACCGAACTGTCAATGACAAAATATTCAGTAAAACGAAGGAGTTCATAGTAGTGACAAAATTTGAGTCAGAATATACGCTGCTTGATGTTGCCGTGTCAAACAGATTATGTTTTGCCCGAAGTGTGGAGAATATTGCTGCAGTAGAGGCGTCCATCGCAAACCAGCCAAATCAGTCAATTTAACGGCGTTTTCAAGAATTGGGTCTCTCCCAGACCACATTAGGCGTTTTTCTTTTTTAGCTCCGAGCGGGGCACTGAGCTGTCAAAAAAAGAACTGTGTTACTTTTTTAACTCGGAGCGCTCTGAGCACAAAATTTGTATTTCTTTTTTATCTCTGAGCTAGCTCAGGGCTCGCTCGATGAGCTCGATTGAAAATGACCGAGCACATCGATAGAAAAGCTGAGCGCGGATGACTTTATTCATTATTTGATCTTTTTCCATAGTTTATTTACTAGAAATTATAATTTAAATGGAACAATCCTTGACAAACACCAATTTCAGAAGCAAACCTGACTATTTTGAAAATTAATAAAAAAAAATTATCTAATGACAGTTCAGTCCCCAATTCTGTTTCTTAATTAGCTCGGAGCGCTCAGGTTACGTTCAGCTCGGAGCGAGCTCTGATCGCTCGGGCCCCGCTCTGTTCCCCGCTCTGGGTTAAAAAAGAAAAACGCCTATTATGGCGATTTTTGCGTAAGGATCTTGGCCTAAGCCCTTACAACATCAAGCTGACTCAAGAACTAAAGCCACTTGATCATATCGCATCCTCAGTGCAAAAGAGCGATAAGTTCAAAAATGTGATTTTTGAGTTAGTGTTGGTCTCACAGAAACCTTTAATTTAAGGTGCTTGACGTTCTCATGTTTAAAAAAATAGCTATGATATGGCCATAAATCAAAAAATTACGACATTATAACTTTCGAAGTAGCTTGCATTTTCCAATGTAAAACTGAGCTAACACGAAATGTTACACTATTTTTCATCTCAAAAGTGACATGATTCCAGAGTAATACCGACGCAATCCAAAATGACTCTAATAACCAAGTTTATTTTTGCTGTTTTAAATTAAAAATCTATTCAAGAAAGCGACATTACGAAATATTCCCTTCTACTATTCAACTCTAAAGACTCTTTTCCAAGTGCAAAACAGATACAAAACAATTTTTTTCAAATTCTTCTAATGCAATACAGCGATAAAACAAAATATCTCTTCTACTTGTCTCCTAAAATTTGTTTGTGCTAAAGAGCGACAAATGGCAAAAAATACAATTTTTTCAATCGAAGAAAGCGACAAGTCAAAATTTGGCGGGACTTTTCATTATTCCAAGACCAAGACTTATTTTCTGAAAGTATTGTGAAATATTTTGTGAGTTGGTCTCATACCATTTGAAGTGCATTATAAAATAATAAAATGGGAAATTCTCGCGGTTTAGCTATTTTGAGAAGGGTAAGAGAATTTTCTATTAGTCTACAAGGAAATGTTAAAATTTAGAAAGGCAAATTTTTTAGTGTGCAAATTCAAAATCATTACAAAATTTTGTCGAAGGTATAAGGAGAAATGTTAACAAGGTACCTTCCTACCACTTTTGTGCTCTGTGCCTGTGGGTATATTTTTTGAAATTAAATTTTTTTCCTTATAATAGGAGTCTGAAAATTGTAATAATCATCAAAATATAGAAAAACAGGAAGAATTAAGTCATTTGGGTAAAATTATAGACACTTCCAATTTGGAGATTTATACGTTATATGAATTGGACATCAGTGACATGTGACTCGAACAAGACGGTGCCACAAGCCACACGGCGGGTGCAACAATCGAGTTATTGAAGTCTCAATTCGGTGAACGTGTTATCTCGAGAAACGCCTCAAGACTTTTTTTTAAGGTGCTACATAATCATTGGTCTATGCCAACAAGAGGACGAAGTTAGAGGAGCTCAGCGCCAAATATTCACAAAGTGAAATAATTCCAATAGCTAAAATTTGGCCTTATTTGACTTTTACAAAGCGAGATAAAGCCAAATGTTTACATTTCACTCCACCTATAGTGTGCGAATGCAGGATAAATAGCCACCATGAACGAAAAAGGAATGCCACTAAGCAAAATGATTGTATTCTGACACAAAATCATACAAAAAGACGATGCAACAAAGCGCATGCTTAATTATATTTTTTGGTCGCTAAAATCGAAGCCGAAAGCGCTTCTTTAACAATGCTACCTGAAATGTACAACAAGGTTGGAATGATTTCGGTGAAAAGTTATTTGTTCCAACGAAAAAAAAAATTGCCGTCAAAGTACCAAGATAACTGGAAAAAGCGTTGCTTAAATCAGTATTTTCGAAAATCACCGACCTTTTTGAAAAAAACTCGTGGATTTTTTAACATGACAATAGCCCTATTCTTACGACTTGAGTGCTTAAATCCTTCATTGAAAGTCGGAACTTCAAATAAGAGAAAATGTGTGTGGCTGCCTCACGCTTACAACAAGATAAAAGGAGGCCCTGGTTCCCGCCATCAAATTGGCATGTAGTGAGGGTTCCTAAGTTCCAAAAGGTAAAAAAAAATCGATGTTGTAGGGATACTTTTTTGATACAAGCAACTTTGATGAAAATGTCAAAAATGTGTGAGGTGCGGACATGAACGTAAAAATGTATTTATTTATTTTCCTGATAACAAACAAATTTCTTTTTATTAAATAGGATATGCGTCAAAATGAATAGCCCTTAGATAATCTAAATTAAACAAATTGTTCTACCTTTTTCAGAATCCTGATGGCCAACAATGTTCAGAAACACAGAAGGAACCATCTCCATGGTGGCGAGTGGATTTACTTACACCACAAGCAGTACGCGTTGTGCGCATTACAACCCGTGGTTGCTGCGGTCATCAGCCCTTACAGGACCTGGAAATTCGAGTGGGCAATAGTAGCGCAGATCTTCAAAGAAATCCACTTTGTGCCTGGTATCCTGGCACCCTAGATGAAGGGATAACGAAATTGTTTACTTGTGCCCGGCCTCTTGTAGGACAGTATGTGGCTATTCAATTGGTTGGCGTCGAGGGAAGTCTCAGCCTTTGCGAAGTGGAAGTTTTCACCAACGAAGAGTTCTCCATCGAACGGTGTGTCAGTCCCAAGTTAAGTGTAGATACAGTTCTTTCAACGTTCGCCAAGACATGCTACGAGTTCCATGTGACACGTGGAGAGAGTTTCGAAAAAGCTCAAAAGATGTGCAAGTCAACAGGTAAACATTTAACCCTCAACTTTTTATACGGAATTATGATCATTGTTCAAACAGGTGGAGATCTTGTTCACGATTTTCGTGGGCCTGCCAGTGACTACATTCTCACCGAGTTGGAACGGCGTAAGTTGGAGCTTAAAACTCAACTCGTTTGGATTGGAGCACAAAAGGAACCGGGCATTACTTCGCGTACTTGGAAATGGGTAAATGGTAAGTTCACACTTGAAGTCGTATTTCATTATGTCCCGTGTTCAGATCATAAATCATAATTTATTGTCCATTAAATTTTTTGGACAATTTTCAATTAGCAGTGACCAATTCATTTTGCATAACTGACACCTGCGTTCTTGCCGGAAAGTCGACCAAATTTTAAGGTTCTTTGTGTTTTTTACATTTTGTTTATTGATCTGTCTACTTTTGTTGAAGTTCGTGGTGAATTTGAGTTACCAATAAAACGCGGTTTGCTTGTTAGCTTCATATTGGTAGTATGGGATTAGATAGAGGTAAGGTCAACATTTAAAGCACTTTCTGATGAGCAATCTATTTTTGGTAATGTTGCGACTAAAAAACTATTAAAGGAAAGTGCGTGCAAATGTACATTACATACATATGTACTTAATATGCAGCATTAGTTAATTCAAATAGTGATCAATGGCCTTTTTCATTAGGCAGTAGAATTTCAATGTGGACAGTTAATATTTTTTTATTAAAAATAAAACAAGTGAGAAATAATTTTATTACGCTTTTCCTAGTAGAAGCCAGCTTCTTATGCTAAAACAGTGCCTGAAGATGCTACTTAATGCTGTTTGCCCGGGGTTTTTGATTTTTAGCTAATTGAGGTCCAAATTACAATAAAAAAATATTAATTTACTTGTTTTTCTGCTTGAATTAACGCTTGATGAATATCGATTTATTTTATATTGTGTTCTGTGTTGCACTGAGCAACTTCATGTTGCTTATTAAGCTCATAAATGTATTTGCATCTTCTTGATTATCCCCTTACCTTACGTAATATTAATGTTGGATCATATTGTAACTTGTCTTCGACATTAAAACAGAAGTACGGTTATTTACAGGCCCGGCGCGAAAACAGTCCAGTTTCAGCTGGCCAAAAAAGATTCAAAAGTAGACGTTTTGTCTTGAGTAGAAGACAAGAGAGGAGTAATAAGAAGGCAACTAGGTACGTCGATCTACCGATTTCGCTGAAAGACTGTGAGCTTCAATTTTGCCGGTATGCTCCTTGTTCTGAGCATGGATACAATCCATATTCTAACATATGTTGACAATGGTCTTCGAAGAGATGAAACTAATTGGCATGAGGCGTTTGGCGGACTGGTATCTTATGCTAACATAGATGTATGAATCCTACTCGAACATGCCTGCATGACTTGGGGAATATGGTTTAGAAGGGTGCATCTATACCATTCGATTTTTATACAGAAAAACTGTAAAATGGGAAGCAAACATTTAATTTATAGAATCTAATCCCTTGTGCACTTGCCTATTTGCGTTGAAAAAAACAAACACTCGTAAGCGTGAGTAAAAAATTAGTTGATTTACTGACTTACGACTCATATGTTATTCGTTTCTATCGTCCGGCATGCACGAAATAAATATTGGGCATTATCGGCCCATACAGGGCCTATTCCCTTGCCTTGCAAATTGAACGCGTCCATTGTCTCCCCAAAACCCAAATCTTTTCCATACAACTAATCTCTATATTGAACCACAATGGACAACCAAAAGCGATAAGGCCGTTCCTTATAATGGCATATAACCTTCACTTGACTCCAGAAGTTGACTGCTGTGAAACAGTCCCCTTGTCAGAGCATTCTTGGCCCCAGCCAATGTCGGACACAAATTTCGACGCGGCATGAAGAGTCAGGCCCCGTCGTGAAATCAAGCTGGTTTTCCGGAATGATCTTATTGTCCTCGACCCACTTCAACAGGGCTCTTTTGACCAATTTTTCCAAGAACTTGCTAATATTCGGAAGCGAAATAATCGACCGAAGATTGGCAGGGTTCGTCTTATCTTTACAATTTTTCGAGATTGGGTATACCAAGCTACCTTTCAATGTGCCGGATAACGCCCGTTAGTAAGCGCATGGTTAACCACAGCCTCCAGGGGCACCATCCACCTCCGCCGACTTTAATTCTTAAGTAACTCGAAGATGCACAGAAGATCATCTTTCGGAACGAAAAAGTACGATATATCTCCTCCATTGACGACAACTTCATTAGCATGGTTTGCATCATTGAATACGGTGTGGTTGTTATTCTCAGTTCGCTTATTCTCCAGTTCGGTGCGCAAATATAAGTGGCTCACCAGAGCCATATTCTCATTTCCGTAGTAACGGTGAACAGAATTGTTCCTGGCCCACTGGGCCCTCTACGTTGGGCTTGTATTTACACTTAGCTTCAACTGAATAAGCATAAACATTTTCTAAGCTACGTTGTCCATTTTTTCAAAACCTTGTGCCATAATATATCATTTGACGATGCAAACTGTTTGCGTATGATGTTGACAAAATAAATCGGAATGAATATTTCAAAAAGTACCGCTATTTTTTTTCTGGTTCCCTTGCAAATCATTCAATATGGAAAAATGCAGTTTTATTTTGCGTCAACTGAAACAACGCAAACAGTTTGCATCATCAAATCGCCTTGCTCCCCAGTCTGCCACTTCTCAAATTTACATAAAACAAAATACTTGCTGATAAGAACTGATAAAGAAAACGTCGAGAGTGTTCCTTCTCATTATATGGATATACTCTCAGTGTGACCCCCTCTCAATATCAATTACATTTCATACTCTATTTTTCCCAATCTCATGCGCCACAAAAAAACATAGGGACGGGCTACAGTCCGCTTGGGCGAACTGTTGGATACCCTATTCTTATTCCTATCCCTCATAAGTGGGCGTGACAAAAGTTTAAGTATGGTTGAAATGTTAAGAACGCTCTACATCTACATACTTTGTTATATAACATTTAAAGGATTTTATCAAAAAAACGCTCCCTAGCTCAAGCTTGGGTGTTTCAATTAAATTGTTTTATTTAATTGTGGGCGTGTCAGTAGGCGGATTTAAAAAAAAATTAACATATGAGCATAAAGGGTACCTAGAGAGTATATATTATAAATTTCAGCTCCCTAGCGAAAACTTTGAATTTTCAAAAAAAAAAAATTAATTGTGGGCGTGTCAGTAGGCGAATTTTGAAAATATTTACACATGAGCATAAAGAGCCCATAGAGAGTATATATTATAAATTTCAGCTCCCTAGCTCAAACTTTGGATTTTCAAAAAAATTGTTTTAGTTATTTGTGGGCGTGTCAGTGGGCGGATTTTTTTTTATCCCCGAGCAGTTTTAGGAGTCATAGATCATAGTCATAAAAAATTTCAGCTTTCTAGCTCAAAATTCGAAAATTTTGTTTTTTTGAGTTTGTGGGCGTGTCTGTGGGCGGATTTCAAAAATTCGTAAACTTGATTATTTCGGGACCCGAGAGAGTATATGGTTAAAATTTCAGCTCTCTAGGTCCAGTTTAAAGGCCTAATTTTTGCCGACAGACGGACGGACGGACGGACGGACATGGCTAGATCGACATTACTATCGATACTGATCATAAATATAGTAACTTTTAGGGGTCTACGGGCAATATTAAGGTATGTTACAAACTATGCGTCAAAATTAATATACGCTTAGAATAGGGTATAAAAACAACACAAACTACGAAAGGTGCACAAAAAAAAGCACACAGCACAAAAGGTACAGAGAGAGAAACAGATTTTTGCCGCACAAATTTTCCTCCACTCAACGCTGGGAAAATCTAACGATCTAGCTTCAATCGAACATTTTACTTTTTTTGAATTGTATAAAATTTATAATTTAATGCTTATTGTTCAACTTCAGGATAACCAACAAAGATGATTTATATCTTAAAATCTTTGTACATAATTGAACTTTATATTAAAAAAATCCTATTTCATTTGGATGAGGCATTCCAAAGCTAGGAGCTAGATATCATTCGAGAGTTACAACTTTTCTTAGATATCAGCTTAGATCTCCGCTTCTGGACAGCGGATGAAGCATTTTCCCGCGGTAAAAAGTAGCCTAGGTCCATTCTCGGGCTCTAAGTCTAGACTATCTGTGTACCAATTTTCATTTAAATCGGTTCAGTAGTGTTGGCGTTAAAGCGAGACAGACAGACAGACCGACAGAGTTACTTTCGCATTTATAATATTATATAAATATATATAATAATATTATAATATAGTATGGAAGTATGGATTGTAAAACAATGCTTAGGAGTTGACTGTAATCACCAGGGTAATGTTTCAAAAATCTACGAGTCATTGTAAACGTTAGATGCGGGGCTAGACAATAAATTATTCAGTTGAATTTAGTACATCGAAAGCTTAAATTTGGATTTCTTTCCTTCTGTGAGAGTTGAATCCTAAATCCCATATAAATCATTTTTCTGAAGTACAAACAACAGTTATTTCAAAAAGAATGATAATTAATGTTTGCGTATATTTTTAAATTAATAATTATTTAAGTTCATACGAACGTGTGAAACTACAAAAACTTTAAGAACAATAGTTCTCTGCTTTCCCTTACGAAAAAAATAAAAATGTTCATTGTTTCGGCTGTCTTCGGCATAAACATACATAAGTACCTGCATGTATTGTGTACGAAAGTGAATTGAATAAGCATAATATTTTTTTTTGTTTGAGTTGGTAAAATGTGTCATAAGAAACTTAATTTCTGTGAAGAAAAATCAACACATACATCATAAGTGCGATACCATGCATTCGTGTGAGCTGTCAGTACAACTGAGGACTACGTATGGTTAATTTTAAACTGTGAGAATATAGGCAGAGTTACCGATGTGGCATTATCGTATAATTGTGGCATATTTGCTTTAAAGTGCCACTGTGGCATGAACTAATTGAAACGGCACTTTGGCCAGAACAAATCAATCAGTTCTGGACTTGCGCGTATTACGGAAATGAGAAAATTGTGTTTGTTGTTCGCTCAAAATGTCAAGATACTAGCTAGTAGCTACATAAGCATCCCCAAACTGTCTGTTCAAAAATGTTAAACCGGTGATTTATTGACATAAAGATAGTGAAGATAGATATAAAATATATTCTTGAATAAAATTCTCTACGCAACCTATTAATAGAGAGAAAGGAATGACAAATTGTTCTCTCCAACCTCTACACCAAAAAGAAGATTTCTGGCTGGCCGATGACTGAGCGCTCTGGGACTTGGATTTCCTTTTTACTTAAAAAAAAAAGTTACTGCGAATCAAAGAAAAGGCTTTCGAAATCAGAGGTTCGCAGCACAGTGTTGAAGTGAGAGCGATAAGTTTGTGTTTGAAGCATGAAGTCGAAGAACGACGTATTTATATTCGCGCCCCAAGGATCAACATACACAATTGTTTTTTCACTTTTAACATTGCTGCTTGTTTTTGGAGAGCAATTGCTAAGTTGTGGGATGGCGTAGTCATAAAAGATTATTTTGATATTTCCTTTCAACCCGGAATAGGGCGTTCAAGTTTGTACCCAGTCACAGTCTCCAGCAGCTAGTTCTCAAACTTGTTTATCATGGCTCTTAATTTTCACAGATATTTTTATCATTTTTAACATATTTAGCTGTTTTGGGTTTGTGTAAAGTGTGTTCACAAACTTATCGTAGGTACTTGCAAACTTACGCTACGCAAGGCGAAGCCGGGCGACGTTTGGACCATAACCCTCTTATTTCACAGCATCTTTGCCATTGCGCCCAAGCTAATGCTGGTGTTATTGCATTTGTGTAACCCATGAATATTCGGGTTTGTCTCTCTTTGAAATTTGGAAAATATACTCCCTAGGGGCCCAAATAAATCCTTTTAAAATCCGCACCATTGACCAGCCCGCTATTCAGAAAATAAACCCGTTTTATCGGAAAAATTGATATAAACAAAAATCATAATTTTTCTCAAAGTATATAGGCAAAGTCTTTCCCAACAACTCGCCCAAACATCGCTGTATGCCACACCCTCATTTTGGGGTCGTTTTTGACATAGTATTGTTTTTTCGATGAAATCTTACAAATAACGTAAAAAAACAGTAAAACCAAAATACGCAAACAATATTCTTCTTAACAACTCGCCTTACCAACATTTTTAAATGCTGGACATTTTAAGATTTTTTTTTAATTAGACCATTAAATAGGAATATGGAAAGGGTATCCAACAGATCGCCCAATCGGACTGTAGCCTTTCCTTATTTTGTTGAAGATGGGTTCTTTGAGGTGAAGTCTTCCTTGAATATTGAAAATTCTTTTCAATCAAGCTAAGTATCTTCATCTCAGCTGCCGCTAATTTGCCCTCATACTTTGTGTACGCTGTCCAACGTTATATGAGCGCCGGGCATACAACTGTGGTGGCTTGAAGTTTTCCTTCTTGGCTTTGGGAGCATTTTTCGATCACAGAAGATGCTGCAACTTTAAAAAAATATAAAAATATTAGGCATTAACGGCCCATACAGGGCCAAAAGCCTAGCTTTTTAAGCCGAATACGAATGGCAAATTTGAGAAGCTTCTCACGATAATTGATGCACTTGGATGTTTGTCAGACGTTCGGAAAAGGTGGGCCAGTGGAACAAACTGTAGGTATTAATTGGTCCGGGCGGGATTTGAACCGGGGACCTTTCGATTAGTAGTCCGACACACTAACCACTGAGCCACTGTGCCCGACAGATACAACTTTATACACCTGAAATAGTTCGAAATGGATCAAGGCATGTGCAACACAGGTGCTCTGTTTTTTCTGACTTATACGATGGCCATTTACTCCAAATTTTTTTTTTTTTTTGTTTTGAATGAATAACCTTACATTCCTTACCACGTTAAGTGAACGGCTGGAGTTACAGCGCTGTTTCACGGTTAGCCACAACCGATCATCAGACTCCTTCTGTGGTGCTGGTCTGTCTTTTTCCTTCATTTTATCCCGAAATTCCATTTCTTCCACTGGGATTCGAACCTAGACCAGCGTCTTCTCAGGCAAGCACTCATGCACTGTGCCATTGAAGCCACGAGTTTATCCAGTTTTTATTTCAATTTTCTTGGACAAACTTTGTTCCTGTAAGTATATTATGTTATTCATTCTGGTTTTTTCTTTCTATTTTTTTCTCTAATTCTATTCCATTTCGACAAGCATAGTTGGACTGAAATGGGTGATAGAGAGGGTGAAAGACTTTTTGACATTGTATTTGTCGGGATAAAATGAAGGAAAAAGACAGACCAGCACCACAGAAGGAGTCTGATGATCGGTTGTGGCTAACCGTGAAACAGCGCTGTAACTTCAGCCGTTCACTTAACGTGGTAAGGAATGTAAGGTTATTCATTCCAAACAAAATAAAGGAATTGACGGAAAACAAAAATTAAAACCAGGAAAAATTGTGTGGTATCACATAAAAAACCATTAATCGTACTTCCAAAACATCAACCCATAAATTACCTGCTCATTTCAGTTATTTATGATGGTTTCATTTACTTTGGGTCAGTCACATTTCCTTCAAAGATCGTCAAGGACTACAATAGAAAATCAAGGACTTGCTGTGCGACGCTTCCCTGGTGTACACTTAGATTGGGCAATCCTCTGTGACTCCAGCAGGGAATCTTACTTTTATCTTTACTCACTCAGACATATTTATGAATACCTGACTGCGGACTTCTGAAAGTTCTAGTTGTCTTTGCGCCATCCAAAACATATCCCATGGTTGTTTATCAAAGGCTTTTTCAATATTAATAAACACCACCATTTGCAATTTTTTATGGAACCACGAAGTTTTTCCATTATTATCATTATCCTTGGGATTGCGCCTGTAGTTGATTTGCCTGCGAGAATACCGCACTAGGGATCAGATAGCTCTATATTTGCCATAATCGACTACATCATTTTCATGATGCGTGACATCAGCTGGATAAAACGATACTTATAACAGTTTCACGTATCGTCCTTTCCTTTGTGCAAGGAAAGAAAATGATTTTTTCTCCATATTATTTTTGAAGGTGAGATCCGTGGAACGTCTGGTTCTGATGTGTCCCCTCTTTTTCCAGAACTGAGAGCAGAAGGTATCTCGTCTAGCTCCCCGACCGCTTTTCTAGGTTTATCTGGGGAAACTATTAATCTCATCCACAAGAAGACTTTGAACATTGTTAATGAACTTCCTGATCATTTCTTCATCTCTGATCTGCTTTTTTGAAGTTGTTTTGCCGCAGTTCGTGGATAGCCTGGTTCATTTCAAAAACCAAGGAAGATATTTCCTTCGTCGAAACTTTAAAATTTTGTAAAGTTATTTAAGCCAATAATTAGCGCAGTCGGATAAGTGACGCGCGCAATTACATAACCATAAGGAATGGCTACACTCCACTTTGGCCAACTGTTAAATTCCCTATTCATATTCCTTTCCCAAAAAATGGGTGCGGACTCGGTTGGTATAACCTGTCCATTCTGGAATATTTTTTATCTAAAAAAATAACCAAAAATTAGTCAAACGCCCCTAAAAGTGTTTCTCAAAAGGTGGGCATGTATAAGGGTGGATTGACAAAATCTTTACATTTGATCAGTTCGAAAGTATATGTTCCAAATTTCACTTTTCTAGTTCGAATTTAAGGGCCCCAAAACTAGTGACTGACGAAAATGGTAAGGTCGATAAAACGTTCTATGATGATCGCAAATGTATTAACTTCCAGGGATCTACGATAAATATATTCAACGTCATGTTCAACCTATGAGTCAAAACAAATATACCCTACGCATAAGGTACAGAAAAAACTATAGGCAGATCTTTGACTTACGAACTGGAAGGAGTACCCGTGACCTGAGGGGGCTATCACTTCAAGTGGTTTAATTAAATTACTTACTTTCTTAACGGTTTCCAGACCGCGTTAGTCTCTGTCTGAAACAATGTACCCTTCCATCCTCTGCCACCCCGTTCGTGCTCCTTTCAGTTATCCAGTCCAAGCGCTCTGACATCCGCGGTAGCTTGGTCATTAAAACGGAGTTGTCCTACTTCCTGTCGTCCCGAACTTGGTGGCTGGGAGTAGAATTTCGTACTACATCCACATTTTGGTACATCTCATTGAATTCGCAGTTGTATATTCTCCTTTATTTGCCTCCTTGCTCACAGAACCTAATTTACAACGAAGTATTTTCTTTCGAAATAATATAATATGAACTCCCCTTATCGTTTAGCACTCGGCGCGATAAAGCAGAGCATTCAGTATCAGTGTTTTATAGAGCTTTATTTGGTTTTCCGGGTAAGGTTTTGGAAACCATTTGTTCTACCAAAAAGAAGTGGCAACGGCTTTCTAGTGTAATTCTTCGTCAGATCTCCACAAAATTGTCATTCTACTAGGTCCTAATATTTCCTCCGAGGTAGGCAAACTCCATAATTGCCTCGAAGTTGCTGCCATCTACACTGACGTTTTTGGCCTTGTCGATGGACAGATTTCTGTTTGTTTCTTTAAAGCATATACTTGGTTTTGTCCTCGCTAATTTCAATCCCAATTAATTTCGGTTGTTCTTCAATCTAGAATTTGACTCCGACAATATCAAATTTTTTTCTAAGTTTGACGATTCGAACACTCAATCCCTTTTCAGTTGAAAGAAGGCGGTCTTCAACTAAGGCCTATTGTAAATAAAACTTTTAGTGAACTGTTCCCATTCAGCAATTTAACTTTCATTGCTGACAATTGAAACAATTACGTTGGAGTTTATGCACATTAATCCCGAAAGTACCCTGGCTTGGTTATGAAAATTATTTGGATAATTGGAGCTCCCACTTAATTATACGAACGTCGCTATTCACTTAAGCATTTCTCATCCAAACATCATTCTTCAGAAGATCATTGTTTAATTAGAATATTTAACCGCTTACAAAATTATTGTATTCTAGGTGAAGTTGTTCTCAAGCCAGCATGGGGTAAGGATCAGCCGAACAATTACAATGGTGAGCAAAACTGTGTCGTACTAGATGGTGGAAGGAACTGGCTGTGGAACGACGTTGGGTGTAATTTGGACTACTTGCACTTTATTTGTCAACATGGTACGTCATAATATCAAATTTCACAAAATCTCCCAGCATTATAATCTTCTCTTTCTATAGCTCCTCTATCATGTGGGTCACCGGACTCATTACAAAACACAACGGTGGTCGGAAAAAATTTCACTGTCGGCAACGAGATCCAATACAACTGTCCCAAAGGCCACGCACTTGTTGGTCAACCGATGCGAACGTGTGCTAATGATGGAACTTGGAGCGGCAGGGCTCCCAACTGCAAATGTAACATAGCGATTTTTGTTCCTATTAATTTTCACTAATTTGTTCCTATTTTTAAAGATGTCGATTGCGGTTCATTGGATGAGCTCGAACACGGAGCTATACTTTTCTCAGAGGATCGAACCTATTTCGGCGTTCAGGCCACTTACAGTTGCCATGAAAACTACACTCTGATTGGTAATGAGAATCGAACTTGCGGTTTGACTGGCTGGACAGGAACGAAGCCGCAATGTCTTGTGGATTGGTGTCCGGAACCACCAAAAATAGCCGGAGGTTTAGTAACAGTTACCGATAAGCGAGCTGGATCAACTGCAACGTATGAATGTGAAGCTGGTTATGTGTTAGTTGGAGAGCCTGTAAGTTATTATTACCCTCCATCAATGATAACAATTTGTAATGGAGCGGAATTTCGTAGATAATTTCATGCGGTCTCGGTGGGGAATGGTCAAGCAAACCACCAACATGTAGGTTTGTTGATTGTGGAGCTCCAGCACGACCTGATCGAGGTACTGGTCATTTGCTTAACTCATCAACGACTGTTGGTTCGATGGTGAAGTATGAATGTGATGAGGACTACTGGCTGGTGGGACCATCTGACTTGGTTTGTACGAAGGAGGGAAAGTGGTCGGGAGATGCACCTATCTGCGAATTGGTTACCTGTGAAACACCACATGTTCCACCTGGTTCATATGTAGTTGGCTACGATTATAATGTCCATTCGACAATTCAATACCACTGTGATCCCGGACACGTGTTAAGAGGTAATCCCGTTTTGGAATGTATGGACAATGGAGAATGGAACTCCGAAGCACCGTACTGTGAATGTGAGTTTGGTAACCGAAATTAATATTGCTTTGATTAATTTTACCATTTAAATAATTGTAGATATCGATTGCGGATCAATTACACCAGTTCCCTATGGTACCCATAAGTATGCCAAAAACACAACGTTTGTGGGATCGGAGGTAGTATTTACCTGTACGCATTCACATAAGCTTACAGGCGTACCCAAACGCACTTGCCTAGAATCTGGCGTTTGGAGTGACTCTTCGCCCAAGTGTGATGGTAAGCAAATAGTTTTTAAATGTATTTAATATAAAAGGTGTTGGTTTATGTGTACACTAAAGAATAGAAAAGTCAACTAAAAGAAGAAACAAGTCAAAATTATCTACGCTTAGGATAGGGTTTTAATACACGTTAAAACGTATACCCCTTAACCCTTCGTTGTATATATGTTTCCGTTTTCATATTATCAACTCATGGGTCTAGCACGACCCTTATAGGTATATTTTATGTATTTTTATTCCAGCTTGTATGTGTAAAACACAAAGGGGTTTTGGTGGACCCATGAGTCACAAATGTGTTGTGTATATTCAAATATCTATATAATCAAACTTCCATGAATGATATAATATATGAACGATTTTTGTGCAAATCTGTTGCTAATAAAATTCTAGGAAAATCTATGAAAACACAAGTCACTGGAAAATGATGAACCGAAGTTCTGCATGTGATCTCAAATATTGACAAAAAATCCTTAAGACTCAATAAATTATTTGATTTCTACAACTGGTCTTGCAGTTCTCTGACAATCCCTTGATTTTAGGACTTCTTAATTGAATAAACATATAATCACTACTTGTTTTATTTATTTATTATTAATCTTTATTTAATTAATGTAATTATTATTATTTATTTATTTATTTATTTATGTATTTTATTATTTAGTTACTAATTCATATATTTATTTATTTATTTATAATTTAAATTCCTTTTATTATTATATTAATTCATAATCTGTATTTGATAACTTATTTACATTTGTTAATTTTTTAAGTAGGTATGTTAATTTAATTTATTTATATTTGTTAATTTATTTTATTTTCCAATTTATTTACCTATTTAATGTACGTGATATCTGAAATCAAGTTCGTCCACCACCACTTCTCTCATTTCGATTATCCTATTATAAGTTCGTATTGAGGTTTATTTCACCAGCTTTTAATCAAATTAATTCAATTTCAATTCAATTATTTATTTTATTGGTGTGTACATTAAGATAATATCTTCACATAGAGATACCAATAGTTTGATATTTTTGATTTACAATTATATAATATTTCCATTATTAAGCACTTCTCTGTAAATTGTACAAAAGAAGTTTTAAGAATGTATATTGTATATCTTTGGTAAAATAGAAATTAAGGAATGAATGGAGAACAAAACAAGTCGCTGGCACAACTGGAATTATGTTTAAAATAGAATTAAAATCAAAAAGGTCTGGCCAAGCACATGAGTAGAACGGAGGGTGAGGTTAAAATACTTGTGATGATTTACCAGCGATAGCAAACGTAGAACTCTTTTTGCCAAAACTCTTTTGTCTCCACCAGTCATCGGTCTTAAATTTCAGAAATGCTTATTTTTTGTATAGCTGAATTTGTTTTTAGTCATTCCAATTTTTCATCATGTCTAGGTGCCTTATTATTTAACCCTAATCCTACCAAGTAATTTTTGTTACATGCCATACCAAGGTGTGCCTCTCAGGCACATTGTATCGAATTAAATAGTTTACTGTATTAAATTGTGAAACACATGTATACACAAAGAGTTATATACATTTAATTCATTGTAAACTCTATTGAACAAACATTAATACATAGAATACTCATTTATTTTATTTATTTTCATTGCAGTTTCTGCAATTTAATGTTTTCTCCGAATACTCAATACATACTGTTAGGTTACATATATCACAGCACTGTGTTGACATTCAGCTTTTTTTTGAAGGACAAAAATAACATCTTCTTCTATTTATGGGTTTTTGAAGGAGACCCTCTGCTGGTACGGCTAGATTTTTGCATGCAGTATTTATTGCCGCAGTGTGGCTTCTATGCAAACCAACCAAACTGCGCCGGCTGATATTCTCCATCACTAGTTCGGTCGCCATTTCTTTCAAGAAAATATTCAAAGCTTTCTTTTTTTTTAAATATATTCCACTCGGGATAAATATTTTTCCAAACAATGAATGAAGCTATGCTGCAGACATCAATCATATTGAAAAAAAAGTCTAACGGCCACCTGTTGGTCTTGCGCTTCACCGAATATGCATGTGCCAATTGATCTAAGGTATCGACTCCTCCTTTCGTTGAATTATAATACAAATTTATTTCTGATTTGTTTTTATTTGACAGATCGGTGATGGTCGACAAAACGATCACAGCTCGATTTTTTTTTTGAGCGTAGGATACTGGAGTCATAGCTTTTTGAACGCCAAATAAGTTGATCTCTATTTCCCGACGAGGAGTAGGTAACAAATTTGATGGTATACATCATTTGTTCTTCCGGATCGTTCCTACGCAAGTCAGGCCCTTGGACAGCAAAATGGAAGCAAGTTCAAAGCTGGTGAAGTAGTTGTCGAATGTAATGTTTCTGTTGGTCCTAATAAAATGTTCACAAATCTCTTCAACAGCCTTTTGGGCTAAGTTTTCTGATCGCTTTGGTCCTTCCTTTCCCAAGTATGGTATCCTACGTAGTGGATAGCTAAAGCCACTGTCATAAATCCACCAAATTTTCACACCATACCTATCTGGTTTGCTTGGTATATATTGCCGGAACGATACGCGACCCCGAAAGGGAACCAGTTGTTCATCAATAGTTAGGTTGCAGCCGGGGATATAATGCTTCGATAAATTTAAATTCCCTCTTTCCCACAGGTCTCTAATTGGAGCCAGTTTATCTTTTTGCCTTCGAACAGTCCTTTTGTTTTTATCGTCAAATCGAATAAATCGCAACAATTGGGTAAATCTGTTTTGTGACATATAAAGCATATATAAAAAAATTTCCATAAAGAGGGCACCAGAGTTCGTTGTAGTCAATTATTCCTTGTTTATTTTCTTCCGGCAGTAATAAACAGGCCTAAAAATGATCGAATTTCAATGTCGTCAACTGGCTTCCATAATTTCCCAATAGTACGAACAGCTTCTATATTAGTGAAAATCACTGTAATACCAATGGTTGCATCATCAAAAAACAACCTGAATGCATCAAATCGGGTATCAATGTGGACACCAGGTGGAAGCTTTACCTTATTCAAAGCTGTTGCAATAATGTTGTGCGCCCGAGTTTTTCCTTTTGCAATTGGTGTTGATTGCCATGCCGTGCCATCTTATCCAACAAAGGTTTCTGAATAGTTTGTCAAATCATCCTCAACTCCATCACTATCACTTCCCTGCTGTTCATCGCTAACTTCGTCGGCACTTTCTTCAAAATCTATCTCGCTGGAAGAAGTACCGTCATTTCGATTATCTTCATCCTCACTAACTCTTTCATCAGCATCCATATCATTTTCCTGTATTGCAGCGATAATCTCCCGTTTAGTTAGTGCTCTACGCCGATCAGTCATAATGTCTGTACAATAGAAATTTAGGTAGACAGATTAGTAGAATACATGGTATTTAGGGAATGTAATGCTGTAAAAATTTATATTTTACTTACCAGATTTGAAAAAACACAGAGATTGAACTAATATATGTAAGCCAATAGCAGATACTCGTATATAAAATAACAATGTATAATTTACCTATGCACTAAGCACTCAATTCACGGATCAACTGGTTGCAATTTCTTTTCAAACAAATTCTGGAATAACAACAAGTTGAAAAAAAAAAACTAAAAAGGGGGAATCCCCCGTAAAACGTATAGGGGAATCGCCATTATGCGTGGTGAAAAGACTTTTTAAGAAGCGAAACGTGAATTAGGAGATTATTCGTCACACATTATATCAAACAATGAAACGAATGTGCTGCTCAGAATAATATTTTTCATATGTGCCTCGGGAGCTCACCTTGGTAGAGGGTGTCAGTAAAGTATGTTTATCACGATATCTAAAATTCTGTAAATATATTAGAATTTATTTTAGTTGTTTTATGTGCCAAAAAGCAATTGTTTATAATACTAAAAGACACAGTTCGATTAAAATTGTATCTAGAGAAATATAGCGCTTTTAGAATGGAATGTGCCTCCTGAGTAAGTTAAATAAGTTTTGTCATTATTTGTATTAATCCAATCCAAGAAATCAGGGAAGAGATAGCTAGGCACTACCTGGCTATTCCTATTGTGTTCAGTGCCACCTACCCAACAGCTTATTTATTACCATTTACTACTTACTTCCTTAAAGTTTTTGCCTAAGACAATGCAGCCTTCCATCTTCCGTCATCCCCGGCACGTTGCTTTCAGTTTTCCAGACTAAGCACTCTGGTGTCCGCAATGAGATGATCTTTAAAATGGAAATTCGGTCCTCCTGTCATCTCGAACCCTGGGGCTGGGAATCGAAATTCCATTTCGGTGGATCATTATTGTAGATCGATGTGGTCGATGTGTTCGGACTTCATCCACATCTTCGTACAACTCATAGAGGAGACGGTTGTATCTACTCCTCCATTCGCCCTACTGGTACACAGGACCAAATAACTTTCTTTCGAAAGAAGCTCACTTTTCTAGCTTGTTATCCAGCACTCCGCGCCAAAAAACAGAACTGGCAGAATCAGTGTTTCATTGAGCTTGCACTTAGTCACCCGACTTAGAAGCTTTGAACCCATTTGATGAATCAGATAATAAAATGCAGCTATTAGGTCCGTTCTCTTACTTACGAGTTATTACGACTTCGAGCTAATATCCACTCAATGCTGTTCTCGTACTTAAAAAATTCATAAGAATGACTGTTCTGAATAAATTGAATTGTAAAATATATAAAATATTATGAATATGAGCATATGCTCGAATTTTGAATCTCTCCACTTTATTAAATATGTACATAAAAAATGAGTATTCATATCGTGTGTATTATTAGTTTGCAATTCAACCCGCAATTTATAACGTTCACCACAATATGCTGCGTTGAAATTTCTCAGATACACCAATCTTACAGTGACAGTTTTGTTTGGTATTTATTTTAAAGAGAGGATTACAATTAAAGTGACACTAAACAAAAAATTTAAATTTAAAGTTTAAATTAATCATTAAAACACTTATTAACAACAACTTTTTGTGAGTTTTATGTGAAAATCTGATTCCCGCTCCGCGTAATATATAATTCGTGCAACCAAATAGGATTCCTGCAGACTTTAGGAACATCTGAATGTTCTGAATGCAGAAATACCAGATCTGCTTCGTAGTATATCATAAAGGTGAGTGACTTAAACTAAATTAGCCCTTATTATTTATTTGTCACTGTTTCCGTTGACAACTCTGCCGAAATGAATGACTAAACGGACAAAAATCTCCATTATAACGGATCTGTTTCGGTAAAGCAAGAATATCAATGATAAACTGGAATGTTTAAGGGGATTTCCGTGGAATTTCGAGAAGCTTACCTCGAATATGGAGGCGAACTTTTGTACTGCTTAGATACATACAGAGTCTTGATATTCCAGTCGCACATTAAGTAATACTTGCAATTTACATATAGTTGCACAAACTACCACCTTGTACACAGCAGTTATGGGAGAACTAACTCAGAGGAAAAAAGATTCTGCTAACATTCGAAGAATTTTTGAATTCCTGGAAACAAGGTTTCAAGCATTGGAAGTTGTCGGCATGGATACACCCAAATCGGGAAAAGGTTTCACGAAAAATACGTTTCACCTGCACCAGAAGCCAAAAGATGAGAGCACCTGCAAGTTGTGTAATTAAGGCCGAAACGTAATATTCGCAATGTAACTGTAACGGTTTTGAGAAGATGAACCCCATTGAGCGATGCTAAGTCGTCAGAATAGTCCCTGCCCTAATGAGGCACGTTGCTTTGCTCAAAAGAAACACAAACAGTCCTTACATGCAAAATTCCTAGCCACAACCACAAACTAACACTTTATCCACATTTAATACATTTAAATTACAAAATCACACAAAGTGCAAATACAATTATATCAACTAATATTAATCAGTCAAATGTCTCTCCCAAGTACTGCAGATCACCTGCGCTGTAATAACCAAGCACAACAGAATGTTTGTTTTCCAATTTTGTAGAGTACATCTATATGGAAAGCATTTCAATCTGCGAGCTTTAATTGATCCACGCATACGTCACGGCGACAGCGATACAAATGTTTGACCTGAGGACCCGAAGTACGTTGGGGTCAGGGTTGGAAAAGGTCAGCAGCGATGTATGTCACAAGTTGGTCCACATGACGCTTGTGTCTCTGCGTTCTGCGTCTGAAAATAGCACAAAGACCTACGTAATCAAGTCCTTGATTGGGCTTCTCCCGAACAAACAACTGACACTCAACCCTGCACTAAACAGTTGGACGCGCCTCAGTGGCATGGAGTTTTCGGACGCTACCTACTATAAACTAGCAACTGTAGATTTCTTTTTAGGATGCGGCGTATATACATAATTCATCCTTTCGGAGATTGTTGGAAGCGATGTCACCGATTGCTCAAAAGATTGAACTCCATTGATACACCAGGGGTCTCAAAACATTGTTTTATTCAAGTTTTTGACTTTGACACCTAATTATGGAAGTTTTGGGAAGTGCAGGTTGCATCGGTTGGATTAACAGTTTGAGGCAAACCCAGCACTACATAATGGCAGATATCCAAAGTCGAGTCTTTTTTGATGCAGCTGTGAAGATTTTGATTTTAGTGTTAGTTTTGAGAACGTATAAATTTATCTTCACTGCCGACATCGAAAAAACGTTTGGGTAAATACGAATGAAGGAGATGGACTCGTATTACCAGATGATTCTTTGGCGCGATAATCTTACTCAAAACATGGCACGTTAAGTTGCGAATAGCAAGAGCCGACGATCTAATTACTGGAGCTGTCACTTTCATCCAGGCGCGCAAATACGCGATTAGGCAAGACATTTAACCTGGAGAAATGAAAAACAAATAATGGGACCCTTTTAAAAGATATTCCAATGGATCAAAGGGAGTAAGGGGTTTTCTTTACCTTTTGGAGCGGCTTCTATTCGATGAGAGCTGTCATTTATCAAAAAGATATAGATTACATGGTGAATTCATCAAGGGGGCAAACAAAGAGGCTTCGAACTACGGTTTTGACGCATCAGAGATGGTGTATGAAGCGCTATATTACTAACATGTGTTGGCTGAGGACCCCAGGATTCATGTTCATTCACTGATCTTCAAAGCAAGAGTTGATTCATTGAAGACCGTAGCCCATCCCAGGCTGGAGCTCTATCATATAAGCGACAATCCTGAACTACCCACCAAGGGTCTTGGGTAACGTTAGAACATATGCTTAGTCAGACTCGAAGATTACGTTGGCGTGGATGATGGCACCTCCATCTAGATAAACGGTTTTTTTCCACAATCGTGTCGCAGAAAATCAGCATCAAACAAATCGGGCTTTATATCCCAATGCATCAAAGTCCTACCGACCTTGCATCACTCGGTCTTTTGATATCCAAGTTTAACGGCAACACGCTTTATTGGCACAAACCAGAGTTCCTTACGTCCAAATCATACGCCAAGTCAACCATCGATTCTGACAACTGACGAAGAGATGCTAGATCCAATCGCATTGTGTCATCTAATAAGATAATAAAATCAGTTTTCGGATACACCGCCATTCGAATCTTCGGAAGCTGTCGCGTGTTTTCACATATTGTTGCAGATCCATTTCCAATAAAGGATGAACAGCTAGGCAGCTTGTGCACCTTTCGTCGATGGAAATTGATTAAGCACTGAAGGCCTCAAAATCGTACGAAAGGAGTATGTTTTTCACCAACGATTTCGACAATCAACTTAACCTAAAAAAGATGAAATCGATTTACCCTTTTGTCAGAGTTGGAGTTTTGAGAATAGAATGAAAGCTTTAAATAACGTCATCCTATCATCCTTAAGCTAAGTCACCATTTAAGTCGACTAATTATAGAGGACGAACATGCTAGAACTAATCATGGAGGAACCTAGCTGATGATCGCTTTTTCCTCATTTCCTACACCGGCATTGACTACGCTGGACCTGTTGAGGTCAAAGCGTGGAGGGGCAGAGGTTCAACAATTAAGGTACATATTGCCCTATTTCTCTATTTGACTTACAAGTCGCTTCATTTGAAATTGGAAAGCGATATGACGACCCAGGACTTCATCGCGGCTTTCAGGTCATTTGCTTCGAAACGGGGAGTCTGCAAAGAATTGTGTAGCTACTGAGGAAAAATCTTCATGGGTTCTGCTAAAAAACTGAAAGATTTCGAAAAGCAGCCAACTACAATTATAAGCAGGTCGCAGAAGTTTAACAGTAGATAAATGGAATTTTATCCATCCAGCAGCGCCACATTTTGGCGGATTATGGAAAGCTGGAGTCAAGTTGGTGAAATAGCACCTAAAACGAGTTACTGGTAGGTCTAATTTTACCTTTGATGAGGAATTAGCGCTCTTACCTAACCCCAATCAACTTCAACTTAATAGTCGAAGCCATATATTGGAAGCAGTAGAGTTCGGATAAGCTCGTCAGCAGCAGCACTAAAAATGGCTGAAGTCCGAATAACAACCCGAACTAGTAGACCTGGTTCTACTAATGGATGAGAGAATTTTACCAAAAGATGATGGCTCGTTTAATCCAACATTAAGCATTGCGTAAGCGTTGAAAGTAAAGACACAAGACGATGAATTGAAAAGGCCGATCACTAAAATCGGTTGCTTCCGAGAAATAAAATAGCCGCCACTCAATCTCTTACATAACCATTTTTTAAAGTACTGTCCCTACACATTTAAGAACTCTGAAGCACAAACATTTTACACATGCACACCTATCACAAGTAAATTAAAAATAAATATATATTACATTTCATAAATACAATATATTTAAACACTACACCAACATACATATATGTCCGAGTATGGACGGACTTAGAATATCACTGCAGCGCCAAAATAAAAACTGTGAATGCAGAAAATGGCAGCTAAGGGGAGAAATCACATACAGGTCAGCCAAGCGACACATTTAGTATAACTAGCTGTCCCGTATGTGAGCATGCAAATCCGTGGGTTGACACGACTGTGATCTCAAGTCTATCGCTATCGTCGATTATTCAATAATCAATAATAAAAGAATGCACGTGTCGAAATCGTAGAAAAGAGGCAGCCAATCAATGCAACAACACGAGTATTGGATTGGCCTCAGTGATAAAGTGATTCCAAACCAGGAAGCCTGCCGATGTTTGCTGAGGTCGAACCGGCGAACCCCACAGGCAGACCAGTAGGGATGTAGAAAAGTTGGAGGGTTATGATCCTCTTAATCCTGATCATAACATCGCCGAAAAAGAAAGAAAAAGAAGAAAGCGACACATTTAACATCCTGAAACAGTCCCGCAAGTGTGCATGCGAATCCGTGGGTTGATATGACTGGAGATCACCGGTGTTGTCAAAGGAAATTCAATCAATGATCAGATGATAAGAGCATGTATGTGTTGAAATCGTAAAAGTTAAAAGGCAGGCCTAAGAACTCCTGGATCTCACAATTGCATACCATCAGTATTTCATTGGCCTTAATTATGAAGTGATTCGATCACAGGAGGCCTCCCAACAATCACTACGAATGCGATAAAGTGGGAGGGTTATAATCCCTAATAATAATGATTTTTTTTTTAAAAATCAATTTTTTCTAATACGCATCACAAATACCCAAAACTTCAGTTGTGAATTTTCCCAAAAAAAACGTCCCTACCTACTTCTAGTACACAACTGTTCCATGAAAACAGATCACTCATACAGTCCATAGAAACAATTTGCACACATACGCATACGCTTAGCACTTATACCTACTGCAAGTTTAATTCAAAACAAATTTGGCAAAAAATAAATAGTAATATTCAACCTGCGTGAATTTCAGCACCAACTCGGGCAGCAAGAGTTGGACAAATACGACACAACAAAATAAGTAACGTCAACGATATTTCCACAAATTTAAGCAAAAGAAAATTATACGATCACGCATTAAAAATTAACCGACGCCATTCATCTGATAATAACACCAATCGGCCGACATCAGTGTGTAGGAGTTGGGAGCGAGGAGAGAGCAGCGTACTTGGCAATGGTAATTGGAAAATGGCAAGACGTATAATCTACGTATAATCGACACCCTAGTATTAATGGTGAACACTAGGGTGTCTATTTGTTTATATTTCCCTTTGAATATTTCCACCTGTCCTACTAATCGAATCTTCTACAGAACAAATCAAGAGGATGTATCGCAGTTGCAGAATGCAGAAAACGATTGTGGTGAAGGCAAATTCGATGGCTACAAGATCTGTGCTGCCAGCTCACATATCTGGAGCATCAAAAATGTTGTTGCGTAGCTAGCTTACGGAGGGGGTGAATGTTCTGGATAATATACGAATTTTAACACAGTTTAATAAAAATAAAAATAAAAAAGGAAAATAAATATCCTCGAATTTTGCAATCTCTCCATTTGATTACATACTTTTATCGTTTTTGCTTTTGCCTGTTTTGTGACGAACCGGAAGATTTTTTTCATTTTTTCAATTCTATAAAATTCCACAGATTTCTTGGACAACACAATCGTTCACTGTTTCCATCAGAGAAAAATACATATCACCTTTTTCTGATTAAACATAAATCAAGAGGCAGGAGATTCAACCCTTTGTTGACCGAGGGTACTCGTACTTACAAGTATAGTCAGTCCAAATTCAATTGACACAAAGCTCCATAAGAAAACCAGTTTCTTGCATGGGAAGCTGTGTCAACTGAGTTTGGACCGACTTTACGTACTAACACTATTCATTATTCAAATAAAATCACTGGATGAACAATGTTGCTACAAAGATCCAACGAGACTTTATTTAAAGTTGTGCAATTCACAAGATCGAAACCCAGAATCTAAATTGTAATTTAACAAGCTGACAAGCTGACATCTCACTGTTCGCTCACAAATAACGATGTTGTTGTTGTTCTTCACTAATGAAGGAAACTAGCCTAGGTTCATTGAGCAGTCCAGTATTTATAGGTGCCTTATATTGGAACTTTGCTTTCGTTCTCTTCTGTGAAATGTGAAGAAAACGGTCCCTAGGTTGCGTGAGTCATCAAAGAGCTGATTAATGACTCGTTAGTTGTTTTGATTTCAGAATGAAAAAATTTATTTTTTTTTATTTTCATGACAAAATATTTAGTTTATTGTATTAATTTATCATTAATTTATTATTATGGGTAATATTTTCTAATTTTTTATGAAATTGTACACGCTCGCTAGCGTGCATATTATCTTCTTCTTTATTTAATGGCTAACCGAAAGGTCCCCGGTTCAATACCCAAGTAACATCTAGAGTTTTTTTTTTCACTGACCCACCTCTTGCGAACGTCTGACAAACATCCAAGAGCATCATTATCATGAGAAGCTTCTCAAATTTGCCGTTTGGATTCGGCAAAAAAATTGTAGGTCCCTTCCACTTCGCACAAGAAAGTGGTTTGAGAAGCTAGGTTGTATGGGCCGTTAATGCCTAATATTTATTTTATTTATTTTATTTAATGGCGGTGAGGCTATGATCAGGATTAAAGGAATCATAACCCTCCCACTTAACATCCCTACTGCTCCGCCTGTGGGGTTCACCGGTTCGATCTCAGAAAGTAATAATTTTAAATCACTTCGACGCTGATACCAATCATTTGGGTGATCCAGGAGTTTTTAGGCCTGCCTCCCTTTTGCGTTGATTGATATTGCATTTTTGATAGGGTTCGTGGGATCTCTTCTTTGAACATGATGTTACCAACGAGACGGTCGCGCTCCATTTTTTTCGAGACGGGTTCTTTGAGGTGAAGGCTTCTTCGGATTTTGGAACTTCTTATTCAATCAATCTTTGTTGCTCCTGCTGTCATGCGAAGCATCTTCATCTCAGCTGCCGTTAATTTGAACTCATACCTTTTGTACGCTGTCCCACAATATGAACAGTATGTGAGCGCCGCCCGCACAAATGCGGCGTAGAGCTTTCATTTCAGCTTAGGGGTTATTTTTCGATCACAGAAGATGGCCACTTCACCCTACGTTTATGCGATGCTTATTGTCGTCATCACAGCTTGATTCGCTATTGATCATAGATTCGAGATATTTGAACTTTTTGCACTTGAGAATCACTCCTCCATTCATATAAATGTCCGGAATATATCGGAGTAGATCAGAGAACGGGCAGCACAAGTATTCTGTTTTTTCGAACTAATACGATACCCAGTCCCCTCCACAACTTCCATCCATACATTAAGTGCTCATTTCAGGGATGTTTGATCCTCGCTTATGATGACTCCATCGGCAGCAACGAATAACTGATGCACTTTGGGGTCTGTAAGTTCTCCTTTAAGCAGATAATAAAGGACTGTAATGAATATCAATGGGCTTAAGACGCTTCCCTGGTGTGCACCGACTTTAATTGCGAGCTCCTCGGTGACGCCAGCGGAGCATCTTGACTTAACTCCCTCATACATGTCCGTGATCATCTATAGGTAGGTTTCTGGAACTCCTCGCTTGTCTATCAAAGGCGTTTTCAAAATCAATTAACACCATATCCTTTAAGAACCAACGACCATACCACGTCGAGTTATTCGGTTATCGTCAGATCGCCGTAATTAAACGATTTTGGGCGCGGTTAGTACGTAGATGGGGGACCGTTTGAGAACAACCGCGTGTAGTTGGCCAGTCCACATACGTGCTATCACAATGGACCTAAATTGGTCTAAGCGTGTCGGCTTCTGCCGAGAGCCACCTAAACCTAACCTAACCTAACCATATCCTTTAAGGAATCACGAAGTTTTTCCATCATGATCCTCATATTTTAGATTGCATCGGTGGGTGGTTATTTTACCTGCGACAAACCCGCACTGGTCTTCAGATAGCCGTACTATTTTCCCCATTCAACTATCTAATACCCGCTCAATGATCTTCATGGTGTGGGACATCAGCTTGATTCAACGGTAATTGTAACTGTCTCGCGTATCTTCTCTTCCTTTCTACAAAGGAAGAAAAAATTGTGTTTCGACAAAATCTCGCTCGTGAGCGTGTGCATTAATGGAAATGCCAAATCACTTACGTGCGCGGTTATTAACTTTTGAAAAACGCACAATCTCGTGGGTCAGAAATAAGTGAGTGAGTGAGCATTTACGTCGTCACGTACCTTGCTTATTTCCCAAAAAAGAAAAGAAATAATACCTAAGGGCTTTATTCATGCTCGCTCTGTGAATTCATCCCTACCACTGTCATTTTGACAGTCTTTTTAATTCGTACTATTAAAGAAAGTAAGGGAACAGACCTATTTTGTTTTCGCGCCCAGATTCTCGGAAAATAAATTGGCTTAATGAATTTGTTATAGATTTGTTTTCGCTTATTTTCTGTCTTTTTAATTCAAAAAAACTTTCTGCCGTTTGGTGGCCTCTTCTATAATAAATGGCTAAGTGTAGCTAAACGAGGCTTACAATAAAGCAAGACTTAAATCAATCTCTACCCTAATGTAAACATATTATATTTTCGTTCAAACTGTGGGTACAATTATTTACTTATATTAGCTGCTTCGGATACCAGGTTCCTGGAGGTTAGGTTAGGCTAAATAGGGGTGAGCAATGCATACAGCAATAGACACCAGAATGGCCCATCGCGATCCCTAGAGAACCAATCGAAACTTCAAATGAAGGAAAACCTAAAAACCTCAAAAACTTTTCCTAGACAAAGCCCAATCTTCCTGCAGAATTTAAGCAGCTTCTTGTGGTCTGTGCCGCTCAGCTCCCCTAAATCCTCGAAGAAGTATTCTCCTAGTAACCTCCTACGATTCCGTGCTACACCCTCACACTCACACAGTATGTGCGTTATGTCTTCCTCGGCTTGTAGATCACCACAGAACCTGCATATATCCACATCTACCAATCTAAGCCGTCTAGCATGCTTCCTTAGGAGACAGTGCCCTGAAATAAAAGGTTCCTGAAAGCCTGTCGACTGTCGGGCACAGTGGCTTAGTGTTAAGTGTCTTAGACTACTAATCGAAAGGTTTCCGGTTCAAATTCCGCCGGGGCCAAATAACATCTAGAGTTTTTTCCACAGCCCCATCTCTTGCGAACTTCTGACAAATATCCAAGAGTATCAATTAGTGTCATCAGAAGCTTCTCAAATTTGCCGTTCGGATTCGACTTAAATTTGTAGGTTACTTCCACTTTGCACAAGCAAATGGTTGGAGAAGCTAGGTTTTAGGCCCTGTTTGGGCCGATAATGTCTAATATTTTTTATTTTTTTTTATTTTTTTAAGAACTTAGTTCTGGTTTCAATGAAACCACTTTACCATCAACCAATGATTTTATGCCAAATCAAGTCAATCATATCAATTTCGTTGGCTAAACGCTATCGATAAGTGTCAGTTCTAGTTACCGTCCTCATTGGTATGGGATATCTTTGGTCCATAAATGAAAAATCTGTCTAAGAACACCCTGACATTACCCAGCCATTTAAGTATGTATACCATTTACTCAAAAGCTCTTATGGAGTAACGTACAAAATGTTCGTCAAGAGCGGTTGGTGCGACAATTTGTCGAATTAGAAGACCAGTATTTTACATAGGTCAACATTTAAAACTACTGCGACATCCTTAGGCTATTCATTAATAAATGTTCTATTTGTCATGTGTTTTTGGGGAATTCTTAAACAGCTAACAAAAAATGTGTTTACTATACATAATTACTTTCTTATAACTCTCTTAGAAATTCGCTGCCCTGAACCAGTTTTAGCACCGCACAGTCTTCTCTCAGTCACTGGAAATGACCGTATGTATGGTCGAACATTGATCCGTACTTCGGATTCAGTTTCAAATAGTGCACAAACCTATAGGTAATTGAATCTTAAGTCATTGATTCTTTCGGTTTTATTAACGAAACATTAACTTCTAGGATCGGTGCATTGGCTAAGTATCGTTGCGAGCGAGGATATAAGATTATTGGAGAAGCTCTGGTTACTTGTGAGGATAATGGGCAATGGAGCGGGCATGTTCCAGAATGCGTCTGTAAGTACTCCGATCATAAGCAAAGTTTAACATTCATACTATTATGACACAAGTTGAACATAATTCATTAAATCTCTCAATTTTTTTAGATGTCGAATGTGGTCAGCCGCTCAATATCACGCATGGCAAGGTGACTTTAGCCACCAATGCAACATACTATGGAGCTGCAGTACTTTACGAATGCGATCCGAACTTTAAATTAGATGGCGTATCGAGACGCCTGTGCACCGAGGATGGAACATGGAGTCATGAGACTCCAAGTTGCGTTGAAATTACCTGCAATGAACCAGATATTAGTGAGAACCTCATCGTTGATCCAGCGTCTAGGGCGGTGGGGTCAATTGCACAATTCAAATGTCCCAAGGGACGTTCACTTATTGGCAATGACACCCGTGTCTGTCTGAAGAATGGCAAATGGACTGGGAAATCACCTATTTGTAAACGTATGTTCCTAAAAAGATCAGAAGGACAACATTAATGAATCTTATTATTTTAGCGGTTGATTGCGGTCGACCATTGCCTATCGAAAATGGACGCGTGATTATAGTTAACGAATCGACGATATACGGAGGTTCCGCCGAGTATCACTGTATTCCTAGTTACAATCGTATTGGCCAATACCTTCGCAAATGTATGGAGGATAGCAGATGGAGTGGTGAAGAACCACGCTGTGAAATTGCTACCACTGATGCTCAGGAGAGCTCAGGAGTTGGTACTGGAATTGCTATTGGGGCGACAGTTATAATTGTTCTGCTATTGGTTATTGGGCTAATATTCCTGCACAGAAACAAAGCAAGGCCTGTTAAGAATACGGAAAATATTCAGGCGGCAGAAACGAAAGAAGATCGAAATGCTGCCGTAATGTCGTATTCCACACTGGAAGCGAATAACCGAATTCCATTGGATACTTCGCCGCCGGCTACATTTGATACGTTCCATGGAGGCAGAGCAAATGGAAATGGTACTACTCGACCTGCAGGTTAGTTCTATATGGAGGGCTAATATTCGAAAGTCAATCAGGGGTTTTTCTGGTATTTGACTAATAAAATAAATGTTCATCGTCTGATGGGTTTTTAAATAATTACACGAATGTAAATTAGAAAAATGTTCTCTCTTTCCAGAAAACATCTACGACCAAATACCAAGTGAGCAATTCTACGACGCTCCCTATGAGATGCGAACAAACGAAGAAGTCTACGAACCTGAACCGACAGCAGGAAATGTCATAACAATAAATGGCATTTCAGTTCGATGAGATACAGCGAATGAAATGCATCCAACCTAATACTTTTAAAAGAAATATAAATGCAACCGATCAACTGGGTGTTATTTGTTTGACTGAGCCAAATTTTGTTTATAAGATACTGTGTCCATAAAGTTATCTAATAGAGACGAAAAACAAAGTGGATAATAATGTGAGCGCACGAACAGCTTGCGTTGTTACAAAAATTGAAGCGAAACTGAAAAATCAACTAAATAATTTAATGTAATTATATGTAAATAGTGTGATGATGTCATTTTTAGTACCTATTTTATTTTATGTTTGTTTTGTTTTATTTTTATATTAAACGATATTTTAAGTTTTAATGCGTTGATTTATAATTTTATGTATTTATATTTAAATTGTAAGGTAAAAGATAAACAACTTGTAATAAGCCCAACTTAATGATTAGTGAACGATTCTTACTGGGATTTGTAATATAACCGATAACAATTCAAAAATAAATAAAATTACACTTTATGTTAATAATAACAAAAATTCATTGAGCAATTTTTTATTTATGATGTAACAACAATTTAAGAAAAAATGTTTTCTACGAGTATAGTACTCTATAGTACCCTAAAAGTACCCGACCTAACAGAGCAAAACTAAATCTTTATTTCTCTACAAAGTCTAATTTTAGGTCGAAACATTATATCTTGCCCATCTCCTAAAATAGCCATCAACCGCAGACTTCAACTTGTCACGAAAATAAAAGATTACTAAGAGGAAGGACAGCGTTGTAAAACCGTGTTCAATGTTTCTTTTTCCGTTGGAATTCTCACTAAACGCATTCTTCCCACTTTATTGTTGAACCACACGTTTATCTATTGAAATCGATGGGTGCTTCGATGGGGTGTTCAGACTACGAAGTTCGATGCTTGCATGCTTGCTTAGCACGAACTAGCTCGTCGAAATTGGGGATCTTGCAATGTCGCTGAATCTCCGTACATTTCTATTCATGCCTGAAAAGCAATCTTATTTTTTTATGTTTTTCGTCGCCCCAGAATTCGTTTGACGTATCTAAACTCAATTTTGACGTTTTTGATGCATAATTGGGTTTCTTTCCTTTTATGAAACAGTTTCGAACTATCTCATCTTTTTATGAGGATATTGAGCATCGACTTTGCCCTTAACGACATAACTTTTGTACCTTGTTCGAATAAGTCTGCTTTATTAACAAATTTGTGGTGTTAACGTAAAATTCTTGGAGCAAAAACTGACAATTTTTCTGTGAGAATTGACCATATAAACATTTAATTTAAATATACCAAAAAATAGTCTCTCAAGAAAACGATAAAGACGACTCGACTTAAGCATTTCCGAAGCTAATCGTCACGTCCACGATTCCGCAGTGTTTTCGCCGCATGAGTCAATTCTTCTTCGCTAAACAGGGGTTTTTTTTGTAGTATGACCGCGTTGTCGGGTGGCCGGACAGGATGAGTTGGGAACAGTGTGGTTACTATGTCCTTCTTTCTGGGCGTCCAGCATTCGCATTAGGGCTTTGTAACCTAGTCTCCAGCGGTTAACGTTGACGTCGCGAAGGAGATCTTCCCACTTCAGCTATTGGAGTATTGATGTCTTACTTAAGCTCGGATATCGTCGTCCAGAATTTCTCCAGGCCATTGTCCGTAGGCACCGCGTGTCTTCTCCTTCCCCTTGTCACCTTCCGTTGAGGCTATCTCATCGACCCACCAGTAGACTGACTTTGCTTACTTCTCCTGGAGCTGCTCACACGAGGCATCGCGGCCTCATGTGCCCGCAGTATTAGTTGTTTTGCTGCAACTTTTATATAGCTGCAATAAACAAGCAAACCGATAAGAAAAACCACACGGACCAACAAATATGTATTAAAATACTCCAAAAGGGGTGAAGAGGTCATATCACCATGAAAGGAAAAATTACTTTATCATTTAAACTGAATCTTTTAAAGCAATTAAGACAACTCCAATAAAGCTACATATCTACATTGTTACGATAACGAAACCAATTCGAGAATTCAGGTGAGAAAGTTTAATGCGACTCAGTTGTGCGTTATGTTATATAACATTTAAAGGATTTTATCAAAAAAAAGAAGCTTTTCTAAAAAAATGCTCCCTAGCTCAAACTTTGGTTTTTCAATAAAATGTTTTATTTATTTGTGGGCGTGTCAGTAGGCGGATTTAAAAAAAAAAATAACACATGAGCATAAAGAGCCCCTAGAGAGAATATATTATAAATTTCAGCTCCCTAGCTCAAACTTTGGATTTTCAAAAAAAGTTTATTTTAAATTGTGGGCGTGTCAGTGGGCGGATTTTGAAAATATTTACACATTAGCTTTAAGGGCCCCTAGAGAGTATATATTATAAATTTCAGCTCCCTAGCTCAAATTTTGGTTTTTCAATAAAATTGTTTTATTTAATTGTGGGCGTGTCAGTGGGCGGATTTTGAAAATGTTATGTCCTGAGTAGTTCCAGGAGTCATAGATCATATATAAAAAATGTCAGCTTTCTATTTCAAAAATTCGCAAACTTGATTATTTCCGGACCCTAGAGAGTATATGGTTAAAATTTCAGCTCTCTAGGCCCAGTTTAAAGGCCTAATTTTTGCCGACAGACGGACGGACGGACGGACATGTCTATATCGACATTACTATCGATGCTGATCATAAATATAGTAACTTTTAGGGGTCTACGGGCAATATTAAGGTATGTTACAAACTATGCGTCAAAATCAATATACCCTTAGAATAGGGTATACAAAGACACACATTTTGTGCTAGAAGTTTTCTTTGCTTTTTTTTTTAGTTGTTTTTTTAACTTGGTAAAAATACTGCAAGCCAAACAAGAACCAGTTTTTAGATTGCTAAAAATCCCATTTTCACAAATTAAACAATGACTGGCAAGAACACAAGAGCGGAGAGGGAAACACAGAGAATGTGAAACTTCTTCTGTCTTAACTGCATCGCTACTGGTCGGATCGACCTCAGAAAATGCTAGTGTTGCTGTATTTGGTGTTTCAGGAGTTTTTAAAACTGCTTGAAACGTTGATTGATATTGCCTTTTCGACAGGATTCGTAGGCTCTCCTTTGAACACGACAGTCCCAACTGAGCCGGTCTAACTGCATTTTTTTCGAGAAAGGTTCTTTGACGTGATGGCTTCCTCGAATCGTCGAACTTCTTATTCGATCACTCTTTGTTAATCCTGCTGTCATGCGAAGCATCTTCGTCTCAGCTGCCGTTAATTCGCTCTCATACCTTTTGTACGCTGTCCAACATTGTGTAAAGTGTGTGAGCGTTGAGTACAGTAGCTCACCTGACCTGACTGCACCAGACTTTTTTGTATGGGGTTATGCCAAGCAAGAGGTGACTGAATTGAAGAAGTCCATTAAAACAATAATTGAGGCGATCCCGACTAGTGATGGCACGATTAATCGAATTATATATAACATTAATCGATTATTTTCTTTCGGTTAACGATTTATTTGTATCGAACAACCTTCTGATCAGCAAGTGAATACGCCACCACTACAAATGCACTGTTGCCACCCGCATATACGTAGATGATCAAGGTGCTTATTTACGATCTATCATCTTCAAAAACAGTTTTCTATAGAGTAAAACAAGGATTTAGCTACATTGATTAAAAAAAGGTAATTTGACTTTCTTATTGTAGCACAATTGGTGCGCCACCCTGTATTTCATTTAAGACTGGTATTAACGTTTTGATGAAAAAGTGAATTTTTTAAATGACGTTCATGTATCTCATGCAATCATGAACCAGCGTGAGAGCCGAAAAGACGTCTATACACGTCATGTGCGCGAACGTGTTAAGAACAAAAGCACTGATTTAAAAGTATGTAAACATTTTTATTTATAAAAAAAAAATTTAAGAAAAAATATTTAATTTTTTTACATTTAGCTAAAATAAACATTAAGTAGAAATATTCATATGTATTTGGCCGAAAATTGATGACGGTTTTCTATAGAAGGGTCACAAACAAGCATTTTTTACTATGCGGGGGAAGGGGGTCTATCTCGCCCGCTTAGGAGGTAGGGGCAATTTTAGAAAAAAGGACTTAAATTGAAAAAAAAATACGCCAACACTTACAATAAAGTTCTATACCGGTTTTGAAAGCAAGAAATCTGTTCGGCCAAAACAACCTCAGCTTCTCACCAACAACGAGGAACTTAACGAACTCGATAGTAACAGTACGGACGATGACTTCATTGACGAGACTTAGAGACCTTTTTAATACATTGAAAATTGGAAAATTCATTTGACTATTTTTAACTAAATCCTGACTTACTTACAAGCTGACTGACTGAGACGCGGAATGCCATGCAATTCTACCTCTTTGTGATGCATTCTGGGTAACGCTAAATGAATTTCTGTACTTTACTTACAAAGATGAACCACACTAACATTAATCCTTAAAATGAAATCACCGTAAAAACCAAAGATCAGAACTCTCCTAAAAACTTAGTTTTAGCAATTTTCAATTTTCACAAAAACTAGAAGTCATAACCATTCAATTTTTTGTTTTAGATTTAGAATTGATAGTAACATTGACTACAAAAAGTCAATTTAGCACTTCATTTCACAATTTTGATAAAAAAATTGGTCTACATTTTTTTTTAAATTTTTTTATTAAAATTTTGAGTTTGCATGCGAATTTTTCAAAAACTATTGCCAAAAATAATTAAATTTAAATTTAGGATTATAGAACAGATTTCTGGCTTTCAAAACCGGTATAGAACTTTATTGTAAGTGTTGCCGTTTTCAATATAAGTCTGTTTTTAAACGGGACAAGACAGACCCCCACCGCCCTCCCGTAGTAAAAAATGCTTGTTTTTGACCCTTCTACAAAAAACCGTTATCAATTCTTGGCGCCCTAGTTATCTTACTCGTGCCATTTGGTCATATTTTTCGATTCTCATTAAGATTGTTAGATATGTTTTGATCTATAAAATAACTTGTTATGAATACATATAAGGTTGATTTAATGAAATCAATTGTTGTTACAAAAATAAATGAAATTAAATAAATTCGCCTCGACTGGCGATCTTTTGGATACGCTATTCCTATTCCAGAAAATGTGGGTGTGACAAAAATCTAAGTAGGTATGTGTGAATTATAAAGAATGATATTGTCTAAATTTTTGGTAATGCATAACTTTTTGCAACATTTTTAAAAATTGTTTTGAAAAAAAAATGTTTTTGTAAGAAAAACGCGTGCCAAAAAAATTTTATGGAGGAATTGTAAACAACTACTCGTACTTTATCAACGTAATTTGTAACAGAAGGTCCATTTCCATTTATTCCCTAAATAAAAATGGGTTCATAATTTTTTTTAGACATTTCGGACCCCTACAGAATATATTTTCCAAATTTCAGCTTTAACGGCCTCAACATAATTTCGACATAACTTTCGTTGCCGGTGATCACAAATTGGTAACTTTTAGGAGTCTACGAGCAATTTTAAGGTATGTTACAAACTATGAGCCAATATTATACTACCTTAAGGGCGGTATTCATGGACAAATCTTTAACTATGAGCTTCGTAAACCTATTCATCAAGACTTATACCCACCAGTGGCGTGGCGTGGATAATTTTAAAAGGGAAGACGTTGAAAAATTTATTCACCTATAAAAATAAAAATCTTTAAAACCTGAAATAAAATAATTTTTAATGGGGATATTGTATCTACATAATATGCATTCCACATTGACTTAGCAAAAATATTCTAGCCACATTTTTTATACTTCAAGACATTAATATTTCAATCAACAATGAGCTTAAAGCATAACAAAAGTGGCTTCAAAAGAAGCCGGTCTTGACAGACGCATGATACAATAACTTAAAAAAATTCAGCATAATGTGGATAGTAATTAATAAAATTAAGAAGCTAAAATGTTTTTATCAGTAAGTTGGTAATAAAAGAAACTAAAAAATTACACATTAACCTTCACTTTCACTTTCACATCTAACTTTTCACTATTTTAATTTAAGATTTTATCAAATTGGCTTTACAAAACACTAGATTTCTTCAAGTTATTGCACTTGTGCAACGCAGTCTGTCAATAAATTCCAACTGATTCTAAATTAAAATTTGAATTCCTGCTTAAAAAAAAACAAGTGTCGGTATTTTATTTGACATGAACTTCTCTTAAGCGATATGCTGAATTTACTCTGCTGACAAATTGCCATAATATTCTACCATATATTATTTCATAAGACAAAAGTATAACAATAAATTTGTAAAAACATCGAAGCATTAACTATCACAAGAGAGAAAAATGAAAGCTCAACTTCTTACATCAACACGCATATCAATATCAACATCAAATTCAAAATCAAGAATCAACCCACATAACACATTCAGATATTATGTCATAAGAAAAAAGAAATAAGTCAAAGAACACCGTGTTATTAGACACAATGTTGCAAAAAAACGAGTCAAACCATTGTATATACACTTTATAGTAGTGCCATCATGTCGAATTGTTTGTTTTAGCCGACTAAATGCAGATGGCGTTATGAATTGAGCTAGAATGTTTGTGTCTAAACTTTTGCTGTCATCTTCATTTTAAATACACACTTTGAAAACGAAGAAAGAAAACCAAATTAACTGGTTTATCTCTCTTTATCGAACCTTTCATAATTGCATTCCCATGTATGTTGTATTTTTTTTCTTTGTAAGAAGGAGTATAGGCTTTTTTGTTGTTTCGCAGAACAGGTAGCATGTAGGATTTCCAAGTAAGTTAATTTGTATGGATAATGGATCTCGCATTATCGATTCTGTGGTCATGCCATATGATTTTTATTTGTATGGAAATGTAAGTATGTATTTATTTTTCTGTGTAATTGATGATTTGCAATGTTGCCTTCGCTTAGGCAAGTAGTATGTTTGATGAGAGGGAGATGATGGAAATATAATAAATCTGACTTCTTCGTCTGCGAGTAGAAATGATGGAAGAGGCGATTCGTTTGAAGGGAAAAATTTAATAAAATTTGATTTCGGTATTTTTCAGCAAATGAGGTATTATGAGTTTGTCGCATTTTGGACTCTGACTGTTTCGGCTATATCTTGTCGCAAAAGGTACCGATTTCCCTAATTTTTTTGTAATTGATTTAGAAATATTCGATCTAATTCATAAAGAAATGACATAATTTTTTTTGCCAGTATTGTGCCATGCCGCACCACCACTTCTTGTTCAATAGGTACCTATAAGATGAATATTTATATGGATAGTAAGAATTTTCGTTGTTTTGCGTAGAGCTAGATTGCTAAATTGGAGTATTGCACAAGTTTATTTATCTTTAATCAACATGTGAAATTGTTGGTATATATTTTAAAGTCCATGTACCTTTTCAATGAAGCATTGAGGAAGGTCACTTGTTGGTATTTTTTGCTTAATGGGGGTTGCTTGATTGTTTCTCTTTTGCATTAAACGTGTTCTAACATTAGATGTACTTCGAGGCATTAAGAACGTCACTACAAAGATTATACTGGCTAACTTTAGAGCTTTTAGCTAAGCTCCAGCAATTGTAGAGTGTTCTATTGTGTCTCTTGGCGGTTCAAGTTGAGTATGACTTTCATTACTATAGTCCCAATATATTCATAGTTTTAATTGTAATCCGCGTTGCGACTATTGGATATTAGAAAGAGTTGAACTGTTTTTTGTATTCATATTGGTCTAATTTCATTCGTGAAAGGATAAGTTGTGCATATGAATATTTTTATAATATATAAATCCTAATTCTTTTATACCTAGTATAGGTAGTCCATTGTCTGGTAGTTATTACACTGGACTATGTTGCTACTATGTTACCTATAGTTGCCAATTATATACAGTGTTGTTCGTATTGCCTTCATTGTTTGCACAGTCCGTCTGTTTACCAAGACAGATATCTTGCTCTTAAGCATATTGTATCTAATCTTATCTCGTCAAATCTTAAACATACATAAAGTTTTAAAGGTTAATTTGATTGACTTTGTTGCAGCCTCAGAAAATATTACATGGCTGAAGTAACCCACAACAAAAGCAGAAACAGCATCTAAGCGATTAATTTTAAATTAAGAAATCCAAACATAAAAAATTAGCTTTTTCGTGATTTCATGGGCATCCTAAAAAACGAAAAATTTTGTTGAAACATATTTTAGCAGTGCATATGCAAGGCTTTAGAACAAACACGGTCTCCAACTTGGACAACACTGAACAACTAGGTATACTTTTCGTCTAATGAATACAAAAAACACATATTTTATCTATAAATTTTACTTTCATTTACCCCTTATACCTATTAAACAAAATCTTTAATTATTTAAGAAAAACTTACTTTTATATCAATTGACTTTTAACTTATTGAGAAAAGATAAAAAAAAGCTATAAAATATACGCGAACCAATTAAAACCGATATAAACACTTTCTCTTCAAATTGACCTTCTTATAAAAAAAATTATATACAATTTGGAGTTTGAGATGATTTTTTTTTTGTTGCACTAAGCAACAACAAAAAATTGCACAGTCATTACGTAGGAGGCTTAAGCGGGTTTTGTTTAATTTTGTGCATGTCATTTTCCTTATTAAACCAAGCTAAATCAGCGATTCGTCACACTGTGCAACGCAGACAAGCACCACCAATAAGACAACAAACTTCTTCAGTAGGTAAGTTTAGTTTGTAAAATTGAAAAGTGGCAAATTGCATTCGACGGGTCCGAAAATATCCACGATTTGCTTTTTAAAGTGGAAACCCTTAAGGATCGTTCGCAATGTAGCTGAGAATACACTATAACTTGTCTTATCTTTTTTTATCTCTGCCTCAATTAATATTTTTTCACATGCAAATATGGTTTATAAACCATTTGGGAATCCTCATTGCTGAAATGCGAATCTCCTTCACCGATGTGAACACAGACACCAATTGTATTAAAAACAAAGAAAACAAGTTACAGGTGACTGTGATGGTCTAATTGCAATATGCCATAACCTACCCCAAACATTCATCAAAGCCAACAAATAATATACCATCAACTACTCGACGACAATTCTCCCACCTTCCTTTATCCACCATCGCCCCTACCGTTAAATATGCATATCCATTTTTCACTTGCAAATATGAATTACAAAGAAAATCATTTGAGAATCCTCACAGTAGCTGAAATGCGACTCTCCTTCAACGATCATACACACATATACCAATTGTGTTAAAATCCAGAAAACATAACATACCCCTTCCATCAAAGCAAACAAAAAATATACCATAAATCTACACGAAACCTGCTTTGCCAACCACCACCACTACCTGCATCATCTTCCTACTCATATTCCCAGCACGAGAATGGTGTAGAACTAGACTATCATGATTTGTTGCGGGCGAATGCGCACTGAGGGCGTATCGTCGTTTACGCACGGTTGCACTACTATAAGGTTTATATACAATGGTCAAACGTAGCACCTGCATTCCTGCAACATGTTTATATCTTCCGATTGAAACGCAATGCTAATCGCAAAAGGGAGAATGAAATGAAACAATTCCAAGTATTCAGCGTGAGATTTGGTTTATAAGACGAAATGTAGCGTCTTTTTCTTTGAATATAAAAGCGGGTGTTGAACAAAGAGGATCAGAACCGCAATGCTTGTAGAAGAAAGGGATATAAAACAAGTAAATAAGACGGAAAAATATTTTTTATTCTATTATAGAGAGCAGCGGTAGTTGAAAACTTTTTACTAAGAGTATTTTTGTGACTCTTCGTTGGTTTGTTGTTTGTGATTTGTGGATTGTGGAATGTGGTTGAATCTTGATTCTTGAATGAAGTATGAAGATACAGACGAGAGGTAGAATGAAAATATTAAACTTATTCGATAGCTTATGTGTGAGTGTGTGTGTAGATTTTATTTTATAATTAAAATACGGGACGGGTTTCATTTTTCATATATTTATTTGGCAGATAGTGCTTACTTTTGGTGGATTTTTAAAAGGGAAGACGGTAGGAATCGTGTTATATGGACGCCACGCCACTGATACCCACTCTTAAGTTGATATCAGTAATATCTCTAAAATTTCGGATATTCAAAAACAGCTCTCAATCACTTGACATTGAAACGTTTATTAACAAAATGGAATGAAATTGTGGTCTGGTTTTTGTTAATATAAACCGCTGAACGGATAAATTAAACAGTTTAAGTACTTGCACGTGACATTAGTAATTCATATTTCTGGCTTTCATTTTTTCTATTTTTCTTTTGTTTACAAAACATTGTGACAAGAGAGTTCGAAAAAGATAGAATCAGTTCGAAATTGACAGAATGAGTTCAAAACATAGGGACGGGCTACAGTCCGCTTGGGCGAACTGTTGGATACCCTATTCTTATTCGTATCCCTCATAAGTGGGCGTGACAAAAGTTTAAGTATGGTTGAATTGTTAAGAACGCTCTACATATTTTGTTATATAACATTTAAAGGATTTTATCAAAAAAAAAAAAAAAAACGCTCCCTAGCTCAAACTTGGGTGTTTCAATAAAATTGTTTTATTCAATTGTGGGCGTGTCAGTAGGCGGATTTAAAAAAAATTAACACATGAGCATAAAGGGCCCCTAGAGAGTATATATTATAAATTTCAGCTCCTTAGCTCAAACTTTGAATTTTCAAAAAAAAAAATAATTGTGGGCGTGGCAGTGGGCGGATTTTGAAAATATTTACACATGAGCATAAAGGGCCCATAGAGAGTATATATTATAAATTTCAGCTCCCTAGCTCAAACTTTGGATTTTCAAAAAAATTATTTTATTTATTTGTGGGCGTGTCAGTGGGCGGATTTTGAAAAAAATTTATCCCGAGCAGTTTTAGGAGTCATAGATCATATATAAAAAATTTCAGCTTTCTAGCTCAAAATTCGATTTTTTCCAAAATTTTGTTTTTTTGAGTTTGTGGGCGTGTCTGTGGGCGGATTTCAAAAATTCGTAAACTTGATAATTTCGGGACCCTAGAGAGTATATGGTTAAAATTTCAGCTCTCTAGGCCCAGTTTAAAGGCCTCATTTTTGGCTACAGACGGACGGACGGACGGACGGACATGGCTAGATCGACATTACTATCGATGCTAATCATAAATATAGTAACTTTTAGGGGTCTACGGGCAATATTAAGGTATGTTACAAACTATGCGTCAAAATTAATATACCCTTAGAATAGGGTATAAAAAGAGCGAGTGGATTTCATTCGACCAGGTAAAAATTGGATCGCATCTCAAATCAATAGCAGTAATCGTTTGCAAGGCATTGCGATACAAATTTATAAATGCGGGACAGAAGTCTGGTCCCTATACTCTTGCATTCCTTAACATAAATAATCATCTATCGTCTGGACAATGTCATTTCGACCATTCACTATTTGCTTTCCATTGCTTTATAATCGTCTTCAAGACGATGTTGGCGATAGCTATTTAGGTGCCGTCTCGAACCGATTGCAGGAAATTAAAACATTTTTAAATAATTGTTAAGTTGAACAATTGACTTTAGATCTTTTTTATATTCAACAGAATGGTTCCCTTCGCAATTTTGAAATGTTAAATACAAATAATTGTTACCACTGACCCTCAACACTCATTCGTTCACAGTGGATAAGTAGTAGAAAGAAAAATTGATTTTGAAAGTAAACATTAGATAAAGTGTGCGGGAATAATAAATTCGAGACTTGCCTTCGTGAATATACCTACATCAAAAACACAATTTAATTTAAACAAATATCAGATGTTTCATAAAAGAGTGGAAACAACGTCGTCTTTAGTTGAGCGTTGTGTATAATTATAATTGTTATTTCATTATTTTAGACAATTAAAGCATTTTTGAATATAATATAATATTTTAAGGTGAAATCAAATTATTAAGGTGTTCAACTTTAAGATCAGCACATTATTGATGTTTTTTTTTATGTATACTTTCGTTATTTACTTCTGCGTTTGCTTACAGTATTAGTAATGTATGGAATAAAAAGCAGCTGGTGGGCAAAATAAGAAAACAAAATGTTAAGCTATATGATTGTGTTTTTTAATAGTTTCTCGGGTTCAGCGCCCTGTGCATTTGCACATTTTGCACATATACAGTCCTGACTATTTGTACACACCCTGTAACTATTCACACATAGCTTTTACTTAAATTAGTTATCACTATCTGCAAAAATAAAGTCTCAAAGCCATAAGTTTCAAATATAAATTTATTTGCAAGATACATAAAATGGCTTAAATTTAAATTTTACATTAAACGAAAACTCAATTGACTTAAATCTAAGTTAAATCTACGTGAAAGATACACCGAATTTTATAACAGAGAGCGGATAAACTGGGCCTTTTGAGCCAGAAACTCTTCTTTTATCACATAATTATTGCATTTAATTGCTAGATGCATTTATGTCGTCTTCTTGATAAACAGCAAAATATTGGATTATAATAAACCTGTAAGGTGTTTTCTTTGCTATGAATGAATAGTAGAACAGTTGATACTCGCAATAAACAGTAAGCTGTTGCGTTATCTAACAAAGTATTTATCGTTGCACACGCGTAGGCTCTAGAATACCGATGACATCCTGAGAAGTTAATCATTGTGAATTGAGCTGATGCTATTTTAATTTAAATTGGCAGATTATAGTTTGGGGATTGTACGATTTCCTAGGCGCCAACATTTAAAAACACAGTTTCTTAGATCTCGATGATATAAACACAAAATTCCATCTAACAGCCTCTTTATCGCCCAGCTTCGGAGATTTCAGACTATGAAAGTTTAGGTTTTCCTATAGAATTTGTTATTGTTATTTTGCCATTAAATGCTAATAAAGACAAAAATTGTTGCGTATTTGTAGGAGTCGGAAAAACAATGCTTAGAGTTTTTTTTTAAAAACGTAGTATATTCTTAAGCGTTATGGATGTTAGAATTTTTGTGACAGAAATATAGAAAAGCTAAGCATTCTTAGGCGTTTTGTATAATATTATTTAATTCATGTTTTCTGATAGAACGATGAAAAAACCCTTAGAAGCTCTTACGCGGTCCCTAGACGCTCAATATTATTGTCTGTCTATGGATAATATTGCAAGGTTGTGCACTATATTGAGGAAAATCAAAACCCTTTTGATATTTATTGCACAATATAAAATATTGTATCGTCTGTGGATATAATTGCACAATATTTGTTTATTTAATTTTCAAGTGTCGAAGAGTAAACACCTCCGCGAGTGATTTCAGTGAAAATGTCACAAGCAAAAGAGGATGAGAGAGTATCACTCAACATGTTGTCTACACAAGTATCAGCTGCGAACTAAATTATTTTATAAAATATTGAACATCTGGGGGCCTAGCCAATAATATTGTGCAATATTTTGCACAATAATATTGGTCTAGGGATCGCTTTAGACGTTTTTCATATTTTACCGATATAAATAATTAGAAAAAGATGACGATGAAAATTTTACCGTACTTTTAGGGAACTACAGCATAAGGGTCCGTTCGAGGACTTTACGAGTATGTGCACAAAAATGAAAACTGTCAAATCTCCAAAGTCGAGAGAGAATCCTTACATTTCAAAGAAAAGTAGGTAGGTACGCGAACGCATTTCCGTACAAAGATGAAAAACATCAAAGTTTGGCTTAAAAAGAAACAACCGCTGTTTTGTTTATGCTGTCAACTCAAAGGATTTCATCTTCTTCTGTGTGAAGAAAAATGAACGAAAGAACATTTTTCTTCCGTTCATCTTTTTACCGTTTTTCAGTATACGCGAACGCGTTTGTGTAGTTTCGCATGAAAGTTTGTATGCATTTTCGTTTGCATATGAGTAGGTACGCGAACGGAACTATTGCTTGTCCCTACAAGGTTTTTTGCGATCAGCATCGATAGTATCTAATAATGTCCGGTAGGCCTTAAAACTTAATCTAGGGCCCCAATTAATTTTTCAAACGCCCTCAATTTCAAAAGAAACGCTCAAGTGTGTAAAAAATGTGTCAATTCTCTGGTAGAGAAACTTCGTCTTTTACGGGGAGGTTATGATCGTATTGGCATCATCGGCCTGTGGGGCTCGCCGGTTCAACCGCAACAATTATCGTCAGGCTGCCTGGTTTCAGGCACTGTAGTGATATTCTTAGTTCGTCCCTGCACGACATTTCCTGGTAGATATACTGAAAAATATTCAGGATAGTGAGAATTGCTTAAAGAACACTGTATCTAGATTAAGCGGATGGAGCATGTGGCGCCGGTATCTACGAAGTTACAATTGTGTTCGTAGCTTCCACAAGAAGACCATTTAATTCGATTAAAACCATTTTCTTTCGTATACACGCGGTGGTCTTGTGATCAGTTTTTCACCCGAGATGCCAATGCTGGCAGCCACTTTTGTCAACGCTTTATCACCAACTACTGCCTATTGCTACCAATTTCGGGAGCGTCGTCACTGCGGATAACCCAACTGGATCTACCCTCACTTTCCCGTGGCGTGATGACACCTCCACCCATATTACCATTGTATATAAACCTTATAGTAGTGCAACCGTGCGTAAACGACGATACGCCACCAGTGCGCATTCGCCCGCAACAAATCATGATAGTCTAGTTCTACACCATTCTCGTGCTGGGAATATGAGTAGGAGGATGATGCAGGTAGTGGTGGTTGGCAAAGCAGGTTTCGTGTAGATTTATGGTATATTTTTTGTTTGCTTTGATGGAAGGGGTATGTTATGTTTTCTGGATTTTAACACAATTAGTATGTGTGTGTATGATTGTTGAAGGAGAGTCGCATTTCAGCAGTGAAGATTCTCAAATGTTTTTTTTTATAATTCATACGAGTAATTGCAAGTGAAAAGCAGATATTCATATTTAATGGTAGGGGCGATGGTGGATGAAGAGAGGTGGGATAATTGTAGTTGGGTAGATTGATGGTATATTATTTGTTTGCTCTGATCAAAGTTTTTGGGGTAGGTTATGGCATATTGCAATTAGAACAAAACCGTCACCTGGAACTTATTTTGTTGTATTTTATACAATTGGTGTGTATATGTTAAGATCGGCGAAGGAGATTCGCATTTCAGCAGTGAGGCATATCATATTTGCATGTGAAAAAAATTAATTGAGGCAGAGATAAGATAAGACAAGTTAGAGTGTGTGTACGAGCGCGTGCCCTGCTTGTAATAATAGCTGCCGTAGGTTATTCATGAACAACTCAAATTGGTTTATTTATTGGTTCATCAAATAAAAAGGGCATTCATTCATAATCGGTATTCAAAATCATATTAGGTTCATATTTCGTTTGCATTATGTTACACAATCGAATCTCCGAATATAAACAGAATTTTTTCATTTGGTTTTGCACAAGCACCTGAGTGCCTCAGTTTGGGCAGCTAAATATCATTGATTTAGGTATTCTTTTTGATACCTACTTCTTTTGATACCGTCATACCGACCACTAGCGGCCGATGCCCAAAAGGAAAAGATATTGCAGAGATGTTAAAAATAAACATCAGCAAAATAATGGCATGCGGCCTAAATGTCGTCGCGACAAGCTGCGACCAAGGATCAAACAACGTACTGGCTTACAAACTGCTAGGAGTGTCAGTAGAAAAGCCTTATTACGATGTTGGGAATGAAAGGGTTTTCATGCTGTACGATTATCCGCATCTCTTCAAGAGCGTGCGGAATATATTGTTACAGCACAAAATCATAATTTCAGGAGAAATTATAGATTGGAACGTAGTTGTTAAGCTGTATGAAGAAGACTCGAAAGGAGTTTTGCAAGTATTCTTCAAGCTTACTAAGAGCCATGTTTGCCCAAATGGTTTTGAAAAACTATCGGTTAAACTGGCAACACAAATATTCAGCGCTAATGTAGCTGCCGGAATTTTGTATGCAGTGAAAGCAAACTGCTACAAAACAGTTGAGGAACAGAATGTTGCCGAATCAACAGCAACTTTCATACAAAAAATTAATGACTTGTTCGACAACCTGAATAACGACAGACTGAGTTCCAGGAATCTAAGTCGTCAGCCAATTTCAGATTCGACCGACAAACTTAAGTCAATACGAAATGCTCGCCAGTTGATAAAAACGTGGGAATATACCGGAAGACTGCAAAAACCTCCTTGCTTTTCGGCTTGGAGCAGACACTGCTAGGAATCGAGATGATGTGGACACATCTTAAAAGTACTGAGCAGAAGTTTCTCCTGACTGCGCATCTTAACACAGATCCAGCAGAGAACCTATTTTCGATGGTGCGGACAAATAGGGGATCGTATGAGAAAAACCCCTCGGCTTACAGATTCATAAGAAATCTTAAGCAAATTATATTTAAAAATTTAAAATCTTCAGATCATTCGGGCTATGAAGATTCTGGAGCAGAGCTATTGCTGGATGAAGCAGATCGCGAAGAACTGGATATTGAGCGGGCAGCGAATGAAGAATTTTCAGTTGAAGTCCCATTAGAAGACCACATCATGGAGACCGATATTTTAAACAATATCGAGTACGATGACGCAGATGAAGACTACGCAAGGAACAGCACTATAGAAACAGTACTAACGAAAGGATGTTCAAAGAAGCTACAGGAAGGAGCTTTGACGTTCTACACAGGATTTGCAGCGTTTAAGTTACGGAACAAGATTAATTGCGAAGCCTGCACGCAATTTATGATAGATGAGACAAATTCTAATCGAGAACAAGCCTTGTTAATACGTCTCAAGGCTTATGAGACCACACAAACTGTGTCAGAGTTTGAGAAGCTTACGGTGCCTACTATAAGCTTCGAAAATACTGCGAAAAGAATAAAGGAGATATTCGAAACAGTTTTTCCGCAGGACCGCAAACAAGCAAACTTGGTTGAAAACCTCATGTCTCAGATGATAAACCAGTTGGAAGTGACAGAAACCATGACGTGTAGCAATTATGGACACAACGAAGACATCGTTAAATTTATTTTAATCGGACTGATTAAATTTACAATAAAAAAAAACAACAAGGATTTAAGGCTGCCAAACTTTAAGGATAAGCATCATGTAAATAAATATCTATAAATAAAGTTATATTTTAATAAATGAATGGGTGTGTTTTTCTGATTTTCATATATAAATATTTATATGTACTCATATTTATTTTTATTTGTTTTTAGTTATGGTAATATTAATATATAGTTTATTTATTTTTTATATATACTTTAGGTATGCGCTTTTGGTTAAAGGACCCTATGCGTTGTTATGTTACGTAATATTTTATTTATTTACTTATTTATGAACTATGCGTGAGGAGTAGGCCTAATGGGGATACCTCGGTGAAAAAAAACGCATCAAATGTTCCACCTCCTGGGTGATGCGGAAGAGAACAGACTTGTGTTTTTTTAGTACCAACCACAGCATTAAAAAAAATTTAAATAAAATATTCAATGCTGTGATTGGTACCTATGCCTCGAATATCCAAATTGGTTAAATGAACATTTCTTTAACTTTAAACTACATACATAACATTCTCAGTATTTGTTTTTTTTTTCTTTTAAGAAAGCAATGAAAACATATATTTTTGCATGTCTAAATAGGTAGGTAGTTTGTTTGACATTCATTCAAATAATAAAAAAAAAATTAAATCGACAGGTGAGCTGCCTCTAACAGATATACGTATCCAACGTGTTCGCTTATAAATATCTGATAAAAAACAAATCGAATATTTCTGAATCAATTACAAAAGAAATGATAGAAATCGGTGAATTTTTGGACGAGATATACCCAAAATAGCAAAAGTCTAAAAAACCATAAACTCATAATTTCTTTACTTCTTACATGTTCAGTAGGTAAAGTAAAGGAACAAGACCAAACAAGACCAACGAAAAGGCCGACGACGGGTTGCGATATCACCTAAACATAATGAAAATAGTTGACTCTGCAGAATGCCGGCTATGTCTTGAGGAAGACGAAACAGCTGAACACATTCTAGGTGAATGTCCGGCCTCAGAGAACAACTGAGTTCCGAAGATATAAAGAAGTGGTCTGCTGGTAGCATTATCCGCTTTATACGGAAAGAAGAAATACTACTAGCTTAACATATTTCTGGCCCGGACGGTACAAACGACCTCATAGGTCGCAGTACCTTTTTCTTCGCCTTGGCGAACCAGAAGCTAAAAAAAATATATATTGCAAATTTCAGCAGAACCATTTACCACAGGGCATGACAACTAATAATAGAACGAAACGAGGAGTAGGCCGTCTGATTAAAGCTCGGTGATTAAAAACACGTATATCTAATGTTACAACATGGGTAATGCGAAAGAGAACCAATCAAGCAACCTTCATTAGAAGCAAAAAACACAAACAAGTGACCTTCCTCAATGCTTTATTGCAAAGGTGCAGGGACTTTAAACAACGAAAATTCGTATTATCCATATAAATATTCATCGTGTAGGTACCTGTTGACCAATAAGTGGTGGTGCAGCATGGCACAATACCGACACAAAATAAATCATGTCATTGCTTTATAAATTAGACTGAATATTTCTAAATCAATTACAAAAAGAATGATATAAATTGGTACATTTTTCGACAAGATATAGCCAAAATAGCGAGAATCTAAAATGCGATAAATTCATAATTTCTCATTTGAAAGAAAAATACCCAAATCAAATTTTATTAAATTTTTCGTTTCAAACGAATCGCCCCTTCCATCCAGAGAGTCGATAATGCGAAATCCATTATCCATACAAATAATAACTTACTTGGTTTCCATCATCAACCTCTGCTACTTGCAAAGCATACGTACATGAACATGCTACCTGCGCTGCCTACGCCTATGCTCCTTCTTATTCTTACAATGAAAAAAAAAATGCATACACAATGGATTGAAATTCGTTCGGCGGAACCGGTTTATTTGGTCTTGCTTTCTTCGTTTTCAAAGTGTGTATTTAAAATGAAGATGACAGCAAAAGTTTAGACACAAATATTCTAGCTCAATTCATAACGCCATCTGCATTTAGTCGGCTAAAACAAAAAAAAACGACATGATGGCACCATTGTATATACACTTTATAGTAGTGCCATCATGTCGAATTTTTTGTTTTAGCCGACTAAATGCAGATGGCGTTATGAATTGAGCTAGAATGTTTGTGTCTAAACTTTTGCTGTCATCTTCATTTTAAATACACACTTTGAAAACGAAGAAAGCAAGACCAAATAAACCGGTTTGTCTCTCTCGAATCTTTCCGCCGAACGAATTTCATTCCATTGTGTATGCATTTTTTTTTCATTGTAAGAAGGAGCATAGGCGTAGGCAGCGCAGGTAGCATGTTCATGTACCTATGCTTTGCGAGTAGCAGAGGTTGATGATGAAAACCAAGTAAGTTATTATTTGTATGGATAATGGATTTCGCATTATCGACTCTCTGGATGGAAGGGGCGATTCGTTTGAAACGAAAAATTTAATAAAATTTGATTTGGGTATTTTTCTTTCAAATGAGAAATTATGAATTTATCGCATTTTAGATTCTCGCTATTTTGGCTATATCTTGTCGAAAAATGTACCGATTTATATCATTCTTTTTGTAATTGATTTAGAAATATTCAGTTTAATTTATAAAGCAATGACATAATTTATTTTGTGTCGGTATTGTGCCATGCTGCACCACCACTTATTGGTCAATAGGTAGGGGAAGGTCGTGTACCTCGGTCCGGATTTCAGTTTTTTGCCAATATTTTATGTGTCGTTTTTTCTTTAGTTTTTCTTTTTTTTTGTGTTACTACCTGAAGTCTTTTCTATGATATGGCGAAACTACCAAAAGGATATTGCTTACCATTCCTTAGAAAACTTAACTTTTATATGCTAACCTCAAACGGTCCAAGGTACAAGACGTGGTTGTACCTTGGTCCACGGAGTATTGTACCTTGAACCGAAAATATTATTAAACGTTTTTCTTTAGTTTAAGGTGAAAACTTTAATTTATTTCAATAAAAAGTAAAAATGGTATCATTTATAATTTTTTTCAAAAAAAAACAGCAAAAAACAAACCATTATCTTAAAGTTTTTGGCTTGATTAAAAAAAAAATATTTCAAATAATAGTATTAAATAAAAAAAACTCTTTTACTAAAAAAAAACTTAACAAAGGACTTCAATATTATTTAAAAACTTACTTTAAGGGAACAACATAAAAGAAAAACAAATTTATCACTTCAATATTATTTAAAAATTTTCATTAAAGGGCAAACCAATGGTCCAAGGTACACGCGCTATGATAGGTCCAAGGTACACTTACACCACTTTAGCCAAACAAATTGGATTTTAACGTAGTATTCAAACCACATACGAACGACAATGTGTTCCTGCCAAAAGATTATTAATACACTTTCCGAAATCGATTAAAGTAGCGGAAAAAATACAGAAAACTAAGCACTACATAACTTCAGAAAAGAGATAAAAAAAATACTTTTTTCATTGAAAACTATGTTTGTTTGTTTTTCTGCCGACATGTTGCAGCTGTGCCTTCAAAAAGAAACTGAGAAGACAAATGAACAGAAGATCAACATTTCACAGAAGGGCCGGTTTTTGCGTGCTTTGTAGTTTTCTGGATATTGGCACTCGGACCAAGGTACAGTCGGACCAAGGTACACAACCTTCCCCTACCTACACGATGAATATTTATATGGATAATAAGAACTTTCGTTGTTTTGCATTGCTAAATTGGAGTATTGCGCAAGTTTATTTATCTTTATTCAACATTTGAAATTGTTGGTATATATTTTAAAGTCCATGTACATTTTCAATGAAGCATCGAGGAAGGTCACTTGTTGGTATTTTTTGCTTAATTGCATTAATTGTATTTTTTGCTCTTTTGCATTAAACGTGTTCTAACATTAGATACATTTCAAGGCATTAAGACCGTCACTACAAAGATTATGCTGGCTAACTCTAGAGCTAAGCTCCAGCAATTGTAGAGTGTTCTATTGTGTCTCTTGGCGGTTCAAGTTGAGTATGACTTTCATTACTATAGTCCCAGTTTATTCATAGTTTTAATTGTAATCCGCGTTGCGACTATTGGATATCAGAAAGAGTTGAACTGCTTTTTGTATTCATATTGGTCTAATTTTATTCGTGAAAGGATAAGTTGTGCATATGAATATTTTTATAATACCTATATAAATCCTAATTCTTTTACAGTATAGTCCATTGTCTGGCTGGTAGTTATTACTCTGGACTATATTGCTACTATTTTACCTATAGTTGCCAATTATATCCAGTCTTGTTCGTATTGTGTGCATTGATTTGCACAGTCCGTCTGTTTACCAAGATAGATATCTTGCTCTTAAGCATTTTGTATCTAATCTTATCAAACTTAATATCTAATTTAAATCGAATTTAGCACCGACCGTGCTGACCCCAAATTATGCATGTATTAATTTTTTTTTCAATACAGATTTATAAAAACATATTGAAAGTAAAAAGTTTTTGAAGTTGTATTTAAAATCCGAAATTTCCTATTATGGATAATAGAGTTCCAAATACACGTTCTAGTGGAAGACCCAGTAATTTGAGAAGTTCGTCCACTTTTCGAAATATAACTCCCCGTTCAGGAGCAATGAAATCCAGGCTAATAGTTAGTTGTACTCCACCTGGGGCTAGTGTAGGCTTAAGCCAGGATAAGATTTTACCACAACTGGTAGATAACCCTCCTGCAGCAATGGAATCGGGTCAGGTAAGTAACCCCAATAGTGATAGCAATAATGAGCGACGAGATATTAATGAACATCCTCCACCTGTTCACGAATACTCGAGGCAAACCAACGAGTTTTCATTTGTGAAATGCAGTCTATTAGAGATACCTTAGTTGGAAGATTGGACAATTTGAATTTAAATACTCCCAATGTGAATCCTACGAGACCTTCGAACGCTCGTTCTGTCTTCGAACATTTTTTAAATAACGCTTCGTTTTCGACCCAACGCAGACAAGCACCACCAATAAGTCATCAAACTTCTTCAGTAAGTTCAGTTTGTAAGATTGAAAAGTGGCAAATTGTATTTGACGGGTCCGAAAATATCCACGATTTTCTTTTTAAAGTGGAAACCCTTAAGGATCGTTCGCAATGTAGCTGGGAATACCCTATAACTTGTCTAATTTTTCTTTATCTCTGCCTCAATTAATAGTTTTTCACATGCAAATATGGTTTATAAACCATTTGGGAATCCTCATTGCTGAAATGCGAATCTCCTTCACCGATGTTAACATACACACCAATTTATTGTGTTAAATACAAAGAAACAGGTGACTGTGATGGTTTAATTGCAATATGCCATAACCTACCCCAAACTTTCATCGAAGCCAACAAACAATTTACCATCAATCTACTCGATGACAATTATCCCACCTTTCTTTACCCACCATCGCCCCTGCCTTTAAATATGAATATCCATTTTTCACTTGAAAATATGAATTGTAAAGAAAATCATTTGAGAATCCTCACAGTAGCTGAAATGTGACTCTCTTTCAACGATCATACACACACATACCAATTGTGTTAAAATCCAGAAAACATAACATACCCCTTCCATCAAAGCAAACAAAAAACATAGGGGCGGGCTACAGTCCGCTTGGGCGAACTGTTGGATACCCTATTCTTATTCCTATATCTCATAAGTGGGCGTGACAAAAATTTAAAGGATTTTATCGAAAAAACTAAGCTTTTGTAAATAAAAACGCTCCCTAGCTCAAACTTAGGTTTTTCAATAAAATTGTTTTATTTAATTGTGGGCGTGTCAGTAGGCGGATTTAAAAAAAATTTAAGTATGAGCATAAAGGGCACCTAGAGAGTATATACTATAAATTTCAGCTCCCTAGCTCAAACTTTGGACTTTCAAAAATAAAAATAAAATAATTGTGGGCGTGTCAGTTGGCGGATTTTGAAAATATTTACACATGAGCATAAAGGGCCCCTAGAGAGTATATATTAAAAATTTCAGCTCCCTAGCTCAAATTTTGGTTTTTCAAAAAAAATATTTTATTTAATTGTGGGCGTGTCAGTGGGCGGATTTTGAAAATTTTATGTCCCAAGCAGTTTTATGGGCCAAAGATCATATATAAAAAATTTCAGCTTTCTAGCTCAAAATTCAATTTTTCCCAAAATTTGTTTTATTTAATTGTGGGCGTGTCAGTGGGCGGATTTTTAAAATTTTATGTCCCAATCAGTTTTATGGGCCATAGATCATATATTAAAAATTTCAGCTCTCTAGCTCAAAATTCGATTTTTCCAAAATTTTGTTTTTTTGAGTTTGTGGGCGTGTCTGTGGGCGGATTTCAAAAATTCTTAAACTTGATTATTTCGGGACCCTAGAGAGTATATGGTTAAAATTTCAGCTCTCTAGGTCCAGTTTAAAGGCCTAATTTTTGCCGACGGACGGACGGACGGACGGACGGACGGACGGACATGGCTAGATCGACATTACTATCGATGCTGATCATAAATATAGTAACTTTTAGGGGTCTACGGGCAATATTAAGGTATGTTACAAACTATGCGTCAAAATTAATATACCCCTAGAATAGGGTATAAATATACCATAAATCTACACGAAACCTGCTTTGCCAACCACCACCACTACCTGCATCATCCTCCTACTCATAATCCCAGCACGAGAATGGTGTAGAACTAGACTATCATGATTTGTTGCGGGCGAATGCGCACTGGTGGCGTATCGTCGTTTACGCACGGTTGCACTACTAAATATAAGGTTTATGTACAATGATGGCACTACTATAAAGTGTATATACAATGCTGGCACTACTACAAAGTGTATATACAATGATATTACCATTGTATATAAACCTTATAGTAGTGCGTAAACGACGATACGCCCTCAGTGCGCATTCGCCCGCAAAAAATCATGATAGTCTAGTTCTACACTATTCTCGTGCTGGGAATATGAGTAGGAAGATGATGCAGGTAGTGGTGGTGGTTGGCAAAGCAGGTTTCGTGTAGATTTCTGGTATATTTATACCCTATTCTAAGGGTATATTAATTTTGACGCATAGTTTGTAACATACCTTAATATTGCCCGTAGACCCCTAAAAGTTACTATATTTATGATCAGCATCGATAGTAATGTCGATCTAGCCATGTCCGTCCGTCCGTCCGTCCGTCCGTCTGTAGCCAAAAATTAGGCCTTTCAACTGGACCTAGAGAGCTGAAATTTTAACCATATACTCTCTAGGGTCCCGAAATAATCAAGTTTACGAATTTTTGAAATCCGCCCACAAAATCAAAAAAACCAAATTTTGGAAAAAATCGAATTTTGAGCTAGAAAGCTGAAATTTTTTATATATGATCTATGACTCCTAAAACTGCTCGGGATAAATTTTTTTCAAAATCCGCCCACTGACACGCCCACAAATAAATAAAATAATTTTTTTATACCCTATTCTAAGGGTATATTAATTTTTGAAAATCCAAAGTTTCAGCTAGGGAGCTGAAATTTATAGTATATACTCTCTATGGGCCCTTTATGCTCATGTGTAAATATTTTCAAAATCCGCCCACTGACACGCCCACAATTATTTTTTTTTTTTTGAAAGTTCAAAGTTTGAGCTAGGGAGCTGAAATTTATAATATATACTCTCTAGGGGCCCTTTATTCTCATGTGTTAATTTCTTTTAAATCCGCCTACTGACACGCCCACAATTAAATAAAACAATTTTATTGAAACACCCAAGTTTGAGCTAGGGAGCTTTTTTTTTTTTTGATAAAATCCTTTAAATGTTATATAACAAAATATGTAGAGCGTTCTTAACAATTCAACCATACTTAGACTTTTGTCACGCCCACTTATGAGGGATAGGAATAAGAATAGGGTATCCAACAGTTCTCCCAACCGGACTGTAGCCCGTCCCTATGTTTTTTGTTTGCTTTGATGGAAGGGGTATGTTATGTTTTCTGGATTTTAACACAATTGGTATGTGTGTGTATGATCGTTGAAGGAGAGTCGCATTTCAGCTAATGTGAGGATTCTCAAATGATTTTCTTTATAATTCGTATTCGCAAGTGAAAAATCGATATTCATATTTAAAGGCAGGGGCGATGGTGGATAAAGAAAGGTGGGAGAATTGTCGTCGAGTAGTTAATGGTATATTATTTGTTGGCTTTGATGTATGTTTGGGGTAGGTTATGGCATATTGCAATTAGACCATCACAGTCACCTGTAACTTGTTTTCTTTATTTTTAATACAATTGGTGTCTGTGTTCACATCGGTGAAGGAGATTCGCATTTCAGCAATGAGAATTCCCAAATGGTTTATAAACCATATTTGCATGTGGAAAAATATTAATTGACTCAGAGATAAAAAAAGATAAGACAAGTTATAGTGTATTCTCAGCTACATTGCGAACGATCCTTAAGGGTTTCCACTTTAAAAAGCAAATCGTGGATATTTTCGGACCCGTCGAATGCAATTTGCCACTTTTCAATTTTACAAACTGAACTTACCTACTGAAGAAGTTTGTTGACTTATTGGTGGTGCTTGTCTGCGTTGCACAGTGTGACGAATCGCTGATTTAGCTTGGTTTAATAAGGAAAATGACATGCACAAAATTAAACAAAAGCCGGTTAAGCCTCCTACGTAATGTCTGTGCAATTTTGTTGTTGTTGCTTAGTGCAACAAAAAAAAATCATCTCAAACTCCAAATTGTATATAATTTTTTTTATAAGAAGGTCAATGTGAAGAGAAAGTGTTTATATCGGTTTTAATTGGTTCGCGTATATTTTATAGCTTTTTTTTATCTTTTCTCAATAAGTTAAAAGTCAATTGATATAAAAGTTAGTTTTTCTTAAATAATTAAAGATTTTGTTTAATAGGTATAAGGGGTAAATGAAAGTAAAATTTATAGATAAAATATGTGTTTTTTGTATTCATTAGACGAAAAGTATACCTAGTTGTTCAGTGTTGTCCAAGTTGGAGACCGTGTTTGTTCTAAAGCCTTGCATGTGCACTGCTAAAATGTGTTTCAACAAAATTTTTCGTTTTTTAGGATGCCCATGGAAATCACGAAAAAGCAAATTTTTTATGTTTGGATTTCTTAATTTAAAATTAAGCGCTTAGATGCTGTTTCTGCTTTCAGTGATAGATAAAGAAATTATCAAAAAGTTTCATATCATCTTAGAAGCTCTTGGGTCTGGGTTCCCAATAGATGCAAATGCTTTTGAAAATTATGCCTGGTATTTTAAGCCAGTAAGTGTGCATAAGGTCTTCTTTCATGGAAAACAAATAATTTCGACTTGTATACTTCCAAAATAGAAGGTTTAGGGAACTTCTTACCAGAAAAATATCACGTGCAGATAAAAAATACTGAACTCTTACATCGATTGCTTATAATCTCAGATCCGATTCTTAGCAAGTCTAAGATAGTTTCCGAGAAGAAAGAAAAGCGTCATGGAACATGAATACTTGCAACTTTTATATGTACCAAATAATTAAAAAAATTAAAATAAGCTGGTTTGTATGCATTGTTTTGTCTTGAAATTTGTAGTCACATGTTAAAAAAATTTGTTATATTCTATTCTGTGAACAATTTCAATTAAAAAAAACAACAAATTTAATCTTAATTTAATTCCGCTAAATCAGCGATTCGCGACACTGTGCGTTAGGTCGAAAACGAAGCGTTATTTAAAAAATGTTCGAAGTCGGAACGAGCGTTCGAAGGTCTCGTAGGATTCACATTGGGAGTATTTAAATTCAAATTGTCCAATCTTCGAACTAAGGTATCTCTAATAGACTGCATTTCACAAATGAAAATTCGTTGGTTTGCCTCGAGTCTGTGGCTTCTTCTTGAACAGGTGGACGTTCATTAATATCTCATGGCTCATTATTATCATCACTATTGTGGTTATCTACCAGTTGTGGTGAAATCTGATCCTGGCTCAAGCCTACACTAGCCCCAGGTGGAGTACGACTAACTATTGGCCTGGATTCCATTGCTCCTGAACGGGGAGTTATTTCGAAAAGTGGACGAATTTCTTAAATTACTTGGTCTTCCTCTAGAACGCGTATTTGGAACTCTATTATCCATAATAGGAAATTTCGGATTTTAAATACAACTTGAAAAGTTTTTAAATTTCAATATCTTTTAATAAATCTGTATTAAAAAAAATTAATACATGCATAATTTGGGGTCAGCGCGGTCGGTGCTAAATTAGATATTAAATTAGATATTAAATTTGATAAGATTAGATACATTAAGCTTAAGAGCAAGATATCTATCTTGGACTGTGCAAATCAATGCACACAATACGAACAAGACTGTATATAATTGGCAACTATAGGTAACATAGTAGCAACATAGTCCTGTGTAATAACTACCAGACAATGGACTATACTATAAAAGAATTAGGATTTATATAGGTATTATATAAATATTCATATGCACAATTTATCCTTTCACGAATAAAATTAGACGAATATGAATACAAAAAGCAGTTCAACTCTTTCTGATATCCAATATTCGCAACGCGGATTACAATTAAAACTATGAATATACCGGGACTATACTAATGAAAGTCATACTCAACTTGAACCGCCAAGAGACACAATAGAACACTATACAATTGCTGGAGCTTAGCTAAAAGCTCTAGAGTTAGCCAGCATAATCTTTGTAGTGACGTTCTTAATGCCTCGAAGTATATCTATTGTTAGAACATGTTTAATGCAAAAGAGGAACAAGCAAGCAGCCTCCATTAAGCAAAAAATACCAACAAGTGGCCTTCCTCAATGCTTCATTGAAAAGGTAGGTACATGGACTTTAAAATATATACCAGCAATTTCACATGTTGATTAAAGATAAATAAACTTGCGCAATACTCCTATAAAATATGTCGTTCATCGAATTTAGTGATCTAGCTCTACGCAAAACAAAAAAAATTCTTACTATCCATATAAATATTTATCGTGTAGGTACCTATTGACCAATAAGTGGTGGTGCAGCATGGCACAATACCGACACAAAATAAATTATGTCATTGCTTTATAAATTAGACTGAATATTTCTAAATCAATTACAAAAAGAATAATATAAATCGGTACATTTTTCGACAAGATATAGCCAAAATAGCGAGAATCTAAAATGCGATAAATTCATAATTTCTCATTTGAAAGAAAAATACCCAAATCAAATTTTATTAAATTTTTCGTTTCAAACGAATCGCCCCTTCCATCCAGAGAGTCGATAATGCGAAATCCATTATCCATACAAATAATAACTTACTTGGTTTCCATCATCAACCTCTGCTACTTGCAAAGCATACGTACATGAACATGCTACCTGCGCTGCCTACGCCTATGCTCCTTCTTACAATGAAAAAAAAAATGCATACACAATGGAATGAAATTCGTTCGGCGGAAAGATTCGAGAGAGACAAACCGGTTTATTTGGTCTTGCTTTCTTCGTTTTCAAAGTGTGTATTTAAAATGAAGATGACAGCAAAAGTTTAGACACAAACATTCTAGCTCAATTCATAACGCCATCTGCATTTAGTCGGCTAAAACAAAAAATTCGACATGATGGCACTAATATAAAGTGTATATACAATGATATTACAAACAAATGTTGAGTGGACAACCGGAAATAAGTTTGCATGTCATGTATGGCCCTCTTGCCCTGTTGTACCATACCCCACAAGAAGAGGAGAAAAAGAATAACCCAAGAACGAGATCGGAACTCCACGAAATAGGTACGTTCTCTGGCATGGTCAGAATTAGGAATTATAATAAACATGTATGTACACATAATATTTAATATAATTGTTTTTCCCCTGACACAAGGGCAGCTAGAAAAACGGCGTTTTCTCTCACTACGTTTGGTCGCATGCATCTCACTTAGATAAAGAGGAGGTGAGGAGGATGCTGAAACAGTTTAGATACCCAACGAATATACATAGACCGATTATTTACTAAATTGTTTTAGGCATTCACGTGATATTTCGGCTTCGCCAAATCTGCCTGTTACAAATGCGTGTGTGACTTTTGTCCTTATTCATTTCCAGCCAACTATAAAAAAAACATATACTCGTATATATAGTAAAATCATTTCTTTGGAATACAATTCGATTAAAATCATTCTGTCCTTCGTTAACATTTTTGATATTACAAATTCAGCATATTTATAATGGTTTTATTATTTATTTATGTACCTACGTAATTATAAGTTATTATTTTATTATTGATTGTTATAATTTTTTGCAAGTAGCTGCACATACTTTGTGCCCCTAGTTTTGGACATGACAGCTCATTCTTGCCATGGCTCAACCTTGTCTAAATCCTTTTTTACATCGAAGGCCTCGGCGAGATTGTTTCCGATCTTTATTGAGCAGCGAGCGTCCTCCATCGTCATTCTTCACAATCTAACCAGTTTGGCATGGATGCCAAAAATAGACCCGGCTCTGTATAGATCGTCCCTAAAAATGCTATTATATTCGGCCTTCAAATCGATAAAAAGATGATGAGCATCGATTTGGACTTCTTGGGTTTTCTCCAGGATCTACCGTTGTGTAAATATTTGCTCTGTTGTGGACTTAGAAAATGTTAGGTTAGGATAGGTTAGCCAGAGCTATGACACTACTGTCACAGGACATTACGCACTATATGGACCCATCGGGATCCCTGGGGGAACCAACTAACAATAAAATCGTCTTCCTAAACCACTTCCTCAAAAGCCCTTCATTTCCCTACAAAAGCTTACCAATTTGTTGTAGCCAATCGATGCTACCTCTTCTGGATTATCAAAGAAATAGTTGCCCAGGCGTATTCTTCTATGTCGAGCGACACCGCAACTATCAATATAGTATCTGCACGCGTCCGTTTTAAAGAGCCCTTATCTTCTGGCGTGCTTCCTCAGAAGGCAATGTCCGGAAAGGATGTCTATTATAATTCTAAGCTGTCATCTACTTAGTTTCAGAATCGCCATCGTTTTCTTTTTGTTCAAGTTGAGCCACAGGGCTTTGGATACCTTTTGCCCCACTTTGTGGCTCCATCTTTGACTAGCCATTTTTATGGCCGCCTTCAATGATTTCCCTTTGACTACATAAAGGGGAGGTTTAATGTCCACTCCCGCGCTTTGCAGACGCATTTCTTCCCACTTTTCTTGCCGGTTAATCCGAGAGCTCATTGCCCTCTACGTCGCACTGCCCGGGTTCCCAGCACAGTCTAACACGGTGCTGTTCGCATAATGCCTTAATCATTGTGCGACAATATCAGACTAGTTCGGATCTAATAACACATGATTCTAGCGCCTTTAGGGAAGCCTGACTATCAATGTAAAAAGTGATGCCCCGCTCGGACATCGACTTCATTAGTAGTAATTCCGCAGCATTAAGAACTACCAGTACCTCTGACTGGAAGACACTGCAACTGTTTGGAAGCCGCAGCGATTCCCTTAACTCTATTTCTGCAGAATAGATTGCGGATCCTGTGCCATCTTCGGTTTTGGAGCCATCCGTGTATACTGCAATGTCACATGAATCAATGACTGCATTATTCTACCACTCCGCTCTATCGGATACGGCACCGTGTAGGGTATCTCGAAGTCAAGCTTAGAGGGGATATCATCCGATTTTACTGAATTTCCGATATTGAAAATGCCCAAAATAGAGCCCTGTCCAATTGGTCTGCTTTTGAACCGGCCGAAGTTGGTGAGACGTGAGACGTATCGCACTATTTCCTGCTTCGAATTTAACCTGTAGCAGGCAGTAGGTGCAGAAACGTTTCCAGTGCCGGTGTGGGCGTTCTTCGCAGGACACCCGTGATAGCAACATTGGGTGTTCTTTGTTCCATTGCCAACTTTCCGTGTATGTTTTCTTATTTGTGGTTTTCCACTAGACAATGCCACCATATGTTAGGATGTGACTGATGAGTGAATCATTGCTGGGTGGTGACGGTGTAGAGGTGAGTGTGTTGGCTTATGACTCGTGCGGTTCAGGTTCAAACACCAAAAGGAGGATTTCGGACGGGTAGAAAAATGGACCTTTATCGAGCCTGGGTGCTCTGGAATTTGGATTTCCTTGTTTTAAATTAAAAAAAAAGAAAAGTGGTCTGGGTGCGACCCGCAAGGTCCACACGACTAACTTCCCAGTGGGATCAATATGATTTATGCAATTAGTGGGAAATTTTGAAATGTGGTTAACTATAAGATATGGTTAAGAATTATTAAATATTAAAAAATGCTCTTTAATATTGTTCATGGAAATTAAATGTTGTTAATAACAGCGAAGTGTTATATATATTAATGCAACCATTGTTATGAACACGGAGACCTGTAAATTTACATGTATACGAAATAACGGCGCACAAATAAATACAAATAAAGGAAAAATTATTTTAGTTATTTATTTACTAACAAAAAACGGCTGGACCGATTTCGCTGGAAACTTAATCAGTTCTGAGTTACGTAATTACGCTTCGAATAAGCGCGTTCCCATCTCAATATCAACTTTGGTTCTCGAGATAATCGTGGCGAAAGATAATTCCGAACGCACATACGTACATACACACGGACAGACATCTCTATAAAAAGGTTGAATTTAGATTCTGCTGACATTGAAACGTGGATATAATGTCAAAATCCGCGATTCACAAAATCGGACCCATTACAAGAACTTCCACTGGGAAGTTAACAGAAGAATCATTTCTGGTTTTAGGCCCCACTTTTTCCCACTGCCCTTTTGCACGTAAAGAGTCCGTTATAGGCTTTCTTGTTTCTTTCCTGAATGTTGAGATTCCACTTCAATTTCAATGATGCCGCATGGTCTGATAAGACCAATTCATAATTGGCATTTTGGGTATTTTGGTTTTTTCTGGTAAAAATAACTAATTCGGTTTTTTCTGGGTTGGCGTAAAGTCCACAATCTTTAGCCTGTTTGCCTTGAGTTTTTTATGCAGCTTCCATAATTTCGCTAATTGTGTTGAGATATTTGGCTTGAATTATGATGACAACGTCATCTGCTTACTCCGTTATGCCTTTACCCCTAGCGGTTGTGGACTTACCGGGCCTAAAACCACATTCATAGGGAGCAATCAGTTCGTTTAACAATGGCTTCAGGCGTTCACACACTACAACCTATAGGATCTTTTATGAAATGCTGAGGAGACTGATGCCTCTATAGTTGGCGCAGTTTAGAGGGTCTCTTCAGAAGTGTCATTAGCGGGAGCTTTAAATGCAAACTACGGCGGTACTCAAAGCTTTCGTAAAGCGAGTATGAAATGCGGTGTTCCAATAGTTACGCTTTATGACAGAATCCAGCGCAAGGTTAGAGATCAGCTCAAAGGAAACCAAGCGAATTCTGCTACAATAATCAAATCATTCTATCTGGTCGGGTTTGGAGGGAGTAAGCATCGCTATAAACACGACCCACATCATGCAAGACCGCAGGCGTAGGGGATTATGAGGATTGATCACAAATTGTACGCAATTAGAAAATATGGCATTAACAGCTTTCATTCATGCAAATGCAGTTGACTACAGCAAATGCCTTTAAAATTCGTATAAGTTGAACTTAAAAATGTATTACTATACAGAGTGCGGCAATATAACTTCCTTTTTCAAAACGCTATAAAACCCATTTTATGAAACAGATTTTTTCTTATAATGTGGGTACGCCCAGTGACATGCCCACTTCAAAAAAAAAAGTTTCATAGAAGAAGTCGATTTAAATGAATGTGGTATGCTTTGCAAAGTATGAAGACAAAGCCTTTCAACAAATCGAAGTCTTTCTAACACCCACTTTTTGGGTAGTTTTTTGACATAACCACCAACAATTTTGACATAACCACACTTTTTCTATAAAATCATTAAAAAACTTACGATTTGAACAGTCATAATTATGACAGAATATGTAGACAATATTCTTCTTAATAATTCACTGATACAAATTTGTTTGGCACACACACTTTTTGGTGGCGTTTTCTGATATAAACATTGTTTTCTGCATTTGCATAAAATACGCTAAATGAATGAATTTTACTGACTGCAAAAGAACAGCGACGTAAGTAGGTTTAATAATGTATTGTGTCTTCCAGTTCCAGCTGTGTACACTGTGTAGGGGTCTGATTCACCCCTGGACTGCATCTTCATTTGAGCATATTAGGGTAGGAACGAATTGAATTCGGATAACTTTTATACACCAATCCGGAAAGGCGAATTTAGGGAGCTTGTTTGAGCTATTATTCCCTTGAACTAAAATTGATTGAATAAAAGAAAAAAAAAAACATTTGATGGACAAGGTTTTGACGCTTCTATAAAATATTTATTTTGTTTTCTTTGATTTTTACAAATTTGTTTGCATTCTTTTAGCTTTTGGTCCGCAGACCTTTCTTTGATCATCGGCAGTTAAATTGCGATAATTTGAACTTACATTGGTCGTTGTTACATTGGCCAGGCTAATTTTCGCAGCCAAAAGAGGATTCAAAATGTCTGTTAACTTTTTAATTGTTTGATCAACTTCGTCAAGTGGACGTTGAAATCTTGACAAATTGCATTCCCTGTCTTCCGAGCTGTTAACATGTTGTTGATTGGTTTTCTTTGCATTTAGAGCGCTCTTCTTCGTTGAATAATTTCTGCAGAAAAAGTCAATTGCTGCCACAACTACCGTAAGGAAAAAGACAATTAGTAAGTGCTTTGCCTGAATTTCAATAATCAAATATTTCATCATCGTTGGGGTGCCTATCTAGTCTTTAAGTTTCACAGTAAAATTTCAGATTGACCTTTACTTCATCTTTGCTTTTATTAATATAGCCAACAATAAACACTACTTTCGGCTCTATAAGTATCCGAGCGACAAATCCATAATATCATTGTTTGTTTTGATAACATTTGAATAATAGCTATCTCATTTTGGAAGAAAACCAAAAATACCCAGAATATTTTTAAATGTGTAGCCCCTTGAAAAATGAATCATCGCTAATATCGACCGCTTTCCCTGCTGACAAACAAAACAATCGTAAACAAATTGTAAAAATAAAATATTTCAATTATCAAGATATACAGATACAAGGAAGATAAAAAGATACGCTACCTGATAACCCAACTGAATGTTTGCCATAGTTTTGGAACATATAAATAGGGAACCCGAAAACTGTTTAACATTTGTAAATACATAACACATCGTGACGGACAGAAAGGACATTATCAAAAGAAATTAAAATGAAAAGTAGGGCGTCAGTTGAATTTCATTTTATGCACTTGTTGACTGCATCGCTTTTAATAATTTTTGCGGCATCACTGAACTTAGTTTATAAAAGTTTTAGAAAGGACAATCTAACAGTGTGTACCAGTACCTATATAACAAAACAGAATGCAGTTAAAAAACTGCAATATCATTTTAGCTAATTATCTTTGGACTGCTTTGATAACACATTCAAAAATTAAATATGATTTTAAATAAAATAAAAAAAATACTGTTTTCGATTTCTTTTGCAGATTTGTGAATTTGAATCTCAGAGCTCACTTGAAGTTTTCTTCCACTTCTTTTGGCATAACATTATGGGGCAGGATTAAGCCTTCTGTACTACGTGCCTCCATTCTGTTCTGTCTTGCACTGCATTTCCCCAAGTTTGGGCGTTTAGTTTTCGTATGTCGTTAGTTTAGTTACACTATCTATCCACCTTGTCCTTGGCCTTCTTCTACTTCTCGTGCTTTTATGGTTGACGTTGAATGTTTTTTTTTGTATTCTTTTCATCTTGGAATATTGCGTTGATAACCTCCCTCGTACGCCTATTATAAAGGGTATTTTCTTAAACCTGTACTAACTTCAGACAGTTATATCCGTGAAACCAAAACAAATGACAGATTACTAACTGTCAGCATTACCAAATTTTAGAAATTGGGTTCCACTATGATGGTTTTGTGTGCCAATTTTATAGAACACTTGCACAATATTACAACCGATGTAATTGACCATCTGGGCACGACATTTGTATGATGTTCAATATTAAAAACTGCATTTCAAAGCCGGTAGCACAACTGCTGTGCAGAGCCTTGCTTTCAGCTAAGGGACAGTTTCAAATTGATGAATTATTAGTTTTACGTTAGCAACACACGTCTTTTTAAGTAATAAACAACTTTAAACACTGTTAAAACAGAAAACAAAGCTTCACTTTCAATTGATATTGTTCCATCGACTATTGAAACTCTCTTAAATTGTTTTTGCACCAATGGTGATACTATCCGCTCCTGATTTTTAAATTTTTTAATAGGGTGGGCTTGACCAGAACACTTTTTTAGCTGCTTATCAATTTAAAAATGTATTTTTATAACGTAAACTGAAGCCAGCCCTAAATTATATGTCACCTGGACGCTAGAAGCATAAACTAATGAGTCTGTGAATTATTAAATCAGCACACGTAGGCGAACGGGGTGAGTTTCAATAATCTCGAAGGCTCTTAAGCGTGAGCCAAAACAAAGGAGGAAGCTGGGTGATGGCTCGAAATTCTCTGGAGAATGCTACAAATGTTGGTTTTTCTGTTTCGATTAAAGGGGAAAAATCACGTTGAGACCGTCGTAAGGACGTTCCCACAAAATTCGGTCGCTTACGACAGTGTCTATCTTGAATGGGTTCGTAGTTCATTGATCGTACAACCAACGACATCTCCGACATGTCCGTTGAGATTTCGGCACGAGCAGGATAACTAGGGCGCCAATAATTGATAACGGTTTTTTTGTAGAAGGGTCCAAAACAAGCATTTTTTTACTATGGGAGGGGGTTCTATCTCGCCCCGTTCAGGAGGTAGGGGCAATTTTAGAAAAAAATGACTTAACTTAACTAAATTATTTCAATTCAATTCAATTAATTTTTTTCTTTATTCAAATATGTACATAGTATAGAAATTAGTTTACAAATTATTCAAAAAATTTTATATGAAGGTAATGCTCGTACACACAGAATAGTTAGTGGCATCTATATTTAAAAAAAAAATAGAGGTGATGCCACATTTGGAAATTGGTACTTTGTGTGGGGTGTACAAAGGCAGATAAAAATAAAGGATGGCGTGAGAAGGAAGTTAGAAAAAATAAAAATTACGGCAATTTAGAAAGAAAAGCAATGTATAACAAAAAGAAAAAGGATACAAAAAAGGATAAATTCAAATATTTAATAATTACGTCTAAATTAGATAAAGAAAGTGGGCAATTTTTTTTTTTTTTTTTTATTATTATTATTATTATACAGTATAGCGCAACAGGGTCTCGATTTCAGTATGATCAAAAGCAAGAAGCCAAGATCTCGTTACTTTTGTAAGTATGCGTAAGTTTCTTATGGAACGAATTTCTAAGGGCAGAGTGTTATAAAGTTTGCATGATATAATGGAGTAAGAGTTTCTGTAACTTGTAGTGCGAAAAGCAGGAATATGAATGGCTCCGTAAGATGCGAGTTCCCGAAATCGGACTTTCCCAATACCCGCATCTCATAAAAAAGACCTTCAGAACTTTGAAGTAAAATAGATGACGATAGATGAAAGGAAGTATTTTCAAGGACCTGAATAGGTCCATAGTGTGAGCTGAACGGTGGAAGCTACAAACTTTTCGTATAGCAGATTTTTGAATGACAGTTAATTTCTGCAACTTACTTAAATAAGCACCTCCCCAACTGCAGAGTCCATATTGCAATCTTGAATGGAATAAGCCATAGTAAACCATTTTCAATGTATTCGAAGAGCAATACTTTCTAAGATGAAAAAAACAACGAGTAGAAGAAAGAAGATATTTTTTCAAAAGAGAAATGTGCTTGGACCAGTTCAAATTTTGATCAATAGAAACACCAAGATATTTAAAACTATCAACACCTTCAATTTTGAAGCAGTTAATACTGCAATCAGCGTTTCTATTAAAAGATGGTTTAGTTTGGAAACTGCATATGTTGTTCAACAGCTCATGACTTGCACAATCATGGGAATGAAATACTATATCTGAGTCGGGGTACTCATGACCAGTAAAATACATCAGTTTGGTTTTGTTACTAACAATAAGCCTGTTTTGTGCATCTTAGTAAAAAAACGTCAGGGTTTATGTTAGCTATTAAATCCAAGGGACTGACTGAACAGTAAGCAATACCAAGGTCGTCGGCAAAGGCTTTAGTATTACCCAAGAAAGGAAGTGAAAATAAGGAATTTATATATATAAGGAATACAATTTTATCAAGTACAGAACTTTGGCTCACTCCTAAGTTATTTGTTTTATAGCTGCTTATATTATTCCCAATTTTTACAAGTTGAGTTCTATCTTTAAGATATGACTCAAACCATTTGTAAATGAAACCTCTGAAGCCGACCTTATACAATTTATCTAGGAGGATTGCGTGGTCAACCATATCAAATGCCTTAGCAATGTCGACAAAAAGACCAGCGCAAAAAAGTTTGTCATCTAAACCCTTATACAAAATAGAGCAGAAGTCCAGAAAAGCATCCTCCGTGGAATGACCAGTCCTAAAACCAAACTGTATGGGACTAAACAAATTTAGATAATCAAGATAGGCTAAGATTCTCTTTTTAACAACTTTTTCAAATACTTTGGAAATTGACGATATGGCTGTCTTATTACCCTTTTTAAATAGAGGAATCACAATGACACTTTTTAGTTCAGTTGGAAAAGTTCCACTCATAATGCTGAGATTAAAAAGGTAAGATAAAATGTCTACTAAATTGGGACCAATATTCTTTAGAATCAGATTCGAGATCTCATCACTACCATACGAATTAGAGTTAGGTAGGGACTTAATCGTTTTAAGCAATTCCAATCCTGTTATAGGCTCAAAAGCGAAGCTGTTGCTGTAGCCAATGCATGTAGTTAAAGGCTGGGTGCAGCAATAACATGAAGTTTGCGAACAAGCTGACATAGAGGATTCTCCAATGGATGCTAAGTAGTTGCTGAATAAATTAGATATTTCTAAGAGATTAGAAATGTTAATATGTACCAGCGTCTGTAATTACGATAGGATATGTGTTAGCAAAAACGACTAATAATACTGTTAACGACTTGCCACTCCTTCTTAAGATTCAGACTTGCCGTTAGTATTTTGGAATGATAATACCTATCCCGTGCAATTATCACTTCCTTATTCAGTTTTTTGCAAAACTGTCTAAAACGACTCCTTAAGCTGTTATTCAACGGATGTTTCCAACATTTTTTCCTTAATTTGTTTTTCATATTTATTTTTTTGATTAAGGAGCGGGTTATCCAAGGCTTAAGGCGATACTCCGATTTTTTTCGCGATAAAGTTAAAGTAGAGGAACCAATATAATTTTTCAAAATCCTGAGAAATGTATCGTATGCTATAGAAGCATTTTGTTCAACATAAACACTGTCCCAGTTTTCATAACGAAGGCTAACATTCAATTCCTGAAAATTTACTTTAGAAAATGTATTTGATGAAGATTCGCATGGCTGGCTACCTTTTAAGTTTTCAAAAATGATTCCCGTCATACAGTGGTCAGTTATGTTAAGATCCATGTTAATTCCAGCAAGGAGATCCGCAGCAAAATTTTCAAGACGAACAAAAACATGGTTAAGGCAGGTGCCTGCAGTTGGTCTGGTAGGTTCTCAAACCAAGCAAAAGAGACCGTGTTCAGCCATAAGTGCTTGGTAAGTGTTAAATTTAATAGAAGAAAAATGACAACCGACTTCTTTGAAGTAAACGTGAAAACTCACTCTTTATTTGGCTATATATACAAAAGTTAACTTCGAATATAGAATGTCAATAGACAAAGTGTTGTAATTCGGTAAAGCTTGAAAGGAGGAGGAAAAGTGTTACCAAGTTAAATAAATTATTTAAATATTATTTCAATTTTGCTCAACACTCCCACTTTTAGATAATTTAATCTATTAATCAAAACAATATACATAAGTTCATTAATTTCTTTTCAATAATTTTCTTAATTTTCAATTCAAATTTCTACAATTCAATAATAATTTTTATTTATACGTTTATTTTAATTCGACTCCAATTAACAATCTCAAATTTTTAAATTTTTCTTTACTAAGTGCTTTGGTTAGAATGTCAGCTTTTTGTTGTTCAGAAGGAACGAAATTAATCGAAAATTCGCCCTTTTCATAGCGTTCACGGATGAAGTGATATCGGACGTCTATATGTTTCGTTCGTTTATGAAACTCTGGATTTTTTACAAGTCGGATTGCTCCTTGGTTGTCCATGTTTAAAACAGATTCGCCAGGGCCACCTGGGATCATTTCAAAAATTAGTTGACGTATCCAAATCATGTCCTTCACCGCTTGAGAGGCTGCCACATATTCTGACTCTGTTGTGGAAAGCGAAACACATTTTTGCCTCTGAGATGACCAAGACAACGGCCCATCTCCAAGCAAAAAAATAAACCCAGTGGTAGATCTTCTTGTTCCAGGGTCTCCAGCATAATCAGCGTCACTGAAACAAATTAAAGAATAATTTTGAGTTTTTTTAAAAAGAATACCCATTGTTCGGGTCCCGCTGAGGTACTTCAAAATTCTCTTTACAGCATTAACGTGATTATGTTCTCGAGCTTCGATATATGTGTTGCTACATCATCATCAGGATCCATCACAAAGGCATAAAATCTTTGCAACAACATGTGCACATTTGCTCTTGATGTTTGCTCATATACCGACTGAAGCTTAATCCACATTTCTCTGGCAGTAGCGCAATTCACAATATGGCGAAGCGGAGTCGGTCCAACACTCATTGCAATAATACGCTGCGCCTTACAGTCACCTTTTCCCCATCCTGACAAACGTGAATCAAAAGCCACCTGAGATTCAGTTTCTAACTTGACAGGCTTACTATTAGCACCATTAACATAATCAAATAGTTCTGAGGCACTTAATAGAATTTTCACTTGGAATTTCCAGATAGAAAAGTTCTCAGAATTGTGCAGCTTATCAACTTTAAAGATTTCACTATCCATATTCAATATGTATATGTAATAGGATTGCACGAAAATGCAGAGGGGTATTCAATTAAAAAAAAGGGAAAAAAAGAGGGCTTTAAAATTTTAAATTATCTAAACGATTGTTCGAAAAAATTAAATTGTAAATGACTTTCATTTGTCCTTTAAACAATCGCGTTACTTTTATGTACTTGTCTTTTAAACAGTCGCGTTATCTGGGCCCATAACCTGTTAAATTTAATAGAAGAAAAATGACAACCGACTTCTTTGAAGTAAACGTGAAAACTCACTCTTTATTTGGCTATATATACAAAAGTTAACTTCGAATATAGAATTTCAATAGACAAAGTGTTGTAATTCGGTAAAGCTTGAAAGGAGGAGGAAAAGTGTTACCAAGTTAAATAAATTATTTAAATATTATTTCAATTTTGCTCAACAGTAAGAATCAGAAACTGGGTTTGAAACCAAAATATCTATATTTAAGTCACCTAAGATGACAAGATTTCCAGATCGTTCATTAGCCAAAAATATTTCAATTCATCTAAAAAACATAGGGGCGGGCTATAGTCCGCTTGGGCGAACTGTTGGATACCCTATTCTTATTCCTATATCTCATAAGTGGGCGTGACAAAAATTTAAAGGATTTTATCGAAAAAACTAAGCTTTTGTAAATAAAAACGCTCCCTAGCTCAAACTTTGGGTTTTCAATAAAATTGTTTTATTTAATTGTGGGCGTGTCAGTAGGTGGATTTAAAAAAAATTTAAGTATGAGCATAAAGGGCACCTAGAGAGTATATACTATAAATTTCAGCTCCCTAGCTCAAACTTTGGACTTTCAAAAATAAAATAAAAATAATTGTGGGCGTGTTAGTAGGCGGATTTTGAAAATATTTACACATGAGCATAAAGAGCCCCTAGAGAGTATATATTAAAAATTTCGGCTCCCTAGCTCAAATTTTGGTTTTTCAAAAAAAATATTTTATTTAATTGTGGGCGTGTCAGTGGGCGGATTTTGAAAATTTTATGTCCCATGCAGTTTTATGGGCCAAAGATCATATATAAAAAATTTCAGCTTTCTAGCTCAAAATTCAATTTTTCCCAAAATTTGGTTTATTTAATTGTGGGCGTGTCAGTGGGCGGATTTTGAAAATTTTATGTCTCAATCAGTTTTATGGGCCATAGATCATATATAAAAAATTTCAGCTCTCTAGCTCAAAATTCGATTTTTTCCAAAATTTTGTTTTTTTGAGTTTGTGGGCGTGTCTGTGGGCGGATTTCAAAAATTCTTAAACTTGATTATTTCGGGACCCTAGAGAGTATATGGTTAAAATTTCAGCTCTCTAGGTCCAGTTTAAAGGCCTAATTTTTGCCGACGGACGGACGGACGGACATGGCTAGATCGACATTACTATCGATGCTGATCATAAATATAGTAACTTTTAGGGGTCTACGGGCAATATTAAGGTATGTTACAAACTATGCGTCAAAATTAATATACCCCTAGAATAGGGTATAAATAGTTAGGAGATGAAGAATGGAGTCTATATACACAGACAAAATTAAAAGGTTCATTGTGGATATTGCAACTAACTTTGATGACATCCGCGCTTCTTAGCTTAAGAACTTTAATATCAGGCTCATACAAGTTCGAAACAAAAACTCCCACTCCACCGGCAGCATACGTATCATTAGGATTTGGAAAAAAAATTATACTCGTAGTTAGGAATATGATAATCGTCAACTTCGCATGAATAAATCCAAATTTCAGAGACAAAAATTATTTCTGGCAGGTTTACAAAAGTATCAAGATGTCCAATTAGTAAATCAAAGTTTTTTCGCAAACTGCGAATATTTTGATGCAAAACGAAAAAAGATTTGCCACCTGATTCACAACTAAGTATGCTATCAGAATTAGATCGAATGGTTCTTATAGTGAGGCTGTCGTGCACAAGATCAAAGAAATCGTTCATATTATTGCCCTTGGAGAGCAGATAGATCATCAAAAGATCGTATGACAACAACCTTACTATTATCAAATTTTCTCATTAGAATATGAGAATTTCTGAACCACATATATTTGAATTTATTCTCCTTTTTACATTTTTTAGCTGCCATAAATAAAGCTTTAGAATATTTAGTAAAGCCATCATTAATAAAAAGAGAAGAGTTACTACCAACACTAAAAATCGGTGAGTTCAGCTTTCTCCTTGCATTTTTTTTTACTGTCCATCACTTTCTGCTTGGCGTTGTATGAAGAGAAATGCACGCAAAGAATACCACCGTGCTCTTTAGATTTGGATGTTGTGCTCGCATGTTTTACTCTGTTATTATGCTTAACGTAACATTTCTGTATATCATCAGTCGAAACAGATATATTTAAAGCTTTTTCAAAGATCACATTTGCTTTCTCTACTGCGTTTGAACTGTTTAAGTCAGGAACACCAACAATTTGAACTACATTCTCCAGTTGCTTCTGCTCTCTCCAGTTCACCCTGCTCTCCAAATTTGAAACCTTCATACGAAATGTTTTGTTTTCCTCTTTCAGCTGCTGGATTGTGCCGAGAAAATCACTATTGATTTTTTTCAAGTCGAGAATTTCAGAGTAAAGCAGTTGCAGTGTTAATGAACTTTCGGCCAAAGTAGAGACAACCGTTGACATATTCGTTCTGTCGTCCACTGTACCTGGTACAGATTCTGCTTCACATTTAGACGAAAGTGATGCAAGATTTGCGTGGGCAGCCGACGGCGGCGCACACTGGGGCGAAACACCTCTGAAGCTGGCATTTAATCTAATTTTGAAATTGAGCTTTGTCTTAAACTACCGTTTTGTTTTTGTTTTAAATAGGATAGAGAATAAAAAATGAGAAAAAGAAAGTATATTGGGAGCATGTGGTCTTCAGCAGATCGTCACGAATGCAGCATTTGTTAGTATGTTCCATCGAAGCCGGACGTTTTTTTTTTTGTTTTGAGTGACTGCAGTTAACTGTGTGCTATTTCTTACAGTTTGTTGTCATTGAAAAAGTTAAAATTCCAATGGAATCAGTAAGCTCAGGTGCTTTTAATGTCTTATTTTGATTTAAAAAAAAACTATTTTATTTTTTTTAATCTGTGGCTAAAGAAAAAAAATGTGCGAAAAAAAGTGTAAGTTTTGTTTTTATCCGAAATCCTAAGAGTTTTAGATGTGTTGGCCGTGACCTGACGACGTTGAGTGTTATATCTCTTTATGATAAGTGATTTGTTTAGTCTTAGAACCTGTAAACTTTTTTTGCTACATTTTGCTACATTTTGCTACTTATTGTGTAGTAAATTTGTCGAGAATTTCAGAGTAAAGCAGTTGCAGTGTTAATGAACTTTCGGCCAAAGTAGAGAGAACCGTTGACATATTCGTTCTGTCGTCCACTGTACCTGGTACAGATTCTGCTTCACATTTAGACGAAAGTGATGCAAGATTTGCGTGGGCAGCCGACGGCGGCGCACACTGGGGCGAAACACCTCTGAAGCTGGCATTTAATCGAATTTTGAAATTGAGCTTTGTCTTAAACTACCGTTTTGTTTTTGTTTTAAATAGGATAGAGAATAAAAAATGAGAAAAAGAAAGTATATTGGGAGCATGTGGTCTTCAGTAGATCGTCACGAATGCAGCATTTGTTAGTAGTTAGTAGCATTTTTTTTGTTTTGAGTGACTGCAGTTAACTGTGTGCTATTTCTTACAGTTTGTTGTCATTGAAAAAGTTAAAATTCCAATGGAATCAGTAAGCTCAGGTGCTTTTAATGTCTTATTTTGATTTAAAAAAAAACTATTTTATTTTTTTTAATCTGTGGCTAAAGAAAAAAAATGTGCGAAAAAAAGTGTAAGTTTTGTTTTTATCCGAAATCCTAAGAGTTTTAGATGTGTTGGCCGTGACCTGACGTTGAGTGTTATATCTCTTTATGATAAGTGATTTGTTTAGTCTTAGAACCTGTAAACTTTTTTTGCTACATTTTGCTACATTTTGCTACTTATTGTGTATTAAATTTGTCGAGAATTTCAGAGTAAAGCAGTTGCAGTGTTAATGAACTTTCGGCCAAAGTAGAGAGAACCGTTGACATATTCGTTCTGTCGTCCACTGTACCTGGTACAGATTCTGCTTCACATTTAGACGAAAGTGATGCAAGATTTGCGTGGGCAGCCGACGGCGGCGCACACTGGGGCGAAACACCTCTGAAGCTGGCATTTAATCGAATTTTGAAATTGAGCTTTGTCTTAAACTACCGTTTTGTTTTTGTTTTAAATAGGATAGAGAATAAAAAATGAGAAAAAGAAAGTATATTGGGAGCATGTGGTCTTCAGTAGATCGTCACGAATGCAGCATTTGTTAGTAGTTAGTAGCATTTTTTTTGTTTTGAGTGACTGCAGTTAACTGTGTGCTATTTCTTACAGTTTGTTGTCATTGAAAAAGTTAAAATTCCAATGGAATCAGTAAGCTCAGGTGCTTTTAATGTCTTATTTTGATTTAAAAAAAAACTATTTTATTTTTTTTTAATCTGTGGCTAAAGAAAAAAAAATGTGCGAAAAAAAGTGTAAGTTTTGTTTTTATCCGAAATGCTAAGAGTTTTAGATGTGTTGGCCGTGACCTGACGTTGAGTGTTATATCTCTTTATGATAAGTGATTTGTTTAGTCTTAGAACCTGTAAACTTTTTTTGCTACATTTTGCTACATTTTGCTACTTATTGTGTAGTAAATTTGTCGAGAATTTCAGAGTAAAGCAGTTGCAGTGTTAATGAACTTTCGGCCAAAGTAGAGAGAACCGTTGACATATTCGTTCTGTCGTCCACTGTACCTGGTACAGATTCTGCTTCACATTTAGACGAAAGTGATGCAAGATTTGCGTGGGCAGCCGACGGCGGCGCACACTGGGGCGAAACACCTCTGAAGCTGGCATTTAATCGAATTTTGAAATTGAGCTTTGTCTTAAACTACCGTTTTGTTTTTGTTTTAAATAGGATAGAGAATAAAAAATGAGAAAAAGAAAGTATATTGGGAGCATGTGGTCTTCAGTAGATCGTCACGAATGCAGCATTTGTTAGTAGTTAGTAGCATTTTTTTTGTTTTGAGTGACTGCAGTTAACTGTGTGCTATTTCTTACAGTTTGTTGTCATTGAAAAAGTTAAAATTCCAATGGAATCAGTAAGCTCAGGTGCTTTTAATGTCTTATTTTGATTTAAAAAAAAACTATTTTATTTTTTTTTAATCTGTGGCTAAAGAAAAAAAAATGTGCGAAAAAAAGTGTAAGTTTTGTTTTTATCCGAAATGCTAAGAGTTTTAGATGTGTTGGCCGTGACCTGACGACGTTGAGTGTTATATCTCTTTATGATAAGTGATTTGTTTAGTCTTAGAACCTGTAAACTTTTTTTGCTACATTTTGCTACATTTTGCTACTTATTGTGTAGTAAATTTGTCGAGAATTTCAGAGTAAAGCAGTTGCAGTGTTAATGAACTTTCGGCCAAAGTAGAGAGAACCGTTGACATATTCGTTCTGTCGTCCACTGTACCTGGTACAGATTCTGCTTCACATTTAGACGAAAGTGATGCAAGATTTGCGTGGGCAGCCGACGGCGGCGCACACTGGGGCGAAACACCTCTGAAGCTGGCATTTAATCGAATTTTGAAATTGAGCTTTGTCTTAAACTACCGTTTTGTTTTTGTTTTAAATAGGATAGAGAATAAAAAATGAGAAAAAGAAAGTATATTGGGAGCATGTGGTCTTCAGTAGATCGTCACGAATGCAGCATTTGTTAGTAGTTAGTAGCATTTTTTTTGTTTTGAGTGACTGCAGTTAACTGTGTGCTATTTCTTACAGTTTGTTGTCATTGAAAAAGTTAAAATTCCAATGGAATCAGTAAGCTCAGGTGCTTTTAATGTCTTATTTTGATTTAAAAAAAAACTATTTTATTTTTTTTTAATCTGTGGCTAAAGAAAAAAAAATGTGCGAAAAAAAGTGTAAGTTTTGTTTTTATCCGAAATGCTAAGAGTTTTAGATGTGTTGGCCGTGACCTGACGTTGAGTGTTATATCTCTTTATGATAAGTGATTTGTTTAGTCTTAGAACCTGTAAACTTTTTTTGCTACATTTTGCTACATTTTGCTACTTATTGTGTAGTAAATTTGTTTCGTTGGTGACGTCACTTTAGAAAAAAAATTCGATTTTTTTTTAATTTTGTTATTTCTTAGGCCGAACATCTTCTTAACCCTAATCCTACCAATGTGTGCCTCAGAGGCACATTCCATTCTAAAAGCGCTATATTTCTCTAGATACAATTTTAATCGAACTGTGTCTTTTAGTATTATAAACAATTGGTTTTTGACACATAAAACAACTAAAATAAATTTGAATATATTTAAAGCATTTTACATATCGTGATAAACATACTTTACTGACACCCTCTACCAAGGTGACCACCCGAGGCACATATGAAAAATATTATTAGGAGCAGCACATTCGTTTCATTGCTCGATATAATGTGTGACGAATAATCTCCTAAAATATGCATTCACATTTCCCTCAAAATTTGTTTTACCACTCATGATGGGGATTGCCCTAGAAATTTTCGGGGGATTCCCCCCTTTTAGGTTTTTTTCAACTGCATACGCAGGATATTTTCCCCAATTTGTTTAAAATAAATTGCAACCAGTTGATCCGTGAATTGAGTGCTTAGTGCATAGGTAAATTTTACATTGTTATATATTACATATTTGCAATTGGCTTACATTAGTTCAATTTTTGTGATTTTTGAAATCTGGTAAGTAAAATATAAAATGCGAATTTTTACAGCATTACATATGTTAAATACATGGTATCTACCTAAATTTCTAATGTACATACATTATAACTGATCGGTATAGAGCACTAACTAAAAAGGAAAATGATATGGATGCTGATGAAGGAGTTAGTGAGGATGAGGATAATCGAAATGACGATACTTTTTTTGAAGAAAGTGCCGACGAAGTTAGCGATGAACAGCAGGGAAGTGACAGTGATGCAGTTGAGGATGATTTGCTAATCTATTCAGAAACCTTTGTTGGAAAAGATGGCACGGCATGGAAATCAACATCAATTGCACAGGGAAAAACTCGAGCGCACAACATTATTGAAACAGCTTTGAATAAGGTGAAACTTCCACCTGGGGTAGACATTGATACGCCATTTGATGCATTCAGGTTGTTTTTTGATGATGCAACCATTGGTATTATAGTGATTTTCACTAATATAGAAGCTGTTCGTACTATTGGGACATTATGGAAGCCAGTTGACGATATTGAAATTCGATCATTTTTAGGCCAGTTTATTACTGCCGGAAGAAATAAGCAAGGAATAATTGACTACAACGAACTCTGGTGCCCTCTTTATGGAAATTTTTTATATAAAGCATGTAGGTATGTCACGAAACAGATTTACCCAATTTTCGCGATTTATTTGATTTGACGATAAGAAGACAAGGACTGTTCGAAGGCAAAAAGATAAACTGGCTCCAATTACAGACCTGTGGGAAAGAGTGAATTTAAATTTATCGAAGCATTATATTCCCGGCTGCAACCTACGAGTAACTATTGATGAACAACTGGTTCCCTTTCGGGGTCGCGTAGCGTTCCGGCAATATATACCAAGCAAACCAGATAGGTATGGTGTGAAAATTTTGTGGATTTGTGACAGTGGCTTTAGCTATCCACTACGTAGGATACCATACTTGGGAAAGGAAGGACCAAAGCGATCAGAAAACTTAGCGCAAAAGGCTGTTGAAGAGCTTTGTGAACATTTTATTAGGACCAACAGAAACATTACATTCGACAACTACTTCACCAGCTTTGAACTTGCTTCCATTTTGCTGTCCAAGTGCCTGACTTGCGTAGGAACGATCCGGAAGAACAAAAGATGTATACCATCAAATTTTTTGAATACTCCTCGTCGGGAAATAGAGAGCAACTTATTTGGCTTTCAAAAAGCTATGACTAGTATCCTACGCTCCCAAAAAAAATCGAGCTGTGATCATTTTGTCGACCATGCATCATGACAACATCACCGATCCGTCAAATAAAAACAAATCAGAAATAATTTTGTATTATAATTCAACGAAAGGAGGATTCGATACTTTAGATCAAATGGCAAATGCATATTCGGTGAAGCGCAAGACCAACAGGTGGCTTTTAGCCTTTATTTTCAATATGATTGATTGATTGATGCATAGCTTTATTCATTGTTTGGAAAAATATTTACCCCTAGTGGGATGTGTCAAAAAAAAGAAAGCTTCGTAATATTTTCTTGAAAGAAATGGCGACCGAACTAGCATATGATGGAGCATATGATGGAGCATATCAGCCGGCGCAGTTTGGTTGGTTTGCATAGAAGCCACACTGAAAAACCTAGCCGTACCAGCAGAGAGTCCCTTTCAAAAATCCATGAAAAGAAGAAGATGCTATATTTGTCCTTAAATAAAAGCAGAATGTCAACACAGTGCTGTGATATATGTAACCTAACATAACAGTATGTGTTGAGCATTCGGAGAAAATATTAAATTGCAGAAACTGAAAAGAAAATAAAGAAAATAAATGGGTATTTTATGTATTGATGTTTGTTCAATAAAAGTTAAAATGAATAAAATGTATATTACTCATTGTTTATACATGTGTTTCACAATTTAATACACTAAGCTATTTAATTCGATACAATGTGCCTGAGAGGCACACCTTGGTATGGCATGTAACAAAAATTGCTTGGTAGGATTAGGGTTAAACTCTTTCTGTGACAATGGAATAGCTATATAATATTATGAAGAGCTCCATGGTAAAGGGATTAGAAAGTCAAATCGAATTTTTGAGGGGTGAAGTTCTAAATCAGGTTCAATGCACCGGTGCTTTTCAACACAATGTTAAAGAGAAAATAACGGAGTTTAAATCAAAAATTAAATCACGTTGAGAAAAAGCTTGCCGAGTAGAAAAAAATGCACACAATTATGATTGCAGTTGCCAGTGGGTATGATATTGATGTATACCAATTCAGGGAATTCGCACATGACACAGCAAGATGCTTTGTCAGTAAATATCCCTGGTATCATATGCCTCCAACTTTGCATAAATATTTTATTCATGGGCCAGAAATTATATCATCTGCACTGTTGCCGATCGGCCAACTTTCGGAGAAAGCGCAGGAAGCGCGCAACAAAGATTTTTAAAAGAGAGAGATTCTCAAGAAATCAAGTCATTGAAAAACCAATAAAGACGTACGAGTTTGTACTCGTATTTAATTTCTTTTTACTGAGCTCGGATCCCATTATAACATCCAAGCAAAAATTACATAGACGAAAATTCCAGTCTCTTCCCAAGGAAGCAGTCAACTTGCTAAAGCTCCCAAGTGTCCAGGAATCACACACTCTTCTTGAGTCTGATGATAATGATGATGACAATGATGATAGCAATAATTTCTAAGGAAGCAATACAAATTTTTGGTTTGATTTTGTATTTAATGGGCATTTTTTTTTAATTATAATCCTCAATAATAAATACCAATGCAAAATTTAAGATTCGTTTTATTAATTTGATTTTCTTCACGATAAAAAGGGGCCTTAAAGTGGATGTGCAAGGTAAGTGTAGTGGACAAAAATTAGGTCTTCAATAAATCTTTTTTAAGTTTTTAATATTGTAAAACAAGCACATTTCTAAAAATGGGGCGTTTTAGTGGGCGTGTCGAGTGGGCGGGTTTGAAAATATTTTGGGAATGGTCTCCGAAGCCTGCGTGCAAAGTTTCAGGTTCTTAGCTCTAACGGTTGATTTGATGCCACATTCTAGGGTATTCTGCCCCAATGTGCGGCGGTTTACTCGTAGTTGTTGTTGTTTTGTTAGGATGTACTTTTTCATGTTGTGAAAAAAGTAAGGAAGATTTTATTGGAGCTGCTGTTGATTTTGATGAAGATGGTTTTTGCTGCTTATTTAATGGCTGTATTTTTTGTTGTGAGACAGATGCTACAGGTAATGATTGTTGAAGTGATTTACGACGCAAAACAGAGCACCTGTCGCAACGGTGAGCCAGATTATTGGTTATAAGGTATTCCAAGTCAGCCGGTTGAATATTAGCACACGAACCATGGAACAGACTTTTACAATCACCGCACTGTATTTTTGTTGTATCGTTGCGATCTATTTTGTCGTTGCAAACCGGGCAATTCATTTTAAAAATATTATTTTAGGACTTTGGGAGAATAGAAAGGAATTAAAGCTTCGCACCACACGACACTTTAAGAAACACGTCTGCTCTTGACCACAGTCAAAAAAAAACTTCAATATTTATGTCAATAGTGCTTTTAGCGGTCAAGTGGGAAGTTTTGTCCAAAAGTCATTTAGGGCGGGCTGGAGGCCTCGGCAATCACCTCAATATATCCGCTTAGTATAGTTTTTATGACACAAAATCGTGAGAGTTCTAGTGGGCAAACGGTGTTCCCATATAAAAAGTATAGAGTGGGCTTAATTAAAAAAGTGTTAAGGGTAAGTCTATAGTCCCGGCAAACACCTTTGAAATTGATAAAAAGAACTCCTTACCCAACTAAAGGCCTGTGGTTCATGACGTGAGTTAACGTGTATCACAAATGACATAATTTTGCTTAGCAGTTGTCCCAACATTTAAATGGAATTAGAAATGCCTAAAATAAAACCAACCCTGTTTTTCTTCATATTTCGTGTATTATAAATGCTTGACAAACAATTTGAGATTTTTCTTGCAAACAATGTGATCATAAATAGTTGTTGATAGCTGTTCATGGGGCCATTTTGGTGAAATGGTCCAACAGTCTTATAAAGAGCAAGCCATTTTGGTGAAATGGTCATTTTGGCAGATGAAGTGGTCACACAAAAGACAACATGAAATAAAGTCTCATTTTACCTTAACTTTCTGTCGTTATATCTATATCATTTTATGTTTATATACTTTTGTTATACTCTAATCGTTTTGTTGTAAAAATAAATGAATAAATGACACTCTTAATTGAAGAACTTAATCGTTATTGTTTAAAAAGTCGTTACTGGCAGGGGGCTCTTTTAAGGAGCCGAGTATGAGGCTCGATTGAGAAAAATGGACATCGGTTTTGGAATTCATCTCTTAATTTGGTTATATGGATTTTGATTTATATAGATTTATGAAGATCAAGTGCGAGTCGGACTCGCCCATTAAGGGTTTCGCGCGAATTATTATTATTATTATTTACTAAGCCACCTATTACAGATTTATTATTAGAAAATAATGGTTCACGGTTTAAGCATAAGGTTTATGTTTATAAAATTAAATGTTATTTTTTATATTTGAGTTGAGTGAATGAAAGGTAAACTGCGGTTCACGATTTATGACGTATTAAAAAAAAATACTTACTAGATCTCGTTTCGGTTTAAGTTTGCATGGTAATGTACATCATATATTTTTTTTAGTTTTAACATTCCCTTATTTTAGAAGTTACTGGGGGGGGGGGGGGTACACACATTTTACCACTTTGAAAATGTCTCTCGCGCAAACTATTCAGTTTAGAAAAAAATGATATTAAAAACCTCAATACCATTTTTGAAGACCTATCCATAGATACCCCACACGTATGGGTTTGAGTTTCAGTTCTAAGTATGGGGAACCCCCAAAATTTATTGTTTTTTTTTCTATTTTTGTGTGAAAATCTTAATGCGGTTCACAGAATACATCTACTTACCAAGTTTCGACAGTATAGCTCTTATAGTTTCGGAGAAAAGTGGCTGTGACATTCCCGGACAGACAGACAGACAAACAGACTTGACGAATCTATAAGGGTTCCGTTTTTTGCCATTTGGCTACGGAACCCTAAAAACAATGAATACATTTTATTCTTAATTAAAACTTTATTTCAAAAGAAAAACTATTCCCAAAAAGATTTTCGTAGAATTTTGCTACCTTGTAAGAGTCCGACGATTTCTTACCCTGCGGCCTAATTGGCCCCCATCGCGCGACCGAGCAATGAGCGATGGTCGCTGCAAATTACGCTCAAAATATCACACTGCAATCATCCCATTGCGTGTCCTTATTAAAACACAAACGCGGTTGTGCGATGAGGAAGCACGGTCGTACATGCTTGTTTCGTTTTTAAATTTTCTTTTTAAAATTGCTGTAAATAATCTTAAACACATATGATTGAACCACATTAATTAAAACAACCTCCTGCAGAAAATCCATAAGGCTTCGCAGGTATAGTAATAACTATTAACATCAGAGCCTAATACCTTGGTAAAGCCTGGGATAGGTATTTTCCAACTTCATAGAGGTTAAGAAATAATATTAAACTCTATTAAAAAAAAAAAGAAGATCGCTCCAGCTTGATCGCTTTAAAAGTAGTTTGGCCGCTTCTAATCAAACTATTTTCTTTGTAGCGCCGCGCGCCTTAGTATATACGAGTAGAATACAAAGAAAATTTGCGAATGGTATTAGGACACACATTTTGGTAGCGCTTCATCGATCGGTCGCGCAATGGATAAATATGTTCCCAGTACACGGCACTTCTGTCACATTTCATTGCAATTGCAATGCTGTTATAGATATTTCAGTTGAATGTAAGAAAAAAGGAGAAATAAATAAATAAATATCAGCCCACCGCCATCTGATTTGCTTTTGTAGCATTTAAGTAAATTGAAGTTTTGTAACTTATTTTATTACTTCCATCTGTATTTCCATGCCTTGTTAGTGTTTAATGCAAACACATTCAATTCAATACATCTTTAGTTGCGTTTTCCATAATAATTGAGGATTTAGGAATACGCATCGATTTAGCTGCATTTAAGTTTTTATGGGGAGTTTCACTTCGAACGTTTTCTACGATGCAATGTTGAATTTTTAGCGAGCCCCTGTGAATTCCTTTTTTGAAACAAATATCAAAAACAAAATTTTACAAAAGCAATCAAATTAAATTGTGCAATAGTTTTTAATTTATTACAATATTTTTATTATTATTTACAACATTAAGTCATTTCGTAATTTTTTCTTTTCAGAATTGTAACCTTCTTTTAGCTCTTGACCGAAAAATTCTCCTCTTTCCACTGGCGAATACCAAATGATAATGTGTTAGTGGTGTACTAGTTAGCATCACAACTGTTTTCGTATTTATTTGTGGGTACATCCGAGTTTTAATTCTTTCGAATCCTTTAGTTTCCGCTGGTTTATTTAAAATATTTAAATCATTCACTCGAACATTAGAGTAGTTTTCGTTTATTGCCGTTTTTGTAAATTTCGTATTACCAGCAGTGGGCTGAAATTTAGTTCTTAATTCTTCTGATTCTATAAGATCTTCTTCCCAAAAATGTTCACAAACAAAATCAATAATTCCCATAATTATTATTAAACTTACTAAGTGAATTAAATGAATCTCAATAACTGGTAGATTGTCCATTGCGTCCCGTTTTGCTAGGACCTTTTGATTCAAAGTGAGTTTAGTTTCTAATACAAACTTCTCTAAATAGAACATTTATATACGAATACATAAAAAGAGATTGGGTGGGTTTATCACGTGTACCTAATAGTTGCCAAATTGTTTTCGTAATGATGCTGAGGCGTTGTACTCCTTCCAACATTTCACTTAATGGCTTTGTTTACGTCAAAGTTGTTTTGATCGATTAATTTGGATAGATATGACTCATTTTAAAATTTCAGTCTTAAGGATTGTTATGAACAAATCTTATGTTGATAAATATGATGACTATAATCTTTTGATTAATGTTATGTGTACGTCCCTACATACATATATACGTTTGTACTATGAGTTTCTGACAAATAAACAATTAAAAAAATTCCTGGTGGTTAGGTGTTTTACGATATATAGCTTCGAAATATCTGGTACCTATTGCCTAAGGAGTCTAGGAAAGAACATGTTTCGTCCAAAGGGGGGGGGGGGGGGGGCATCTATGCTGTTAACTACCCAGCTACAATCTTACAGTAACAATGCAAACCTCAGACGGAAAAAGGACAACGACGACGTTCGAATTTGCAGGTAGAATATTCGGACCCACAAAAAGCCTCGTCCAGCCTAAAAACTAGTGAGGTCTTACAATGCTTTAAAGCAGATATAATTACTTCTATACATGAAGTGAATGGACCGTTTAAAAACCGATCAAAAACTCGAACATATTGATAAATAGCTGGCCCGGCATTGTTCTGCGCGTTTCGGTAGGTGGCGCGATGAGTTTGATTTCTTCATTACATTTAATGTCTTGGCTAAGATTTTGTGAGGTCGGCACATCTCCTTACAACTTGTCGTTCGATGACGTTTGGCATCAGTTCCATTGCAAAATTGAGGTTGCCGCGCAAAAGTAATAATATTGTTCACAAAACTGCTACACAGGACTAAACATATAAGAAGACTATTCATGTATTGATTTACTTAATTGGTTTTAACTTCCCCAATAGCAAGATTAGATCTTTTATATTTATCTTTGAAGTTTTCGTCGAACTAGAGCGACCCATATAAAACGTTGATATTAAAACGTCACGAACTTTCGCGCAAGTACCAACGACTCCTTAAAGCTTCAACTAAATAGGATGAACGATGCGCGAACTTATAGAAGACAGACAGTAATTCGAAAGAGCTCGCGCGCTTCCTATTGTAAGTTAATGGAACTATGTCAAAAAATATCACGCCAATGTAAAAAAAAAACTGTATTCAATTTTTAAATCAATCAGAAGAACGATGGGCGAACGCATAGAAAACGAACGCACAAACATTAATTTTTATATATAAAGAAAATAAGTTGACATTTCATTTCAATCCTCCTCCTTTCTGCCACTTAGCCTTCCAGTAGTGCTCAGCTTATATAAGTGATAGAGCAAATACGCGTTAACATTCCCTGAGAAACTCAGATTTTTATAGTGAAAAACGCATCCAAATCCGTTTATTGAATCTGCTAATAAATCTTTTACTGTTTGATAGAGCTGTCTCTGTCTTTATTTGCAATTCTGACGTATTTATACGTCACAATTTGTGGCCCTTGCTTGCAACTCTGCAAATTCGACACCTGTTTGGTCTTTATCGACTTTATCGCAAATCGTGTTAACACTCAATATCCTGCTGTGCGTTGGTTCTATGAAATATTAAGGTGCTTCAAAATAAAAATAAATACTCTTTATGTGTATTTGGATTTCATTCAACCAGCAATTTCAAAATTATGTATAAGCCAGACGAAATTGTATGCATTGATAAATCATTGTTGCTCCATAGAGATCGCTTGCATTTCCGAGAGTACATAAAAACAAGAAATGCAAACTATGGCATCAAATTTTTCGAGCTGTGTGATAAAAACGCTTCTGCCCGAAATATTGAAATTTATCAAGGCAAAGAACAACTTGAAATACCAAAAGGAGAATCAAAAATCTCATGAATCCATCCATATACATATTTCCAAAAACCATTTGTTAATGGATAATTATTACAATAGTCTCATTCTCTCTAACAAAGCTGTTAGCTCTCCGCACCCATACAACTGACACTTTGTTCACAAACCCAAAGGAAGTAATAAGTAATAATGTTAATAAGGGTGAACAATGTGGAGAAGGCAAAATAATATCCACTATTAGTTGAGAGATAAGAGAGATTTGCACATGTATAAAATTGCTTCAACGTCCCTTCATTCATTGCTTCAACGTTCCTTCTACGAAGCCTCATAAAGTTGAAGTCTACAGGCTGGACACCATGGTCTCTTGCTACTCCAGCCCTCGGAAAACTGTGCGTTGGTATAAGAAAGTTTTATTTCACCTCCTAGATGTAGCTTCTTTCAACTCATATTATTTATTTATCAAAAAACATACAAAAAAACATAGGGACGGGCTACAGTCCGCTTGGGCGAACTTTTCGATACCCTATTCTTATTCCTATCCCTCATAAGTGGGCGTGACAAAAGCCTAAGTATGGTTGAATTGTTAAGAACGCTCTACATATTTTGTTACATAATATTTAAAGGATTTTATCGAAAAAACGAAGCTTTTGTAAACAAAACGCTCCCTAGCTCAAACTTTGGACTTTCAAAAAAAATTGTGGGCGTGTCAGTCGGCGGATTTTGAAAATATTTACACATGTGCATAAAAGGCCCCTAGAGAGTATATATTATAAATTTCAGCTCCCTAGCTCAAACTTTGACTTTTCAATAAAATTGTTTTATTTAATTGTGGGCGTGTCAGCGGGCAGATTTCAAAACATTTATCTCCTGAGCAGTTTTAGGAGTCATAGATCATATATACAAAATTTCAGCTTTCTAGCTCAAAATTCGATTTTTTCGAAATTTTTTTTTTTTTTTTTTCGAGTTTGTGGGCTATAATATTGTTATGGGCATAATTCTTAGTCTCTTGGCAATCAGAGACCGTAATTAAACTGTCCGCCTACGTCCGCCATTTTGTTTTATGTTACTTCGAAAACTATGATAGCTTATAGTAACTCAGACTGAATTTCGTACTTGCCTTGCAGATCTTCCGCGAAGGGTCAGTCACCTTGACGTGTGTACCATCATTGCACTCGATGGTGCCGGTGCGGAGGCTTACGGCGCAATGACTAAACGGACTGTGCTGTCGCTAGTAGGGTTACCTATGGCAGCCAGTCCCCTGAGGAGTGCCAACTAAGAATTGCCCAGGACATTCCGTCCATCCAACACCTCTACCCCCCCCCCCCCCCCCTCATGATCCTTTGACCCAACCTCTCCCACTCACCTCCCTCTCCCCGTCCCGTACCCAAACCTAATTCCAGTGGTGGAGCGAGCAAAGAGTAAACCGTGCCCAAGGATGAAAGGTTGGGGGTCAAACCAACCGTGTACGAGCTCCCTCAGGTGCCCAGGCGAAGGCCTTGAGGTAACTAAATGCCTTACCCCGGCATGGCGGCGCTGCCGGGGCGGACAATCCCTTCCGGCCATACTCGTGGGATTCAAAATTTCAAACTTAACCAAAAAAACACAAAACAAGGATGTTGACGATGATACGCTAAGTATCGGCGGTGCGGACGACACAATAATGGTGGAACCGCACAACACACAAAATGAGGCTCTAGAGGCCGGAAACATGGATGAAGAAATATCGAAGGAAAGGGAAGAGCAGCTGTTAGCTGAACCCTCCGATGAGAATATCGAAGTAGTGGCGGTGAAAAAGAAAAGAAAACTGTCCCCTGGTCTGCTGAGGAAAAGGGAATTCAAAAAGGCCAAGCACATCTATGGCATTCTCACCGCCAAAGACAAATACAGCCTAACGGAGAAGGAGAGAGCCACGCTAGAGTGGTCCAGAGAAGTCATCGCACAAGACATTCTCACGAGGCCCGTGCTGCCGAGACCAACGATTGTGCCGAAAGACGAGGCCAAAAAGCGAGGTTCAAATAAGCCGAGGGATGACGTCGCTAAGATGGACCCCAAGGCCCAGAACAGAAGCGCAGACAGGAAAGAGGCGAAGCCGATCTGCAGGGAGCCTAGCAATAAGCCTGGCCCTAGCGGACTACGGCTAAAGCCGAACGAAGGAGGCAGAAGAAGTGAGTTCGCCTCAAAGAGAATGCGGTCTTCGGAAGACTCATCGAACGCCCCGAAAAAGGCCAAACAGATAACCACCGTGAGCCTCAAGGTGGCGCCAAGCACGGGGGTCACCAGCCATGGGGGCAGATATAGCGAGGTAACGAGGAACCCGCTACAGCTAGCTGTGGTGGACGCCAAAAAACCGAGCGGGCAATATGCAGTGGAGTGTGGCAAAAAGATAGAGCAGGCCTTAGGCTCAGCGATTGTCAGCCACATACTTAAGAATGCAGGTGCAAATGCCCCCGCCTATGGCAAGATGAGGTGGATAAAAGGAATCACCTACATCGACTGTAAGGACCAGGCTTCCAACGACTTTGCCAAGACGGTGATAAACGGCCTAGTACTCTGGGAAGGAGCAATGCTTAAAGCTGTCCCCATAGAAGAGGTCCCCAAGAAGGCAAAAGGGAGAATTGTCATCCCCGAAATGGGGGTGCGCAAAGAGGAAATAATCCGCGTCTTACAAGCGCAAAACCCCCAGATACCTATGAAGGAGTGGGAAATCGTAAGCACGGAAGAACCAAGAAACGGTGCCAGAGGTTATATAATCGTCTTCGATGAACCGCCAGCACTCTTGAAAAATGATATGCAGATGTCGTTATCTTTTGCCGCAAGCGAGGTTACCCTCAAGCTGCTGAAACGAACTGCAGAGACCGAAGAGGCGACCAACGCTAGGAGGGAGGAGACTATGCTCATCAATGAAGATAGTCCAAATCAACCTCCACCACAGTGAAGTCGCCTCAGACAACTTGAGGCTGCTCCTTGAGCAGAAGCAGCTGGATATGGCCCTAGTCCAAGAACCATGGATCAATAATGATCGAGTGATGGGGCTAGGGTCAAAAAACTTTAACACCTTTTACAGAAATGATAGAGGAAAGGTGAAATCGTGTATCGTAACAAACAAGAACCTTCATGTACTAATGTTATCTCATTTCAGCACAGGTGTTTTGACGGTAGTGGAGGTTAGAGGGAAAGAAGAGAACTGCACGGTGGCGTCAGTGTATATGCCCCACGATGACGACACATCAGTCCCCCCGGATTCGGTAAGGGCGCTTGTATCAGCGTCCGAAAAAGGTAAGAAAAACTTAGTCTTAGGCGGTGACGTTAATGCCCATCACACTATCTGGGGCAGCGCAGATATCAATTCAAGGGGCGAGGCTTTGTTTGACTTTGTACTCAATTCCAACCTTCTTGTCTGCAATAGGGGTAATGATCCAACCTTCATTACAGTGAACAGAAGGGAAGTATTAGACGCAACCTTTGTATCTCAAGACAGTTCCATCCAAGTTACGAACTGGAGAGTGTCCAGCAAGGCATCGCTTTCAGATCACTGCTGGATACTTTTTGACATACAAATTACACCCCAGGATAGGAAAATTTTCAGGAACCCAAGAAGGGCGAACTGGGAAAGGTTCAACTCAGAACTCCAGAGGTTCAAGAACGTATGCCCGGTAAAAGACCTTAACACCGAACAAGAAATCGACGACGCAGTCGAAACGCTTACTACGGTGCTCTCGAATTCCTTTGAAAGATCCTGCCCAGTTAGCAGAAAAAATGGGAAAAAACGCCCACCCTGGTGGAACTCCAAGATCGCGGAGCTAATGCAGGCATCGAGATCTAGATGGAACCTCGCAAAAGAGGGACTTATCGAATGGACGACATACAAGGAAAGCGTTAAATTCCTCAAAAGTGAGTTAAGATTCGCCAAGAGGAACTCCTGGAGAAGTTTCTGCGAATCAGTTGAATCCACGACGGAGGCGTCGCGGTTGAGGAAAATCCTATCAAAAGCACCGATACCGATGTCCTCGCTAAGAAGGAACGACGGTAGCTGGACAGAATCGCATGAGCAAACGCTGGCGGCACTGACAGAACCCCACTTCCCTGAATGCACTGATGTACGCGATACAGTTACACAGGACACGAGACGGGCCACCCACACAACACCGAAAGACTACAGACCTATTAGTCTGTCCTCATTCCTGTTGAAAACAATGGAACGACTACTTGATATGTATGTAAGAGTGGCTATAGGCGACAACTACCTCTCGGACTCACAGCACGCATACATGAAGGGAAAATCAACAGATACTGCACTGCACAGGGTAGTGTCAGTAGTGGAAAGGTCCTTGGAACACAAGGAACACACTTTGAGCGCGTTTCTAGACATAGAGGGTGCCTTCAACAACATCGAGGCCGACGCGATTATGCACAGCCTAAGAAGGGCCCATCTCAATGACAGTCTCTGCGACTGGATTGGTCTTATGTTAGGCACACGACGGATTAAGTCCTACCTAGGAGACATGTGCATTGAGAGGAAAGTACGCAGGGGAACACCACAAGGTGGCGTCCTCTCTCCACTCATATGGCTCCTGGTAATAGACGAGCTTTTAAAGACACTGGAGAGGGAAGGCTTCATTGTAAGCGCTTATGCCGACGATGTAGCAATCCTTGTCCCAGGCAAATTCATACCAGTTCTCAGTGAACGACTCAGCTTCGCACTCTTACTTGTTAACAACTGGGTTGCGGGCAGAGGACTGGGGGTAAACCGAGCGAAGACAGAAGTTCTGCTGTTCACAAAAAGAAGGACATTACCGGTGTTTAAACCACCAAGTATGGGTGGAGTGGACCTGCAAATATCCAAGACAGCAAGCTACCTGGGCGTTATCCTAGACTCCAAACTCACTTGGAAAGAAAACATAGAGGATCGGGTTAGAAAAGCGTACGTGGCACTATATGCATGCAGACGAACGTTCGGTAATACGTGGGGATTCAAACCATATGTGGTACACTGACTGTACACAACCGTGGTGAGGCCCATTCTCACGTACGGCGCGGCGGTATGGTGGAAGGCTACTGAAAAGAAGTGCTATCTTTCAAACCTCACCAAGGTCCAAAGGACAGCCTGCATCGGGATAACGGGGTCATTAAGGACTACACCCACTGCAGCCATGGAGGTTCTACTTAATCTCGTACCCCTGGACATCTACTGCAGCAGTAAAGCAGTAAAAACGGCCATCAGACTCAGAGAGTTGGGACTGTGGTCTTTTAAACCATACGGACATGCCTCCGTGGAGACACAATGGAGTGCATCGAAAAAGAAAGTAGCTACTGACTACTTACCCCACACCCTTGTCTTCAAAAGGAGATTCGATATCAGAATCCCCCAAAGAAGCGAATGGAGTAACAAAATGGTCACGAAAGAAGAGGAGATAGATATCTACACCGACGGATCCAAGATGGACGTGGGTACTGGTGCAGGCATCTTCTGTGAGTCTCTGGACCTGAGCGAATCACTTAGGCTCAGCAATGAATGCAGTGTGTTCCAGGCAGAGACAGCTGCGATCACACAGGCGGCCAAGGAGGTACAGAGGTGAAAAATAGCCGACAAACACATCACCATTTACTCTGACAGCCAAGCGGCTATAAAAGCTATGGAGTCAGTAGTAATCAGGTCAAGGGCGGTGTTAAGAGGCAAAAAATACCTAGACGAGATATCAGCTGCCAATACGGTAACCTTATGCTGGGTACCAGGTCACAATGACATCTTGGGCAATGAGAAAGCGGACGAACTAGCAAGGAAGGGATCGGAGATGAGTGCATCTCTGGCCCTAAAATCCATAAGAACCCTGCTAAGCACATTAATGCTAAGTATCGACACCGAATCCTTGAGTAAAGCAAACTTACGTTGGATCAATCTTGATACATGCAGACACACAAGAGAGCTCTGGCCAGCGGTCAACCAAACGAAATCAAAAACCATGATCGGGTTTAACCGCAAAGACATCCGAACACTGACTGGGGTCCTCACTGGACACTGTATAGTGGGCATACACGCGGAGCGGCTGGGCATACTGCACAACGACTACTGCAGGAGCTGCAGGGACGTTGAAGAAATAGAATCTATACGTCACCTGCTATGCGAATGCCCTGCCCTTAGAACAAAAAGATTGAAGATTCTTGGCAGCTACTTCTTTGAGGAGCTGGAGGATCTGGCTGCTTTAGAGCTAAAGAAACTCCTGAGATTCACATATGAATCAGGGTGGTTCTGTTAAAGCGTATTACCGAGCTGTTAAACAGCGGTTTCCTTTATCTCTCTTTTCAGGTTCCCTGAAATTTTAAAGAATCCCTAAATGGACACAATGGACCCAACTGTTGGTCTAAGTGAGCCGTGACACCCGTCACAAGGGCATCCATATACCTACCTACCTTGCCTTGCAGATTCGTCGGTTAGTGTCAAAAATTTTACCCGAAGGGAATTATACGATATGCTAAAAGATTTTAGAGATGAAAAAGTTGATGAAAAACGTTTGTTGTTGGTGGAAAAGCTTATCCAAATTTTAAAATGTCCAATCGAACAAAAAAGTTGTGTCAGCAATGCTTTGAAATATTTTAAAAGCGATTTCAAGAAAAAATGGGCTACTGCCATCTATAAAGATGAAAGATTCCTTAAAACCAATGAAAAATGGCTTCAAACAAGCATTAAACTGCCCTTTATTGAGCTCTTGCACAAACCAGGGCGACCATCCAAACTTTTCGAAGAGTTAGTGACTGCAGTAAGCGGCGAAAAACTAAAGACCTTCGCCAGCGTAAGTCAGCGTACTTTAGGAAATTCTGATGCGTCAAAAATAATCAAAAAAGTGACTAACTCGCCAACCGAACTAAAGAACTTTGTGAGCTTATTTCCTCTTCTGCGAAGCAAGTTGCAGTGAAAAACTTTACACCTCAAGAGGCATTAACAATATTTGTTGAAGGCGACTTTACAAGGAAGCAGTGGGAAGTAATACAAAGTGCCAGCAAAAGTATCTACCCCTTCTACTCATTGATAAAAAAGTCAAAAACTGAATGTTACCCTGATAAATAATTCATCACAGTCATTGAAACCTGTGTAGAAATACAACTGCAAGCATTGCTTGATCACACTGCATTACGCCTTTGCAAATATGTCGAAGGTGTATTAGAAACGTGTTTAGGGGAAGAAAGTAAAAATATGGTTTTGATTTCAAAATGGGGCTGCGATGGGTCGCAAAAGAAGCAGTATAAGCAGAAATTTAAAAATAGCACTGACAGTGACGCTAGTACTCGTATTTTTAAAGCTCACTCGTTCCTCTCCGACTTGTTGTAATGATTGATGGAGAACAGAAAAAAGTCATATGGCAAAACCCAGTCGCTTCTTCTCCTAGATTGTGCAGGCCTATACGCATAAGCTTCATTAGTAAATCTAAGGATGTTACCCGAGATGAAATGAATTTTATTGAAAACCATCTCGCATCTCAGAGAAACAGAAGTAATCAGTCCTAATAAAATAGCAAAAATAAAGCATACCATGTTGCTTCCAATGGTTGACGGCAAAGTGTGCAATGCTGCTACAGATACTGCCTCTACTATGAGGTGCTATATTTGTGAAAAGACTTCTAAGGATTTCAATAAGTTTATTAAAACTGAGCAAGTCAATGTAGAAGCACTAATGTTTGGGCTCTTAATTCTTCACGCACGGATTCGCTTTTTCGAATCGCTTCTCTATTTAGCTTATAATATATAATATACGAGTATATAACAATAGGTAAAGCAATAAAGCAATTGTGAAAGCTACACAGGAGAAAATTCAAGACGCATTCAAAGAGCAAATGCGGCTCTTAGTAAGTGTACCCAAAGCGGGATTTGGTAATACCAATGACCGCAACACGTCCAGAAGGTTTTTCAATGACCCGGAGTGTTCTTCTCATATAACTGGGGTAAATATTAATTTGATAAATCGCTTTAAAACTGTCTTGGAAGTGATTTCTAATGGATATAGAATTGATGCAAACAAAGTTAATACCTTCGCCACGATATCGCTAAATTGTACATTGATCAGTACGGCTGGCATCCCATGTCACCAACTATACACAAAGTGTTGATACATGGCGCAGAGGTAATAAACCATGCAATTTTGCCTATTTGTTAGCTATCGGAGCAAACACTTCAGGCAATATAGACTGAAATTTAGTCGAAAATGTTAACGTGTTTTTTGTAACAGAGACGTCTTACATACACTGTTGTTGAGCTCAGACCCGTACCTTAGCGGCTTTAGAGCACGGTAGCACAAAAGAACCAAACCATTATCCCAGGAGGCACGAACTCTTTTGATCCTAAGCGAACTACTTATGCCTCTAGATGGCGATAACAACAGAGGTATGGACGATATTGAAGAAGAAGAACATGTAGACGACCTTTCGGACGACCTTTTCAGATTCTGATTAAACACATTTTCTTTCAAATTCTTCATAATATTTAAGAATAAACAATTAATTTTCAATTAAAATATGTTGTGTTTCAATTGATTTATTTACAAAAAAAATCATAAAATAATTTTGAGCTGTTTTTTCATACAAACACTCCACATTGCGGCTCTGGGATTTGGACAAAGGCCTCCTCACCGGGGCGTCCCAGAACTGTTTCGGGGGATAGACCACTTCGGGAAGCTATCTCTTTCTAAAGTGCCGTATCTCTTTCTTAAACGTGAAAACCAAATTGAGGAAACAATTTCAAATATTTCCACAAATCGTAAGTAAAAATCATTGTGATTGTTAATAAAGTGTTTATTTAGGTGAAAACAAAGCTATTAAACAGCAAAAACTACCAAATTATAGAGCAAAAACCTGACAAAGTATGTTAAAGCAAACAATAGAAAAAAGTGAACATATTGACCAAAGAGGCTTGTGCAGCTCCTGCTGCAGCAATTTACAGACATTTTTATTTTGTTTGTCTATTTATGTTATTAATTAATTGTATAAATGTATAAATCTATCGACATTTTGGTACTATGAATGTCAATTGACAAACTGTACATCTATTGTGATCACTGACATTGACAATTTACAGAATAATTGTTGTGATTGTTCATACAGTGTACAGTTAAGTGAAATCAAAATAGAAAATCTACTAATCTACTAATTGAGAAAAAAACCTGGAAAAGTACGCGTATGTTAAAGCAAAAAATAAATAAAATAACAACAGTGAACATGTGGACCAAAAGGGATTGGGCACCTTTTTGTACAGCAATTTAAGGGCATTTCACTTTTTTTGTCTATTTTTGTTGTTAATTAATTGTTTATGTTCGTTTATTAACCTTAATTTGTTTTCAAACGAAAATATAATTTTGCCCAACAACGCTATTCTTACGTTCTCATTTTTATTTCTTGTACACAACCCTATTCAATTTGTTTCTTTTTAGTATTCAAAAAAAGTGTTACTCCTTCTTCAAGTGCCATAGAAATTCACCAATTTGTTAATTGTATTAATCAGCTGATGTTTTTTTCTTTCATTTGACACTGAGGTTGTCGCGAAGTACTTTACGAAGTCTATTCTGAAGAGATATTTCATCTGACGTTTATATTATTCAATTCTTTTGTCTCTGGTTTGTTCGTTTTGCTTTAGTTAAAATTCAATTTTGTTGTTAACGAGTTAATGAAACGAAAGTAGTTTATGAACTTTTTGAGCTGTTTTGATTAAGCTCACGTAAAGGGTCTTTCATTAGCGACTTGACAACTTCAAACTTTCAGTGTGAACGTACACGAAGAAACAACGTTTACAAACAATTGAAATTTACTATGTGCTTCCGAGTCACTGGTCGCAACTTTAAGAGCGTTAACCCCAATTTTCGGCAGTTATTCTTGTATTAGGTTTTGCCCGAAGTGTGGTGAATATTGCTGCCGTAGAGGCATCCGTCGCAAACCAGCCAAATCAGTCAATTTCACGGCGTTCTCAAGAATCGGGCCTCTTTCATACCACATTATGGCGAATTTTGCGTAAGGATCTTGGACTAAACCCTTAAATTAAGCTGACTCAAAGCCACTTGATTATAAGAAGCGAGATACGTTCTCGAAGGTGCAGGGAAATAAGTCCACGAGAACTAAGTCCACTGAGGGACTTAGTTCCCACATAGTGGGAAATAAAACCACTTTCGCGAAGTGGACTTAGTTCCCATGTAAAGTGGGAACTAAGTCCATTTTTTTATGGGAACTTAGTACACATTCAAAAATAAGAAGGGGGAACTAACATCCAATATTTAGAATTAGTCAAAGAACTGTAAAGTGCAGTTAGTTATCAGTATCACAGTCTTTAAGCAAAATCTTAAGCTTATCATGGTGACATAAAGCCAAAGTTTCAAAACCGCACCTCGCACTTACTCAAAATCAAACAGTGACCCCAAGCGGTGGGGTTGCAGGGGGTTGCAGGGTGGCAGCATGCTCCCCCATATGCATTACACTATTTATGGAATCTACTTGCGATTTCGTAACTAATCCCATAAACAGTGCAATCCATATGGGGTGGCATCCTGCCCCTCTGCAACCCCCCTGCTAGGGGTCACTGTTTGATTTGGAGTAGGTGCGAGGTCACGGTACCTATATTACTCTGTCTCAGTTAAAAGTTAATTTCTCTTTTGTTAATAAAAATTTGAAAGTACCTACTTGACTCCTTAATTTTATTTTGGTCTTAGTCGACAGCAGCGTTGTCAGACATCCCGATTTTGGCGGGACGTCACGATTTTTAAATCAAAATTAAATGTCCCGCGCGGGACAGCCGCAGTCCCGCTTTTCGGGGAAAGAGTTCTGTTTTCATGAATCTCGTTGACAAAAACGAACAAATATTAAAAGCTAACTGTTCAGTTCACATCTTGCACAACATGAGCAAATTTGCATGTGATAGATTAGACATCGATGTAGAAGCTATCATCTTAAAAATATACGGCAATTTCTCACATTGAGCTAAACGTCGTGCGGAATTGATGAAGATATTTGAAACAACGAAAATGGAGGTTGTCGAATTATAACGTCACGTAAATACAAGATTTCTTTCGCTCTGTTCTGCTGTTGAGAGAGTAATCAAGGTTTGGCCTGCTTTGAAAAGCTACTTTGATAAGGAAGAATCATGCGCGAAATCCTTTAAAAAGATTATTTACTCTGAAGCAGAGGAAACTAAAACTCTAGCCTACTTGCATTTTGTTCATAATTTGATGAGTGCTTTTGGTACATTAATAAAAGAGTCTCAGGGAAATGATGTTGCCATAACAGAAATACATGAGTCATTGTGCCTCTTCCGCTCAAGGTTGACTCAAGGGCTAATGTATGGGTTTTTCGGCTACCAGACAAACCAGATTTTAAATAAATTGGTTGAATCTGAACGGACCAAAGCCATCGAAGACTTAAACATTTTTTACACAAATTGCCAACAATATACACAGAAACGTTATAATTTTTCAGATGAAGATATTTTTTCTAGACTTAAATTCATAAACCTGGAAAGTGAAGTTAGTTTTGACATTATTGAAAATGCTTATATGAAGAATTTAACTTGTTAAAATCAGCCTTGGACGTATTAGTATAGGAAATTGCAAAGACACCGCTGCCACCACCGCACAGAAATGGCACCAGCTCTTTCAACAGTTTCCAAAAAAAGATACCAGGAATATATTTAAACTAGTGTCTTTCATATTAAGTAACGAATGCGTTTTTTCCCAGATGAATTTAAAATGATCCGACCATAGATAAATGCTCCGTAAATTTAATGAAAGCAGAGTTACTCATCTAGTTTAATCTACAGCTATCCTGTGAAGAGTTCTTCATCTTTATTAAAACTTTAAAAGAAGTTAAATCTTCACAGAAATATCATGAATAAGTAATTCTTATAATTAACTATTCTCTTATTGTAAGTTGCAATTTGTAACACTCATTCCACAGACTATTTTTTAAAACGCCATATTTTTCTAATGAATAAAACTTTTTCTGGATTATCTACTGTTTTTTTTTATTCTGAAGACGAATTAGACTCATCTATTTAACGATAGGGTGAATCTGATTTAAAATATTATATTTTTATTAAAATACATTTTCTATGGCTATTTTTGCTATCTATAATTGTCACGTAAACGTAATTTTAATTCAAATAAAAAGATAAATATTTGAAAACTCCTGATTATGTACGTTTTTTTACTATGTCCCGCTTTCGACGAAAGAATCCCGCTGTTTTCACTCAAAAAGTTCCAAAATCCCGAGTTGGCAAAAACAAAAAAATGGTAACGCTGGTCGACAGTGAGAATTTACTTCATATTAAGAGGGAACTAAAACCACTCAGAGTTTTCGAAATTTATTTCCCAATTTACATGGGACTTAGTTCCCGTGGACTTATTTTCCTGCACCGTTCTCGAATTGGGCTCTGGACATGATTTAAGAAAATGAAAATGAAATGAGAAATAGCGGCCGTATCGGTCGAAATATGCGGCCGAGTCATCGAAAATTGGGTTCAACGTATCGACCAATGCATACGTTCCCGTGGTGGACATATGAACGAAGTCGAATTCTATTCAAAAATATTTTGATAGTACTCGTAATTCAAGATAAAGTGAGATATCTCATGGAGATTGCATTTTAATTAAAAAAGAAGCTGTCAAGTCCTTAATGAAAGACCCGTTATTTCATGACTGATTTTTGTTCATAAGATGTATAGAAGTGAAGTTCCAGTGATTGTATTTATTCAAATAATGCTTTTTAACCTATCCACCACTGCAACCGACTCTGGTGCGGACTTTTACTTTCATTCTGCGGATTGCCAAAAGTTTGAATTATGCTGCTCATGCTCAGGTTTATCTTGTCCCATTTTTAATAACACGCTACGTTGCAGTAATGAGTTCTTCTTGGTTGAGAGGGTAGAAGAGGTTAAATACTTGGGACTCATTATTGACTCTAAAATATCCTTTGCAAACCATACGCAGCCTTTGAAAAAATATTTTCGTTGTACACCACGACATTTTTTCTACCTGGAAAGGGTTTGCTCTGGTAAACTATTACGAATCATTTATTATAGAATTTTTCACTCGAATCTCCAATACGGTATCACCAGCTGGGGCGGGGCATACCGGAATAAAATTCAGCCTCCCTTAATTCGGCGAAAAAATGTCTTGAGCAAATTTGCCGAAAACACCGTCGACATCTAAGTTTTCCATTTTTTCCAGTCCGTCATTTGTATTGTTTTTTTATCAGACCGGGAAATAGGAATTTTAGACTATTTTCTGATTACAACTTACATATAAATTTATTCGCAACTACTATTTGGTTTCATCGTCCCGCCTTTTTTTAAACTGCCTAAATCAATCAGATCATTAACCGTTCCTGGAAAGTTTGAGAAATGTGTAACTTATTGGCTCTTACTATTTGATTACAATACTGTATAATCTATTCGTTCTGACATTCTGGTGTAACTTAAGTACATATTTTGTTTTTTATCTCCTTTTTATCTTCTTTTTTTTTCTTTTTATACCCTATTCTAGGGGTATATTAATTTTGACGCATAGTTTGTAACATACCTTAATATTGCCCGTAGACCCCTAAAAGTTACTATATTTATGATCAGCATCGATAGTAATGTCGATCTAGCCATGTCCGTCCGTCCGTCCGTCCGTCCGTCGGCAAAAATTAGGCCTTTAAACTGGACCTAGAGAGCTGAAATTTTAACCATATACTCTCTAGGGTCCCGAAATAATCAAGTTTACGAATTTTTGAAATCCGCCCACAGACACGCCCACAAACTCAAAAAAACAAAATTTTGGAAAAAATCGAATTTTGAGCTAGGAAGCTGAAATTTTTTATATATGATCTATGACTCCTAAAACTACTCGGGATATAAAATTTTCAAAATCCGCCCACTGCCACGCCCACAAAAAAATAAAACAATTTTATTGAAAAACCAAAATTTGAGCTAGGGGGCTGAAATTTTTAATATATACTCTCTAGGGGCCCTTTAAGCTCATGTATAAATATTTTCAAAATCCGCCCACTGACACGCCCACAAATAAATAAAACAATTTTTTTGAATATCCAAAGTTTGAGCTAGGGATCTGAAATTTATAATATATACTCTCTAGGGGCCCTTTAAGCTCATGTATAAATATTTTCAAAATCCGCCCACTAACACGCCCACAAATAAATAAAACAATTTTTTTGAAAATCCAAAGTTTGAGCTAGGGAGCTGAAATTTTTAATATATACTCTCTAGGGGCCCTTTATGCTCATGTGTTAATTTTTTTTTAAATCCGCCTACTGACACGCCCACAATTAAATAAAACAATTTTATTGAAACACCCAAGTTTGAGCTAGGGAGCGTTTTTTTTGATAAAATCCTTTAAATCTTATATAACAAAATATGTAGAGCGTTCTTAACAATTTAACCATACTTAGACTTTTGTCACGCCCACTTATGAGGGATAGGAATAAGAATAGGGTATCCAACAGTTCGCCCAAGCGGACTGTAGCCCGTCCCTATGTTTTTGGTTAAGTTTGAAATTTTGAATCCCACGAGTATGGCCGGAAGGGATTGTCCGCCCCGGCAGCGCCGCCATGCCGGGGTAAGGCATTTAGTTACCTCAAGGTCTTCGCCTGGGCACCTGAGGGAGCTCGTACGCGGTTGGTTTGACCCCCAACCTTTCATCCTTGGGCACGGTTTACTCTTTGCTCGCTCCACCACTGGAATAAGGTTTGGGTACGGGACGGGGAGAGGGAGGGGAGTGGGAGAGGGTGGGTCAAAGGATCATGAGGGGGGGGGGGGGGTAGAGGTGTTGGATGGACGGAATGTCCTGGGCAGTTCTTAGTTGGCACTCCTCAGGGGACTGGCTGCCATAGGTAACCCTACTAGCGACAGCACAGTCCGTTGAGTCATTGCGCCGTAAGCCTCCGCACCGGCACCATCGAGTGCAATGATGGTACACACGTCAAGGTGACTGACCCTTCGCGGAAGATCTGCAAGGCAAGTACGAAATTCAGTCTGAGTTACTATAAGCTATCATAGTTTTCGAAGTAACATAAAACAAAATGGCGGACGTAGGCGGACAGTTTAATTACGGTCTCTGATTGCCAAGAGACTAAGAATTATGCCCATAACAATATTATAGCCCACAAACTCGAAAAAAAAAATAAAATTTTTTTTTCGAAAAAATCGAATTTTGAGCTAGAAAGCTGAAATTTTGTATATATGATCTATGACTCCTAAAACTGCTCAGGAGATAAATGTTTTGAAATCTGCCCGCTGACACGCCCACAATTAAATAAAACAATTTTATTGAAAAGTCAAAGTTTGAGCTAGGGAGCTGAAATTTATAATATATACTCTCTAGGGGCCTTTTATGCACATGTGTAAATATTTTCAAAATCCGCCGACTGACACGCCCACAATTTTTTTTGAAAATCCAAAGTTTGAGCTAGGGAGCGTTTTGTTTACAAAAGCTTCGTTTTTTCGATAAAATCCTTTAAATATTATGTAACAAAATATGTAGAGCGTTCTTAACAATTCAACCATACTTAGGCTTTTGTCACGCCCACTTATGAGGGATAGGAATAAGAATAGGGTATCGAAAAGTTCGCCCAAGCGGACTGTAGCCCGTCCCTATGTTTCTAAATGTATTTATATTATCTTTTTTCTTTTATTCAAACATATATTTATTTATTTAAGAGCCACCCCACCAATAATTAAACTATTTGTAATAAAGCCTATTGAAGTGGCATTTGACACTATGTTACTACGTACAGTATAAAAATGAAAAATGTCATTAAATAATTTCTAAATAATTTCTAAAAAATCTGAATTTAAATAATGTATTTGTGTATTCGAATTATTTGAAATAAAGGCCCTGATTGCGGTTGTCGATTGCTTGATCGATGAACGACTTTTTTCGATCAACGATCGCCGATTGTCGATTGTGGTCGACATTTTTCCATTTCACAAACGATTGCTGCCGATTGGTATTTTCTGATCGACGCGTTACGCATATAAATATTCACAATATTCTGGGGTTTTAACATGATTGACATTTAAAAGTAGGCAACACTTTTTACAATTAAAACTCAATAATTACCACTCACCTGTGCATACACATTTGCTTAGCTTAGATTGTGACACAACATTTTTCAGGGTTAATCCTCAAAAGTGTTGATAACTTTTAGATGTTAATTTTTTTGCGAGCCTTTCACAATAGAGCATTGTACATTCGATTGCTTAGACAATACCATTCGGTCGATCCAATCGACACAATGGACAAATGTCGCTCGGTAATCGACAATCGCAATAGGGGCCAGACTTTAAGTATATAAATATAACTATATATAACAATAAATATTCACTATTTTATTTTCGCAAAAAACAATTCCACTGACAACATTTCGTTTTAAAAATGTTGTTTTACAAACAAAAACAGCAAATGAATTCTCGAAATTTATTCGTCAGTGACGAATTTCTGATTGACTGAAAATTTTAAAGCTATCAATATTTTTGACAACCCAAACACATCATACCGGAAAACGACTTGTCCCTATTTAAATGCCCACTGCTGGGTTTCTTATCTAAGTACCCAATACAATAATATCTAAATAAGACTTTCGATCAGAAAAAACTCAATATTTTTTTTATTACTAAGATATTGTTGTTATTTCTATGAATAACATTATATTTTCATGTTGTTATAATGTTAACCCATTTAGGACGAGAACGATCTACTGGAAATTTTTCGGAAAAATTTTCAGAAGTGCATAGGTACTAATAACCTTAGCAAACAATTCTGATAATTTTTTTATTTGGCCCACTGATCATTTAGCCGATCGGACCTGTTACCATAGGGTCACCGTCGTAATAAAGTTTTTTGCATAAAGTAAGAAATAAAAAACCAATTTGCGAAGTAAAATCTTTATTGGTTCGCTGAAATTAGATGATAACGCTGAAAACATGGTGGGCAAAGGCCTACATCACACTTTTTGCAAACTAAGCGAGTCGTGCCCTTGCAAAATTGGTAGGCGCACCTCCGCCGTGTTGCAGAAGGTCCCGCATAATGACTCAATCCGTCGAATCTTATATTAGCATCCGAAATGTTGTATTTTTTCTTAGCCTTCTGAATGCGCGTAAGATCGGCATACTTGTTGCAGTAGTGCGTTGCAATATTTCGCCGAAATTGTTTATGGGAAAGGTTTCTTCCACCTTTCCTATGGAGGATCCAAGCATTCTGAATACCTACATCAATGAAATAAGTAAAAATAGACAACCACCATTTCTTCTTCCGGGTAGATATACGAAAATATGATATATTTCGGTCCATCCAATCGGTTCCACCCATAGCTTTCTTATATTCTTTCAAGACGTTAGGTCTAGAAACGGTGATGTGGGCGAACATCTCACGTGAATAACGTTTAGCTATTCCGACAGGAAGTAGAAGCGATATGGAAGAGTCTTCAATTCCGGGGGCATGGCGTGAATCATTTCCAATAAGGGAGCTACACATTTCCCAAATTTGGTTTCCAAAACAGGGTTGATGCGGGGGTTTTTGCCTTGGTATATCTCAAAATTTACCAGGTATCCTAGTGGTGTATTCAAACACCAAACTTTGTACACAAAACATACCGGCTTTCCACGAATAAACTGCTTGCATCCATGGCGACCATAGTATGCTATCATGGACTCGTCGTAAGATAAAACTTGCTCCGGATGAACGTTTTTTTTACAGTTTCTAATGAGCCGGTCGGATACTGATCGTAATTTCCACATTTTGTCCTTAGGATTCATGGAAGTAGGAGAAGCAAAGTGAATAAATTTTGAGATAATGGTAAAGCGATCACGGGTCATTGCCGACGCTATCATCTGATTATATAAGTCACCGTCCTTGCACCAATATGACTTCGTGTCTCCAACTTGCGAATATCCGGTCACTAACATTATACCAATAAAAACCCTCAACTCATTTGGAGTTATCTCTGGATTGCAATTTGCCTGAAGGATTCCATATTCATTGCTTTTTTCGGCAATCATTTGCAACATCTCATCGTCGAAAAAGCGTTCGAACATATCCCAGGCAGGAAGGCTACAATCTCTATAATCTGGAGCTGGAAATATTGGTCTAGTAGCTCCTTTGGTATCAGTTTTCCATTTAAATGCATCGCACAAGTGTGGTATTTTTTTTTGGAACGTTGCTTGAAGAAGAATCAGTTGACACCTTTTCGGTTATCTCAGCAATGGATTCTGCGAATGTGCCAAGCTCCGCTGAGACCAACGCAACGCATCCCAACCTCTTACTACGCTTGGGTTGCGGAGCTTCCAAAACTTCCGCGTTCTCTAACATCTCAACCTATAGAACAAGGGTATTTTAGTATCATATTTTCAAGAAGTAAGAAGTCAATGGCATAGATTCAATAAATTGCTCACGTTTGAAATTACATCAGAGATATCCCCATAAGCACCAAGGTTCGGGAGGTTATCATCATCTTCGCATTTCTCATTTTCCATCCGAAGTTCGCATGGCTGTAATAACAGTGTGCGATGAAGATCATCACCGGTACCTGCTTCATCTTCTTCAGCATCATCTTTTCCAGACAATGCGCCCGAATCCGGCATCTCTATAAAGAGTGTGCTCGGAAATACATTGTCGTCAACAACCGAATTCACCATCTCCTCCAAATACTATAGAGCTTCATCGGTAGTTTTAAATTTATTATATCTATTAAGAATTATAACCTATATTGTATTATAATTCTCACACCAAAACGAAGATAATACATTTTTCATACAAGCCAACGATAAGAAAATATATGCATGCGGTATGTACGACTGTGACCATATGGTAACAGCTACATTCAAGCCAAGATACCAATATATCCGGCTCATCAAAAAGAGTTATAAAATATGTTTTCTTATATTTTGATGTCCTATGCAAATGACCAAAGTCACGAATCGCAAACAGAACCGTTATTCTGGCACGTTTAGACATTCTTACCTAAAGGGACGCTCCATTTGACCTTTTTTTAATACTTCTGAAAAATATAAAATTATGCGACCTGCTACTATGTCTAATAACGTGCAAATAAGTTTCAAATTGTATCTCAGCAGACGGGTCAAAGCATACTAAGTTGTACTATTACTAACAAGTGGCGATATCTCTTTACAACTGTTTAATAAGTATCGGTAAGTGGAACACTACCAGTGTGACCATATGGTAACAGTCGTCCTAAATGGGTTAAATATGTTGAATTGAAGGAAAAAAGTAAACCATTCAAAATGTTGTCCTTTAAAGTAATTATTTAGTACGAAGTTCGAAAAACATTCACATAATGTATTATGGTACTGCATTATGTAGCATAACTGGCAACGCTACTCATGAAATCGTCTTGTCACAGATATCTATTGGGCATATCATGTCCACAGTAGACCAATTGAATAATGTATTTGATCCTGGAAATTATTAAAGAAAATAAAAAATATAAATAAAAAATATAATTAACTTAAAACAACACGCATTAAAATATAACAAAGACAATAAATTTGCAAAAAATGATCGCCCATGGTTGCTTGCTGTTGCTTCCATTTTGTTTACCATCTGCATCTGTCAAACGAGAGAATATTTCTTTTATTCCACCTATTGCTCTATGAATTAAAAGAGTGTATTCCATTTATTCCAGAATCAAAAAAGAAACAACGAAATGGATTATCCGCAACATTTCATTGAATAAAGAAACTTAAATGGCTCACTCAGAATATTCCGAATATTCCAAATGAATAAAGACTGATTATAAAATCTTCTATTTCGTTGACGTTTGCTAGTCAGTTTATGCAACTATGCAAATGTGCTGCATTTCCAGTGATGCCAAAAGTTTGGTTTAATGAACGTTTGGATGGGCTGATTGAGCATCAACTATGCAGTGATGCGGTTTCGTATTCACGCAGTGTTTTTCCATTGTTCTTTGCGGGTGGGCATTTCCTGCGAATAATGGCACACAATGACACCGAACAAAAAACATAAATTAGAAGCAACAAGTTCTGTAAACTGTATTTATATGAACGTTACAAACAGTTGTTTGATGGTTATTGATTGTTGCAGCGTTACGACATCATACATATAAAGGGTTTTTCAATAAGAGCGCTACAAAAGTTTTTTTTAAATAAAACAACAACGGTTTTGCATATCAATGAAATTCTTTATTCCTGTGAAAGTACGTTCGATGCCATTATGTATGGAACTCGATATCTTTTGCATGGCCACCACGGGCACGCTTGCAGAAGTCCAGACGCTGAACCCAATTTTCGACGGTTTTCAAGCATAAATCGGCCGATACTGCTGCAATTTCACGTTCGATATTCGTACGAAGTTCATCAATCGTCGCTGGCTTGTTGGCATAGACCATAGACTTGACGTAGCCCCACAGGAAATAGTCTAACGGCGTCAAATCACACGACCGAGGCGGCCAAGCGACTGGACCATCGTGAGATAACACGGTTTCCAAACTTGGTTTCCAATAAATTGATTGTGGCGTGGCATTCGCTTGTGGCACCGTCATGTTGGAACCACATGTCCTCCAAGTCCATATCATCCAATTGGGGCCACAACGAGGTCACAGAGATGCCCAACGACGTCAAAGAGATGCCCAACGCTTGAGAACGACGTGTGAGACACACTTTTGGGCTTTCTTCAACTGAAGCCTCAGCGGCAGCAATATTCTCGACACTACGGACACTTCTTTGTCTCACTGACACGGGAACATTTTGTACTGTGCTTGTGGATTCAAATTTTTCCACTAGACGCTCAATTGTTGATCTGCTAGGACGATTATGACGACCATAAATTGGACGTAGCGCTCTTAACGTTAAGGCCACTGACTCCGAATTTCGGTAGTAAATTTTAATAATTTCGACTCGTTGTTGGCTCGTATATCCTTCCATCATAAAATGGCAAACCTTACTGAAGAGAAATTCGGCGTCGTTTTGCTGTCCCTGTCACTCTACTTTTGTAGCGTCCCTGTTGAAAAACCCTTTTCTTAGGCCTTAACAGGACTCTAATATATCCTATAAAAGAGCCAGATAATACAATATTATATTACGTATCCGATTGGGAATTGTTCGACGTTTTACACGGGGTTCACTTAAGTGTCGGTCTGGATGAGAAAATAACTTTCAAAGCGCAAAGAATATAACCCGTCAGTATATAGAGCTATATGTATATTAAATAATGTGAGTAAAAAGTAAAAACAAAACGGTATTTCGAAAGAGTTGTTGTTAAGCCTATACTTTCGTCAGTTCTCAATTCATGTTGCCAAATCGTTTTAATTGACTTTCAGTCCCACCCATTTCGTAAACTCAAATTTATCATGGTCTATTACGATAATTGAACGAAATTTGTTATTTTACGAGCACTTAAAACAAAACGCGCAGAAGAAGTGGCTCATAATTTACTGGATATACTAACATTAATTGGAGCTCCTGCTATTTTACAATCCGACAATGGGAGTGAGCTCGCAAATGAGATTGTCAGCAACCTGATAGAATACTGGCATACGTTTAAAATAATAAATGACAATCCAAAACATTCGTGAAATCATGTAAGTGTTGAGAGAGCAAGCATCGTATCAGGCCATTTTTAGATGTAAAGTAAAAGTGGGACTTTCTATGCCACACGACGTCGCGCGAAACCTCAAAAGGGAAGAAGATTTGTAGAAAATTATGAAATATTTAAATTCCTGCTACGTATACAATTCAATAATTTATAAGCGTTGTTCGCGCGATAGTCTTCCCATGATGAAATGGCAGTGCTTACTGAGCGTTTTTGACTTTGACACATGTCACGATCACGTGTGAGCTGTCAAAAATATAGCAGTGAAAAACTAAACGGCAAAAAAACAGTCTTTATAAAGCTTTTTTATCCTATAAGTCTTTTGTCACTGTCACTATCACTGTCAGTAAAGTGGTGGCTCTCCAACTTTGCATATATCCAACTCTGTCCCTACTCTAAATCCAACAGTGAGCCCAAGCAGAGGGTAACATGGCCCCCAATACACATTACTGTTTATATGATCTACTTGTGATACTCTACTATATTCACACGTTTTAAATACTAGTATAAAAACACAATCATTGCATCAATCCAACAATTTTATCGATGAATATTGTGATTTCCAAAAGTTTATGTTCACATTTTTTTTTTTTTGAATTTGTTCCGGCAAAGTAACATCTTGTCGTTTCTTACGTTTTCTTTTATTTAAAACTTTGTCTAACATCACTTCAGCCTTCTATAGAATGCCTAGCAAAGTGTATTATAATATATTTATTATAATATAATTATAATTTCAAACATTGCCTAAGATCATGCCGCCAGCATTCTATAAAATGCCCTCATATAACCTTGAGTGGAACTTTAAATACAATTTGTTCTTCGAGGAGCGTCTTTTTGAACAGGCTTTTGCATTTTCTTTTGCTTGTTGTCTTTTACCTGCTGTATCTATTTTGCTAGTGCACACCCTCTGTAGTTAGCTGGGTGTCTTTCGCTACAATTGGCGCATTAATGGGCAGCATTTTTTTTTCTTATGCAGTCTTTTGTATGGTGATCTCCTGCACATTTAACGCATTTCGGGTTTGAGTTGCAGTATTTGTGAGTGTGACCATGCTTTTGGCAGTTCTTACATTGAGGAACTAGCTTTGATTTCCGCAAAGGATGAATTTGAACCTTCATTCCTAAGATATCTTTAATTTCATAAATTTTTTTGATGTCTTCATCTTGCTCAAAAGTAAGCATGAACATCGGGAGCGGTGCTTTACTCTTGTACTTAAGCATGTTGACAACTTCAAGTATTTTGAAGTTTTTCTTTATTAGGTCACTTGCAATGCGTTCAGGTGTGCATGAGTAGTGTAGTTTCTTTGCAACAACCTTTATGTTATTTTCAAACGAGTACCATTGAACTTTTTTCTGGTTTAGCAATTTTGTTAAGTTTCTGTAGGATTCTTCGTTATCCACATTAATTTTAACATCATTGCTATTTAGGAGAGCTGTATTAGCTTTTATTTTATTTTCCTCTAAAATATTCAATAAGCCTTCGTACTTCGTAATACAGAGCACTATAATTTTTTATTGTTTTGAGTGGTTTGGTTTCTTTACCTTTCATCTTTTCTAGGCTTTTCTGGGTCACTTTTGGTGGTGAAAGCTCCGGAGACCTGCTCATTTTTCTTTTTTTGTTCCTTTTTGTTCCCTTAAAGGGTGGTTCTGTCTCTCTTTGCAGTTCTTTTTCATCCGTAGAGTACACTACAGTTTTAGGTATCTGCTCATTTTTATTGTTATTATTGACCTGTTCTTTAAGCTGCTGTAGCTCAAGCTTTAGTTTATCAATTTCGCTTGCGAGTTTTTCACTGAGTTGCATAAAATTGTCTCTTTCTTCACAGGCTTTTTTGTAACAAGCTTCCAACATAGGATTTTCTCTTGTTGGTGGGGATGGTTGTGCTCTTACCAATTTACGACTCTTTTTGAAAGGGTCATCTTTTAGCAATAATTGGTTCCCCCCAGAATCCATGGAACCGGCCTCCGAAGAGGGTGGATTTACCAGTTTACCTGGCGTACCACCTGGGGTAGTTATACTCGTATCATTTGTTTTATTCATTGCATATTTTCGTTTTTTTTTTAACTTTTTTTCAAAAAGTTATAAAATTTGGACTTTAGTCGCCTCTTACGACAGGCATACCTACCTCGGGTAAATTCTGACCCCTACCCGAAGGGGGGATTTGGATTTTAGTCGCCTCTTACGACCGGCATGCCTACCTCGGGTAAATTCTAACCCCTATCCCGAAGGGGGAAAACTTGAAAATAATATGAATGATTTTTGATTTGTTTTTTCCGACCAATATTTTTTTGATACTTTAGTTTACCTTTTTTTCCCCGGCTTATTTTTATACCCTATTCTAGGGGTATATTAATTTTGACGCATAGTTTGTAACATACCTTAATATTGCCCGTAGACCCCTAAAAGTTACTATATTTATGATCAGCATCGATAGTAATGTCGATCTAGCCATGTCCGTCCGTCCGTCCGTCCGTCCGTCCGTCCGTCCGTCCGTCCGTCCGTCCGTCGGCAAAAATTAGGCCTTTAAACTGGACCTAGAGAGCTGAAATTTTAACCATATACTCTCTAGGGTCCCGAAATAATCAAGTTTACGAATTTTTGAAATCCGCCCACAGACACGCCCACAAACTCAAAAAAACAAAATTTTGGAAAAAATCGAATTTTGAGCTAGGAAGCTGAAATTTTTTATATATGATCTATGACTCCTAAAACTGCTCGCCCACAAAAAAATAAAACAATTTTATTGAAAAACCAAAATTTGAGCTAGGGAGCTGAAATTTTTAATATATACTCTCTAGGGGCCCTTTAAGCTCATGTATAAATATTTTCAAAATCCGCCCACTGACACGCCCACAAATAAATAAAACAATTTTTTTGAAAATCCAAAGTTTGAGCTAGGGAGCTGAAATTTATAATATATACTCTCTAGGGGCCCTTTATGCTCATGTGTTATTTTTTTTTTAAATCCGCCTACTGACACGCCCACAATTAAATAAAACAATTTTATTGAAACACCCAAGTTTGAGCTAGGGAGCGTTTTTATTGATAAAATCCTTTAAATGTTATATAACAAAATATGTAGAGCGTTCTTAACAATTTAACCATACTTAGACTTTTGTCACGCCCACTTATGAGGGATAGGAATAAGAATAGGGTATCCAACAGTTCGCCCAAGCGGACTGTAGCCCGTCCCTATGTTTATTTATGAGAAAGTCGTCGTCTAATACTTTGCTAATGCTACAATTTTTTCCTTTAAGTGATCTGTTAACATCTTCGCCGTTTTTAAGCTAAAAGGACTTTCACTTCTACTGTCGCAAGGCCAGAGCAGCTGCATTCAAAAATAGCATATGGCGAAGCAGCGTAAATTATAAATAAATGGTTTTTTAATAAGAGCGCTACAAAAGTTTTTTTTTAAATAAAACAAAAACGGTTTTGGATATCAATGAAATTCTTTATTCCTGTGAAAGTACGTTCGATGCCATTATGTATGGAACTCGATATCTTTTGCATGGCCACCACGGGCACGCTTACAGAAGTCCAGACGCTGAACCCAATTTTCGACGGTTTTCAAGCATAAATCGGCCGATACTGCTGCAATTTCACGTTCGATATTCGTACGAAGTTCATCAATCGTCGCTGGCTTGTTGGCATAGACCATAGACTTGACGTAGCCCGACAGGAAATAGTCTAACGGCGTTTTTTTTGGGACGTTTTGTTTTATTTAAAAAAAACTTTTGTAGCGCTCTTATTGAAAAACCCTTTACATTCTTCGTTTTCTTGAATGAAAATTCCACATGAACACATTTTGCAGATTTGGTGGTTCTTTTTCAGAAGAGGTTCCACAAATTTTACTGCTTGCTTTTCATTTTGTCTTCCATAAACGGTGGCTTCAATGCTAATTTTGTTCAGCAAACTCATGAAAGGACTGCTCTTCTTGGTACAAACCACTTCCTTGAATATGGAAGCAGCGATTCTCTCAACTCGATTTATTTAGCCAAACAATATTTTTAGGTGGGAGCCTCTCTTGTCTCGTAAAAGATAAAAAATCATTCCAGCAACTATTGTCTTTAAAATACATAGATGAATAGAGTAACAGCTGCGAACCACAACGTCCTTTCAAGTTTGAAGTATTTATAATCATTTTAGGCAGTCAATTTACAAACATAACCAGAGCTTGATCTTAGTGTTGAGTCTTGATTCTTGAAATCTAAATCTTGAATAACTTGAATAAATAATTTTAACAGGAGTCATGCGCCCATAGCAGGTTACATCTGTTACCGAAAGCTGCACAATTGTTACCCAATAATATTTACAACAGCAACAAATAATGGATGTCCATGTGATTACAAAAGTAAATTTAAAAGTTACTTAAAAGAAATCTTACATGATTGGCAGCAGAGCCTGGCTCTTCTCCTCTTTTTGGCTATCCAGCCATGTACGTCATAATTGTCATTTTTATTTTTTTTATCTGTCAACAATTTTTAGGCCTCAAAATACAAGATAGAAAACTGAAATTCGAAACATAGGTACCTGTACTCTACGGGCCGGAAAATATCAAGTGTGCAGATTTTAAAATCCAATTATTTACACTCCCACTATTTCATAAAAACCGGTTTATCGAACAAGTTAATAGAAGTAAAGGTCGTGTTATTTGCTTAGAATATAGACGAGGCCTTTTATAATATTTCGTTTTTTGCTATGCTCATTTTATACCCGCCCATAAAATGAGCGTAGCAAAAAACGGAATACCAAAACATGGCCAAAACCATGCTCTTTTTAAGAATCCCTTACACAATGCCCTTCTTAACAATTCGTCAATAAGTTTTTGCAATACCCACTTTTGTCGATAAATTCCTTAACGTCCACTTTTGGGACGTTTTGGCAACATTTTCAATATTGTTTGTCTTCTTACAAAACCAAAAAAAAGTTACAAAATGAACAACAACTCTTAACCCAAAAGATGTCAATAGAAAAACCACGTAAAAAAGAATTATTGTTTTAGTATGTTTTTATTCAACACTTGGTAATATTCTTATATCTTTAAAAGTAACAACCATTCAATCTTTTAACACATTCACTGGATCTTAAAATAAAAAAAAAATGTCTACAAAAAATGACAAGGGGCACCTCTTACTAGTTATAGTTAAACTCATCTTCCCCATAGTCCCACAAATCTTCGTTATCATAGTCTTCTTCGATCGTTTCCTTGTTATCACCCGCTTCTGGTTCTGAACATACCTTGCATTTGCTATCATTGATGCCGTAATTAATGCAATCCGCTCCGACACACTGGCAGCATCCATCATGAAACCAGCGATAACTGTTTGCTCCCATGCTTTCGCAGTATTGCATGCACTTTTCGTTGGAAGTACACTCGTTCAGAAAAATTACAGTGCAGTTTATATTTGGCAATTGTACAGACTTTTTAACCGCAATCGCTTCCATGTCGATATCGTCACTAAGTCGTCCAGTTGCGTCCAATTGCCGTTTCAATCCGGCTTTCATTGGAAACCGATATATTCTCCACTTGTCATCATCAATATCCGTAAGCGTGTTGAATAGTTCAGGTATGCCATCGAAGTCTCCAATTTGTGATTTTGGTGAAAGAGCAGCTTGAGTTGCGTTTTCTGTTGGACACATGTCTAAACAGCTGCAACACTCAGTGTATAAGTCTCCCAAGCAATTGAGACAGTCCTTGCAACAGTAACAGTCGGACAACTTGCACTGACAACTCTGCGTTAACAAACACTTTGATACAACTGAACCGCAAACAAACTCATTACAGGATTCTACTGTTGCACTCCAAAAAATAAAAACAACCACAACAATACGAAGGTTATCCATGTCCTTTTACTTTAAGGTAAATCAAAAGAATACTATTGAAAACGATGTTAACAGAACAATAGCTAAATAAATACTGTCCAAATTAATGTTTGTCGACGGTTTTTCCTAAATACTTTCATTCTGGCAGGTACCGGAAAGACCCTGAAGGTCGCATCGCATAAGGTAATAAGGGATGAAATTAAACTAATGGCACTTATTCAGTAATTTAACAGTCACAAGAAAAACAAAGGCTGAGATTACGTAATAAAACATTTGAGTACCTTCACCAGGTACAAAACTATTACAGTATAGGTAAGTCCAGGTACTCTGCAGGGATTGTAGTTTATAATATTCTATTGAATTTAGTCATGGGCTTATGTATTTTTAAAATGTGTTCAAAATTATTATTTATTTAGCATTTTGTAGCATCGGAGATTGAAATCTTATAGAAATTACTGTCCGCAGTATTAATAGAAATTAGTAATGGAAATCCTTAAGTCACTCCTTAGCTCTAATTTTGTCAACTGTTGCCAAGGTACTTTTAAGGGTCCGTAATAATAATGCAAATCTAACTAAAGTAGAATTCATCACCCGTTTTCGTTATTGTGAATTAGCACATCGCTATTTGACAGAAGAAACAAACGCAAATTTAATATTTCTATTGCCATGGCAAATTCGAATGTGGTTAGTTAATTTAAGAATTCCACTTTCAATTAATTCAATTAGTGTTTATACCCTATTCTAAGGGTATATTAATTTTGACGCATAGTTTGTAACATACCTTAATATTGCCCGTAGACCCCTAAAAGTTACTATATTTATGATCAGCATCGATAGTAATGTCGATCTAGCCATGTCCGTCCGTCCGTCTGTAGCCAAAAATTAGGCCTTTAAACTGGACCTAGAGAGCTGAAATTTTAACCATATACTCTCTAGGGTCCCGAAATAATCAAGTTTACGAATTTTTGAAATCCGCCCACAGACACGCCCACAAACTCAAAAAAACCAAATTTTGGAAAAAATCGAATTTTGAGCTAGAAAGCTGAAATTTTTTTATATATGATCTATGACTCCTAAAACTGCTCGGGATAAAAAATTTTCAAAATCCGCCCACTGACACGCCCACAAATAAATAAAATAATTTTTTTTTACCCTATTCTATGGGTATATGAATTTTTGAAAATCCAAAGTTTCAGCTAGTGAGCTGAAATTTATAGTATATACTCTCTATGGGCCCTTTATGCTCATGTGTAAATATTTTCAAAATCCGCCCACTGACACGCCCACAATTAATTTTGTTTTTTTTTGAAAATTCAAAGTTTGAGCTAGGGAGCTGAAATTTATAATATATACTCTCTAGTAGCCCTTTATTCTCATGTGTTAATTTTTTTTAAATCCGCCTACTGACACGCCCACAATTAAATAAAACAATTTTATTGAAACACCCAAGTTTGAGCTAGGGAGGGTTTTTTTTTTGATAAAATCCTTTAAATGTTATATAACAAAATATGTAGAGCGTTCTTAACAATTCAACCATACTTCGACTTTTGTCACGCCCACTTATGAGGGATAGGAATAAGAATAGGGTATCCAACAGTTCGCCCAAGCGGACTGTAGCCCGTCCCTATGTTTTTATTTTTATTTTTAGCAACGTCGAAGGGAATGAAACGGGACAGTGGCAGAAAAAGAATATAATATCTGAAAGATATCATTTCTCCTTACGTTGACATCATGGATTCCAAAATCAACAACGTCCCAGTGCTCACAAAAACAAAACGATTCCTGGAAACAATTGTTTATATGAGGTGTATGGGTAAAGAATTTGGGTGCAGGGAAATAAGTCCACGGGAACTAAGTCCACTGAGGGACTTAGTTCCCAATTAGTGGGAAATAAAACCACTTTCGCGAAGTGGACTTAGTTCCCATGTAAAGTGGGAACTAAGTCCATTTTTTTATGGGAACTTAGTACACATTTAAAAATAAGAAGATGGAACTAACATCCAACATTTAGAATTAGACAAAAAACTTTAAAGTGCAGTTAGTTATTACAGTCTTTAAGCAAAATCTTAAGCTTATCATGGGTACATAAAGCCAAAGTTTCAAAAGTACCTACTTGACTCTTTAATTTTATTTTGTTCTTATTCGACAGTGAGAATTTACTTCACATTAAAAGGGAACTAAAACCACTCAGAGTTTTGGGAATTTATTTCCCACCTTACATGGGAACTAAATCCACTTCGCGAAAGTGGTTTTATTTCCCACTTAATGGGAACTAAGTCCCTCAGTGGACTTAGTTCCCGTGGACTTATTTCCCTGCACCAAGAATTTGTACCGTAGATACTTACCTAGAGTTTTTTTTCTTTCTAATTCTGCATCTGCATCATTGTAAAGAGTCTTTCATTAAGGACTTGACAACCTCTTTTTTAAATAAAACGCAAACTACATGAGATATCTCAAACAAAAATTTATTGGCTTGAATTACTATCAAAACATTTATGAATGGAATTCGACTTCGTTTGAAGGGTGAGAATGGTAGGATTGTAGTGTATTCATTAACTGCCAATCGGTCGTGCGTTCGAATCACGGCCAGGGCCATACATTTTAATTGAATACTCACATAAAAACAGATCTCCCTAAGCAATTTAGGTACCACCCGTGGGGAAAAACCCTATAAACGCACCAAATGTCTTCCTATCCTCCTATTCTTTCAAATAGTAAGTATCACCTAAAATCATGCAATGGAATACTTCATTGCAGGTGCTGTTTACTGTTTAACAAAAAATGCTTGCGCTGTGTTCCAACACTATACAGAAAAAACAAAACTCCTTTAGCGTACGCAAAATTATAAAAAAAAATTCCACTACGGGAATGTATGCAGCGTACGTGGAACCCAATTTTCAATGACTCCGTCGCAAATTTCGACCAAAACTCCCGCTATTTCTCGTTCAATATTGGCTATGAGCTCCTCCTCTAATCTTGTCGGCTTGTTGGCATAGACCAATAATATGTTCACCGAACTGAAACTTCAATAACTCTCTTGTTAGACCCGCTGTGTGGCCTCTGGCAGCGTCTTGTTGGAACCACATGTCACTGATGTCCAATTCATGCAATTGCTCAAAGAAATACCATTCCAACATGTCTCTGTAGCGAATACCATTTACTGTAAGTTGACGGTCATCACGGCCCAATAACGCCACCGTTATGAAAACCTCCTCAAAAATCCTCCACGTTTCTCCTTACTTGCCCCAATCTTCGATTATCTCTAGCATGCCTGTATTTCGCTTAGCTACTCGTATTTTATCGGCCAAGAACTGTGTTGATGGATCCTAAAAAAATAACATGCATTTTAAACAAAATATGTTGATCTTACTTCTTATTAGCGAGTAGAGAAAAGGATTAAGCCAAAATAGTAATATCTAGCTAATAAAAGCAGGAACTTAAAAAATCTTGTTTTTAAAAATTTCACAAAATAAAACTAAAAAAATTAAAAAATGTCGTTCTATTAAGGCAGTGATTCAACTAATTCAACGATTTAAGGTGCAAGGAATATGGTGTATTTACTTTCTAAAGTCGTGTGTTTGTAAAACATTTTTTCGTTGGGGTTCTTTGACATGCCGTAGTTTGACAAAACATTTTTGCTTGAAAATGCTTCCTTAAATTCCATACAATTTCGGGGCGGTTTAGGTAAAATATCACTTTTTAATCTATTCATGTGCGGCTTAAGAGAGCAATATTAAACTAAAGGTAAGATTTGACTGTATTCCACGTTGGCATTTAGTGACCATTTTTGACAGTTCTCGCTGTCAAAATAGGGTCATGCAGTGTAATCGGCATATCTCAAATGACCATGCTGATTTTGACAGATAAAAATGACAAAATTGCATGCAGTGTAATCGGACAATAAGCACTAATGCCAGTATAATGACCTAATGACCATATGCAATTTATTGAAATTTGGTTATGGCATTGCTGTCATTTTTGTCATCTGAAAATTGTCATCTTTTCCAAGAGTGCAGTTATTTAATACTTTAATAATAACATTTTCGCATGATAATAATAATATTGTTGGATAACATTTGCCGTAAATTGTTTTAATAATTACATTTTTATTGTACTTTTGTTCAGTGTTAATTAGTGGTTTTCTTGTTATTTTTATGTGCATGATTTAGTATTTGTTGTGTAATACCTAGCTAGTACTTTAATGTTTCCGATTAACTGTTTTATTTATTTTTGTTGAAAAATTACGTTTCGCTTTAACATGTACGGCGTTACCACAACAGGGCAAAATGACCAAAATGGCCATTGTGGTCACGTAGTCTAATATACTACTTTGACAGCGCGGAAGTTTTGGTCATTTGACAGATGATCTTGTCATTTGGCTGTGGTCATTTGAATGCCAACTCGGCATACAGTCTAATCTTAACTTAAGTGCACTGCACATGTCATATTTAAGCGCTTTGCGTCAAAAATTTGTTTGACAGTTGTTGTTCTTTTACGCATTATAAATGTCATTTTCTTAATCATTTCTTCCTGGTAAGCGTGCGGATGTATGGCACCGCTTGTTTTCATTAATTCTTCAACGTATAATCAAACTAAATTCTTGACTTACATAATTTATATAGTATGTATAGGCTGTTTTTTAAAGCCAGTACTATTTTTGGATTTTGAAAGCATAATAATAATAATAACATTGGTTAGGGTATGTTACACCGCGACCTATTGGTCTATTGTGTCCCCTGCTTGTACCTCGGAGAGGTTCGTGACCTCTTTCAGAGCCCTCTCTATATACTTCTTTTGTGAAGCGTATCGAGGAATTGCTCTGATTTTTCCTTGGCAGGTCACACTCCTTAGAGCACAGCGTCCAGTCCAGTTTCTTTGATGAATCTGAGAATGAGCTGTGGGTCCATGGTTTGTATGTCCTTGTCTGTTATTTGGTGCCTGCCCAAATATTTCATCCTTTTGTGGGCCAGTGCCCCACAGGATTCCAGTATATGGTCTGGAGTTTCGGCTGTTTCACTTTAGAATCTGCAGAGCGCGTCCTCCGATATGCCCATTTTCCTCAGGTGCTCCTTGAGTGCCCCGTGAGGAGGCCTGTTAGGATTCTTAGGTTGTTTTTGTTAAGGCCGATACAAGCTTTAAATCTCTTTTGGTTGTAATTTCCTAAGAGTTTCTTTGCTTGCCTCAGACCTTGGAGGGTGAGAAAGGCTTTTGCCCTTGTTTCTTCCTCCAGTTTCCTGAACTCTTCGCGTATAGTGTGTTCTCCTATCCCGCAGAACGGTTCAGGTCCTATGAAGGGTTGCTCTGCCCCTTTTCTTGCCAGAGAGTTCGCTGCCTCATTGCCTGTAATGCCAACATGGCCAGGTACCCAGCAGATGGAAATTCTGTTATTCTTGCCTAGTCTATTCAGTCCGTGTAGGCATTCCCACGAGTTTAGACTTGATAACGTAGGCGTCAAGAGCCTTTATGGCTGCTTGGCTGTCAGACATTATTGCTATGTTGCAATTCCTGTAGTTTTTCTCGAGGTTGATTCGATTCGAACGCATCTGTCTATGGCACATATTTCTGCCTGGAAGATGCTGGTACATTTGCCCATGGATTAGTAGTGTTTGGTTCCTGGCATTAACACTCCTGCACCAGTTCCCTCGTCGGTCCTCGAGCCGTCCGTGTACCACTTTGTTGTGTGTGAATTCATTGCTCTACTTCTCCTTATTGCTGAGCTTTATCTGGAAGTTCTTCTCGAAGTTGAATTTCCTGATGCTATCGTCCCTAAGTATGCCAAGAAGGGGGAGTTTTTTGAGTAAGTCACCGTGTTCTTTCGAACCCATGCATTTCCCTCTCCTAATTTCCTCCTTTGCCATCCTAAGGATTGTTTTGTCTGCCTCGTCCATCACCATGATGTGTAGAGGGGTCAATTCCAATAACACCTCCATGGCTGCGGTTGGGCAGCTACGCATTGCTCCGGTAATGCAAAGGCACGCCAGTCTTTGCACTTTGCCGAGTGTCTCTCGCGTTGTGACTAGACTGATTCGTTTCGCCCATGCTACCGCTCCGTATGTGATCACTGGTCTCACGATTGCAGTGTACATCCATCGCAGGATGTTTGGGCTGCATCCCCATGCCTTCCCCGCTAGGCTACTTCATATCATGAGAGCGCGGGTGGCCTTCTTGGATATCTCCTCTGTATGTTTTCGCCAGAGAAGTTTACTATCAAGATGGAGTCCTAGATATTTTGCTTCTTTGACTGGTATCAGTGTCGTGCCTGATAGGCTAATGTCCTTAAGTCTGTGAAGTTGTCTTTTCCTTTTGAATGGTACTATCGTTCTTTTCGCCGGATTGATGTTAAGTCCGACAGTATGGCACCATTCCTTGGTTACTTTAAGTCACCTCTGTATAATGTCCCCAAGGGTTTCTTCGAACTTGCCCCTGGCAATCAATACAATGTCATCAGCGTACGCCTGACAGTTGATGCCAAGGTTGGTTAATTTTCCCAGCAGTTCGTCTACAACTAGGCTCCACATTAAGGGTGATAGTACCCCTCCCTGTGGACATCCTCTTGTTGTGGTCACTCTGATGGTTCCAGATGGCGTTTGAGTGTCTGCTGATCTAGTGCTCAGCAGCTCACACATCCATTTGGATACTGTACTGTTAACTCCTTTCCTATCCAGGGATCGTTTAATCGCCTCATGTGGAGGTGTTGTCAAATGCTCCCTCTATGTCTAGGAAAGCGCACAATACTGCCCGCTCTATATGCATGCTGACGATGATGTAAGGGGGATGTGTTCAGTACATCTTCCCTTAAATAATTGTCCACAACCTTTTCTGTCATCTTCAGAAGAAATGACGTAAGGCTGATGGGCCTGTACGATTTTGACTGTGTGGGGTCTTTTTTCCCTGCTTGCTCGTCTCCATTGCATTGGTATGTGGCCCAAGGCAATACTGCTCCTTGTTATTTTTAGCAGGTGTGGTATTAGTACCCCTTGCCCTTCTTGTAGTTGGGCGGGTATAATGCCGTCCACTCCGGCAGATTTAAAAGGCTGAAAGGAATTTATTGCCCATTTCAGTCGTCCCACAGAACAGATGGTTGATGTTCTTTCCCAGTCATCTCTCCGAGGTCTGATTAAAGTGTTACTGATTCCTAGCTGAGTACTAGGCGAGCTGCCACGAAAGTGAGTTTCTAGTAGCAATAGTGCCCTTTGATCCTCGTCTTCCGTGAACTCGTCATCTGGTTTCCTCAGAGACATCGGTACTCCTCCTGACTTCACAAGAGCTTTATGTAGCCTTGCCGCAGTAGGAGTGCTGGTGATTGTCTCACAGAATTTCCTGGAGCTATTTCTTTCAGCTTTTCTAATTTCCTTATTATATGTTTGCCAGTCTACGTTGCGCTTTGCTTTGTTGAATAGCTTCCGCACCTCGGATCTCAGTTTTGACAAGTTATTGCTCCACCATGGCGTCTGTTTCCTCTCCCTTTCTCTACTAAGGGGACAGTTTTATTCGAACGCAGTGATGATGGCGTTTGTTACGCTTTCCACTGCGCTCTCTAGCTCTAGGGGGTGGCCCGGAGCCTTCCTCAAAACAAGGCGCCCCAGATTGCTCTCTAGAGCATTTCTATAAGTCTCGCAGTTGGTTTTTCTTGGGTTCCTTACTGGATTTCTCGTGATACTTGTGCTATCCAGGTCGAACACTATTATTCGATGGTCAGACAATGACGGCTCACTAGATACTCTCCAGTTGCTAATTAGTTTACTTACGCATGGGCTACCAAGCGTGAGGTCGGGTACTACCTCCCTGACTCTTGTTACAAAAGTGGGGGTATTTCCCGCGTTTATAATATCCAGTGACGAACTCATAATGAATTTTAGTAGGTACTCACCCCTGATGTTGGTGTCGGTGCTCCCTCATATGATGTTGTGGGCATTTGCATCGCACCCTATAAGGAGCGGCATGCGGAGGTTGTTGCAATGCTCCACCAGTCCCTGAATTTGGGATGATACAACCGGCTCATCCCCTGCACAATACGCCGATGCGATGGCAATGGTGCGGTGACATCCTTCAACATCCAGATGTACCTGAATTGGCACCAGATCTCGTGTCGCGTATTCTGAAAGTAAAATAAATTTATATTTATTGTTTATTAGAATGCAAGCTCTCGGTTTCTTGGCCCGAGTGTCCCATATTACCTATGCATCCTTCCTCGCCAATCCTTTGACTTGTCCTTTCAGGATCCATGGCTCCTGGATAAGTACAAGCCCTAGGCTTTGGCAGGTAAACATCCTAGATATAGTCGCCGAGGCGGCTATAGCATGGTGTATGTTTACATGTGCTAGTTTGATTTTGCTATTGGCTGGGTTCATCGAGCTATTGCTCGCGCTGGGCAATTGCCCAGTCCTCCTTCAGCAGCGAATCTTCCTCCTCCTGGGTGATGTCCTGGAAAAGGTCGATGACCGTGTTGTCCATTTCCCCCTCAGAGATCATGCTCTCCGAGATGGACATAGACTCCTCGGCCTCCTGAGGATCCTGCTCCGCCGATTGGACAGCGGACGAAGGTGCTATAATCTTCGGAGGAGCAGTATGCTCTACCTTGGACTGCGCGCTCTGCGAGTTCAGATTTGATGCTGGCTGGGCTGTTTGCCCAGAGATCTCGTCTGACCTCTTGAGTAGCTCAGGGATAGTTTTTGGGATTTTACGGCGTCGAAGGATTCTCGGTCGATGCCAAGAGCCAGTACCTGCCCGGTTCCCTCTTTTCGACAGTTGAGGACCTTCCACGCCTGGACGTTAAGTCCCACATTCTGTGCTTCCAGCAGTGCCAAGGAGGTTTTAACTTCTTGTTCTGCAGGAAGATCGTTATGGAGTAGGACCGTGGTATATCTGTCCCACTGCATGCCATGAGGCATGTCCCCTTCCATTTTCCCAGCTTTGGGGCTACTGCCTTTAGCCACTCAGCTGTCTGCGGAGTTTCGTAGGCAACCAAGAGAATTCCATGTTTGAAATGTATGCCCTGGAATTTGATCTTATGCGCCCATCCCAAGGCCATTTCCACCACAATGGCATCTTCCAGTGCCGTGAGGTCTGAGTTGCTGAGGATCTCCTGCGGATATTACACCGAGAGAACAACTTGCCTGGGCAGTTTTCACCGCCGTAGCACAGCTTCGACCAACTACGGTGGCAGTCGCTTTTGCAGGCTTACCCGTGGCCTTCTCGGTACCTTCATCTACCCTCGGTTTCTTGGCTTTGTTTGTGTGTGGGGGGGGGGGGGGGGGTTGATGTTGATATTCACCCTTTTCCTCGCCGCCACTCCTGTGCTTTCGGGTTTGGCCCGATGCTCCTCGGCCCTCCTCTTGGCTTCCTCGGGTCTGAAGCCTTTTTTGAGGTAGCGGAGGTTCCATTTCGTGCCCGCACCACTAAGACCCCTTCGTAGGGGGTCGTCCCTCGCACCTGGTTTCCAAGTGGAGGTAAGGCTGGCTTTACTTTTCTCTTCCCGGTTTGGTTCCCAGGGGGCTCAGGGGCTGGTACTTGAGCTTTGCTTGTTCCCTCTGCCCTAGTTCCCTCCACCGGTGTTTTCTCGGCTACCGGGCTTCTTCCCGGGCCTTTTGGCACCCCCGTACCTTGTCGTGAAGTGATGATGGTTCTTTGACTGGTGCTGGGTTGCACCAGTCTAGAGCCTCCCTCTCGGCCCGCTCCGGGTCTCTCATGTGCCAGGCGGTCGTCATGGATGTCCTGCTCCATTCGACGAATAACCTCTTCTGCGGTCTGTCCCCGCATTTTATTAATTTTTTGTTTGTTTTTGTTTGTTGGTTTCATGTACCACGAGTAGCGCGGGAAAGACGGTCAACCACGCCAGAGCCATGCATTAGCGTGGTAAGGCTATGGTTACTCTCTGAGGTGGCCCGGTGTCAGAGAGACTCCGTGAAAATACAGCCGGTTACCCCTGGCTGCAAACCATCCAATAAGCACGGGTCGCGTGACACTCTGGATTAGGGGGGGATGGACGTTAAGTCCTGGCCAGTTCTTGGTTGGCGCTCATCAATCGGCCTGTCTGCCATGGGTGGCCCTTAGACAGCATAGCCCGTTGAATCTTTGCACCGCAAGCCTCCGCACCGGTACCACCAAATGCAATGGTGGTACACACGTCAAGGTGACTGACCATCGCGAGAGGATTTTGAAAGCATAGGCGCGTTCAATTTGCAAAGCAATTGCTAGTTCCCTACTAGTTAATTCTCTGTCACTTGCCAAACGGAGGTCACGTGAGTTATTCGATTAATGAGGAAGGGTAAAATAGTAGGGACCAATAGTAGCCTTGCAAATTAAACGCGTTTACTACAATTAGTTTATTCGTTTTTAAAGACCATTATTGTGCGAAAACCGTCATCAATATGGTGAATAACGGTCTTAGATGGTCGATTATGTCGGGTGTAATATGGTGCAAGAGCTTTAATTTGAACCAGAGAACCATAATTTTGTAAGGGGATTTCTAAAATTTAGTAACTTTGTTGACAATAAAATTTTTCATTATAGAATTCAAAGTAATTCTATATATAAAAAATTGTTACAAGTGAGTTGTGACTTTATAACTCACGAACGGTCAAATCGAATTTGATTAAATTTTTAGGGTTTGTTCGTATGGTCGTGTAGATGGTTTATCTAAAGCTTGCACGAAATCGGTAGACGCTTTCGTGAGTTATGACTTTTCATGTCAACATGTGAATTTGTCCATATAAAAAAAAAACAACAACGTAGGCGCCTATGAGCGTGTGCGGTATGTATATACTGTGTGCTGACTTCATACACACGGTAAATACACGTTGTAGCGCATGCACGCATATACATTGACAGCTGTCAGTGAGTGACCATTTTAAGGCTTTTTTTCATCGAACTCGCATTGTGGACAGACGTAATCGGTAGGAGTCGCATTTGATTTTTTTTTTGGTTTTTTCATATTTTCAGCCAAACATCATCAAACAATTCATTTATTTTTGTTTAATCGTTTGAATACGAACAGACAGCAGTGTATATACACTTTCCATTTGCAGGTTAAATTGCTATCGGATTTCATGTTATTTATATACGTGTCAGTATCACTTTGTATAGTTCTTTTTCCTCATTTTTATTTTTTTAAAACTCTTGAAATTAAGTTAAATGATTACACTTTTTATACATAGAACACATTTGAAATGCCACGTCCAAGACGTTCAAATATTGGTAGACGTACACGTCATTCGACAGTTGTTTCAACCAATCGAAGATCACAAAGTGAACAAGATCGTAATCAACAAAATGCATCACAGAGGGAACGACGTAGACGTATAAACCAATCGGTTGATAGTGCAAACATGGTTGCCAGTGGCAGGTCAATAAATCGACGTACGCGTCTCTCAATTCAAATCATACGACAAATGAAATTGGCAGCTTATAATTATGATAGCACAGTTGATTACAGTATTCATTCTTATATTGGACAAATGAATAAACAATGTGTACATTGTAAAGCAGTCCAATTTTATGATCGAAATGCCTGGCATGTGCTGTGCTGGTATAATATATAAAAGAGAGGGACGTTAGTTACTACGCTTATAACTCAAGAACGCCTGGACCGATTTCGATGATTCGCACCAATTCGGACTGGTCTCCGTCCAAACAAGAAGAATACCCAAGAAAATCGAAAATTCCCCGAAAAAAAAATTATGAAGAAAATTCATTTTCCCATACATTTACAAGATGCGTTGCGATTTATCAGCATTTTTTCAAGTTTTATCAAATTTTTATCACCTTTCGACAGTTATTGTAGGTAATTCAATTTGATTTAATTATATTGTTTTGAAACGATTTTTTGTGAAAATTACCAGCGAAAAGTAATTTCATTGAGGTGAGTTTAGTTGAAGTGCACATTGTAAATGGTTATATTCTTTGTGATTGCGTGCGCATCGACAATCAATCCAAACGGTTATTTCGGATGGTGCAATTAATTTTTCGGTGGGTTACTTTTAAAATGAATTCGAATATACCCAAGAAAATCCAAAAGTCCCCGAAAAAAAATTATGAAGAAATTTTATTTTCCCATACATTTTGTATAGAGCGATCTTACGGACCTTCATGATAGATGACATTTATTTTTACGTTACGTTGTGACAATTTTTTCTTTGGTGGCGTTGTGTGCATAAACTTTTGACAACTGATTCACTTGCACATCGCATACTATTGTGCTGTGCGTTGCGATTTATCAGCATTTTTATACCCTATTCTAGTGGTATATTAATTTTGACGCATAGTTTGTAACATACCTTAATATTGCCCGTAGACCCCTAAAAGTTACTATATTTATGATCAGCATCGATAGTAATGTCGATCTAGCCATGTCCGTCCGTCCGTCCGTCCGTCCGTCCGTCCGTCCGTCCGTCCGTCCGTCCGTTGGCAAAAATTAGGCCTTTAAACTGGACCTAGAGAGCTGAAATTTTAACCATATACTCTCTAGGGTCCCGAAATAATCAAGTTTACGAATTTTTGAAATCCGCCCACAGACACGCCCACAAACTCAAAAAAACAAAATTTTGGAAAAAATCGAATTTTGAGCTAGGAAGCTGAAATTTTTTATATATGATCTATGACTCCTAAAACTGCTCGGGATATAAAATTTTCAAAATCCGCCCACTGCCACGCCCACAAAAAAATAAAACAATTTTATTGAAAAACCAAAATTTGAGCTAGGGAGCTGAAATTTTTAATATATACTCTCTAGGGGCCCTTTAAGCTCATGTATAAATATTTTCAAAATCCGCCCACTGACACGCCCACAAATAAATAAAACAATTTTTTTGAAAATCCAAAGTTTGAGCTAGGGAGCTGAAATTTATAATATGTACTCTCTGTGGGCCCTTTATGCTCATGTGTAAATATTTTCAAAATCCGCCCACTGGCACGCCCACAATTATTAATTATTTTTTTTTTTGAAAATTCAAATTGAGCTAGGGAGCTAAAATTTATAATATATACTCTCTAGGGGCGCTTTATGCTCATGTGTTAATTTTTTTTAAATCCGCCTACTGACACGCCCACAATTAAATAAAACAATTTTATTGAAACACCCAAGTTTAAGCTAGGGAGCGTTTTTTTTGATAAAATCCTTTAAATGTTATATAACAAAATATGTAGAGCGTTCTTAACAATTCAACCATACTTAGACTTTTGTCACGCCCACTTATGAGGGATAGGAATAAGAATAGGGTATGCAACAGTTCGCCCAAGCGGACTGTAGCCCGTCCCTATGTTTTGTTCAAATTTTATCAAAATTATTATTATTTATTATTATTATTATTTTTATATTATGAAGCTGAAAAGTTTGTTTGATTGAACGCGCTGATCTCAGGAACTACTGGTTTGAATTGCATTTTTTTTTTTGTTGGATAGTTCATTTAGGCTTTATAACGCTGCGATCACTGGGAGCGAAGCATCATTGGAAAATGTTGCAAAACGGGAATATTATTCCTTTTTGAGAGTTTCCGCTGCGTGCGTTCAAGTTATGTAAAAAATTACGTAAAAATCATGTATGATGGAATTGTTCCTCTTAAAAAATTCAAAAAAAAGTCTACGACAGTATAAGTGTAGCTTTTTAGATAAGCTTTTTTATGGTAATCAAATTTTATTCGAAATTAATGCATTATTTGCGAAGGAGTTTTATCAACATAATATTAATCCGTATTCAAATAAATATGTTATAATTCACAAGTATTTAATTGTAAACAAAATTGTCCTCGACATTACTTAATTTCAATCAACATCTTATGAGATATGTAGTATTTTTTTAGTATTTATTTATTTCATATCACAATTTTAAAATAACTACGTAACAAAAAAGGTACGAGTATGTTCGGGTTCACGCGCGCATGACGCGCAAGACGTTTGCCGGCCTGCGAGTTGGAGGGGCGCTCGCCGTCCGCCGGTAGCTCTGCGGGGTACCATGCCGCTAGGCATGCGATATCTCATCGTATAATAATACTTTTTAAATACACTTTCATTTTGTAGTATGTACATAGTTTTCTATTGGGTATTGTTTTGTGAATTCTTTTAAAAGTTGTTTTTTCCAATATTTTCACAGCGGGACTTATCGCGATTGGTCTTGAATGTCGTCTTATATTTCACCAACATTGCTTTTGTTTTTCCATGTCTATTGTTCTTATTAAAAAAGACTCCGAGCGAAGCCGGGGTGGTCAGCTACGAGTAGTACTGAATAAAAATGTAGCTTACAGTTTGCAATCTGAGAATTTTTTTAACCGATTTAACTGTCGGAAGTTAGTACTGGTATTTTTATATTCCCTTTTTTGCAAATATAATTGTATTTTTGCTTTAATTTTTTTGAGATTTCGAATGAACTGAAAAGCATTAGCACTTTCAAAATTTGTTTCACTCTCACTCCATTGTAAGATAGCCAATATTTTGGTTTTCTCAATAGCTGTTCCCAAATAACTACATAAATGTGTAAATTTTCATTGGGTTTGGAAATAGTTTTAAAATACATTTCTTCTTTAAATGCTGACTTAAAAAATGTAGCTAGTCAAAATGCGCTATGTTTTTATTAAAAAATAAATATTATTTTAAATGTTCATTTTGTTTAAAAAAGGTGCCTAGAATATCTTGAATTTCCTTTCATATACAAACCGTTTCGGTTCTAAGCAATATGAATTTAATTTATAACTACTAAATTATCCATACCTTAATTTCGTGAATCGATTCATAAAACAGACACATGACCCTTGTTTATTATTAAATCAATACACAGGTTCATACGTATGATGTATCGATTCTTACAATATTTATGTATGTCATATATGTACTATTATATAGTAGTAGTGTATTCGCTTACGGAATGGAAGGTCGTGCGTTCGAATCCCGGCCAAGTACATTACTTTATACCGAATACATGAAATCGTAATCTCCCTAAGTAACTTAGACACCACCCGTGGAGAAAAACCCTACAACTGCACCCAAACACTTCTTTAATATCTCTCTATTCTTTCTAATACCAAGTAGCTTACACTGTGTTCTTAGCATTATAATGGTACTTTAACAACAGCAAATTATAAAAAAAAAAAAAAAAAAAAAAAAATTAAGTCAAAAACAAGGTAGTCATCGATTCATAAGGAGTAATTATTTTTTTCCATAAACTGTTTGCATAGATACATACATTTTAAACATAGATGCTGACATCATATTGGATTGGAATGTAAATACTCACACACTCAATGCATTGGCTTTGCTTTTATGAAATTATACTTATACTCTATCCAACAAAAATTGTCTGTACAGGCGTTATGGAGGAACTTTTTTTCTACGAATGGTGCCTGTAGATACTCTCACGGCACTCAATCGCGAGATTGGCACTGAAATAGAAACCAACCTACTGTCATACCAAGGAATTCTTGTTGTAATTTTCCTAAAATTCGCATACAACCCACCACAATCAGTCTCCCACACAGCCGAATGGGAATGAGCACGATCGTCTTGTGTTCGCTTACTATTATCATCCACCAAAATAGGCAGTGTGTGTGGCTGAAGCACATCAGAAGAGTATTACCATCTCTACAATGAAGCATATCATTAAGGGTTTTTCTATGGATTTTGTCAAAAAACTTTCGGTTTTGGTTCTTTTGAGAACGAATTATTATGTGGGGTGTTGCCATTCGGTTCTAATTTGATTGCATTTGTATTGTACAGCTGCACAAGTGCAGTTTTTTTTATCATCTGTTTAGGTATATGACATTACGTCTTGGTTATATAATTTTGTTTTCTAATTGCCTGATTGTGTCTACCTTTCACAATATACATATAGCGGAAAGGACTGGGAAATGGTTTTAGAAAATCTTGCTGATTGAGTTTATGTCGCAAACTATTTAAATAAAAAAAACATAAATACATCCTTTCATCTCATTATGTACCTGTTTGTATGATGTCTTTGTTTTCCCGATGAATGACGCCTGTTTTGCCAATGAATACGGAAATTCCCAAAAGGAAGATCTCAAGTTAGGTAGGGATGCAATCATAGGTAGGTATATGGATGCCCTTGTGACGGGTGTCACGGCTCACTTAGACCAACTGTTGGGTCCATTGTGTCCATTTAGGGATTCAATCATACAATGGGTTGCTTGAAATCGTTAAACGTTACAAAGCCAAGTATGAAACATACGTCGTGGATGAAATTGCTCAAAATGCGGGACATAAAGTGCTTCGCTTGCTGCCTTATCACTGTGACCTTAATCCAATAGAATTGGTTTGGGCTCAAGTGAAGGGGTTTGTAGCAAGCCAAAACAAGTCATTTAAAATGGCTGAAATAAGAGACTGACTAACGACAGCACTTACAAGGGTTGACAAGGAAAAATGGCATCGATGTGTCGAACACGTTGAACAGGTTCTTGAGCCAAATATGTGGGAAATGGACGTTTTTGCCGAGGAAGCAGTTGAACGGTTAATAATAGACCTAAATAACGAGAGCAGTAGCAGTTATTACTCATCGGATTAGTTGAGTAGTGATATTAGAAATTAGTATTTCATGTTTAACAATATTTATAATGAATAAATTGGATAACAGTGATATATTTTTCGTTTTGCTTTTTTTTTGTGTTACGAAATTTATATATTTTGTTGGTCTACTTGAGATACGCTTAAAAAAACGCGCCTATTATTATCTTACCAGAAAAGGAAAAAGATAACCGGAATTTATTTCGTTCCGCAATATTTTTATTTTAAATTGGAAGATGGTAACCGTAATAGAATTGCTCTCTGACTTATGGCGAATTATCATACACACTACGGTAACCCTGTGAGAGCTTTAAAGAGGGCCGATTTATGTAAGTCATTGCAACCAGACTGAGAGACAAACATCCTATCTTGCCTGTACTGACAATTTTTGTTGGATAGAGTATAATTACAATGCATTTTTTCCTTAAAAGCCGGTTGTACAGTTATTTGAATGAGATCACAGAAAACAATGCGCACATTCTGCACTTATTGGGATATTGCAATAACTTAAATTTTCATTCAGTGCAGATCGGTAGTTGAAACTGCGTGTGGGAAGTGTTTATACAAGTAAAGTAAAAAAGCCATACATACATTTGCGCCTCATTTGTAAGAGTGTTTTGCTAGTGTAAGTAAAGTTAAGTATACACAATTCGCACTCGCTCTGGAAAGCCATGGATGGCATTAAAAAAGCAAAAACCCAAGCGCCACTCATCAGGAAAATCAATGGAGAATGGACGAAGAGTGACAAGGAAAAAGGCGAAATATTTGCCGAACATCTGGAAGAAACATTTAAACCATTTGATGGCCAAGCGTTGCTCGAATTTAATGTCCTAACCGTGGCACCTGACAATTATAGAATAAAAAGTGTATCGCTACCCGAACTACGCTTCGAAATAGAGAAACTAAAATTAAACAAAGCTCCTGGATATGACATCATCACAGGACAGGTTCTTAAAGAGTTACCTAGGAAAGCTTTAATCAAGTTTGCCTATCTTATAAATGTATCGTTCAGGTTATTGTACGTTCCATGACAATGGAAGGTAGCTGAAATTATAATGGTTCCAAAGCCCGGTAAACCACTAAATAACAAAAAATCATATAGGCCAATATCGCTCTTATCGATAATGTCGAAGGTATTCGAAAAACTTTTGTTAAAGCGCCCACATCCGATTATCGAAGAACTTCGATTAATACCTGATCAGCAATTCGGATTCAGGATTAAGCATTCTACAATCGACTAGGTTTACAGAATAACCAATGTAATTGAAAAAGCCCTAGAGGAGAACGAAATATGTTCTAGTGTTTTTCTCGACGTCTCTCAGGCCTTTGATAAAGTATGGCATACGGGCTTGAAACATAAGCTAAGACAAGCTTTTCCGAAACAGTTATATGATATCCTTAGTTGTTACTTATCAGACAGACTCTTTCGTGTAAAACACGGAAATGATTACTCTGAAGTTAAAGAAATCGCGGCAGGAGTTCCCCAAGGAAGCGTTCTTGGACCGATCCTATTTCTAATATACACTAATGATATTCCGCAAGATGAAGGCACAACAGTAGCCACGTTTGCAGACGATACAGCTATTTTAGCGGTCAGTAATACCGTTGAATCAGCAACTAATAAACTCCAACGTTCTATTGACAAAATTTGTGATTGGACAAAGACTTGGCGTATTGCTCTCAACGAGGCCAAATCAATGCACGTGAATTTTACTTATAAAAATGTAGACAACTTACCCATATTCATTGATTCGGAACGAATTCCGTACGCAAACGAGGCAAAATATTTGAGGATGACAATCGATGCAAAATTAAAATGGAAACCGCATGTCAAGAAGAAACGCGAAGAGCTCGCCATTCGATGTAAACAAATGCACTGGCTGCTTGGTAGATTTTCCCAACTCAGCCTGCAGAACAAGCTGCTTTTATACAAGCAAGTACTAAAACCGGTTTGGACATACGGTATACAACTTTGTTGTACCAAATCCAGTAATATCAAAATTTTAAAAACAAAGTGATAAGAAAAATAGTAAATGCACCATGGTTTATCAGAAACACTGATATCCACAGAGACCTAAGTATGGCTACCATCGAAGATGAAATAAAACATTTTGCCCGCAAACAACAGACACGCCTTCACGGTCATTGCAATAACACCATGCTACAAATTCGAGACGATACTAACCTAGTGCGCCGATTACAAAGGATAGAACCATTTGAATTAGCGCAATAAGATGTAACCGCGTGCTTATGGCGGTATTAGCAGGTGCCTCCACTGGGCAGCTGCCTGCCAAACGCGTATTTAACAGTTTAAATAAAACTACTGGATAGGAATAACCTAGTTGTATTATGAAGGTTTCGAAGGGAGGTGGTTTTTGTTTTCTTATCTTAAGTGAGAAAGAGTCGCATGTACGATTTTCCACCTACCCATATTATTCGTCCGAGAATAGTTCTGGTTCCAAGTCTCGTGCTATCACCAGGATAGGTAATTCTCAGCTTGCTGAGAGTAACGTTAATATTACTATGGCTTGGGAGTAATATTAGAAACTCTATACGAAAAAAAAAACAATACCATATTATCGCTTTTACAGAAACTTGGCTTAATGATAATCACCACGATGCCGAGATGTTTAATGACAATCAGTATACTGTTTTTCGCAAAGATCGTAATTATGATTTACTTGATTGTGCGAGAGGTGGTGGAGTGCTCGCTGCTGTGCGCACTACATTTCATTGCACTAAAGTCGATTTGCTGTCACCAGCTGATGCTCTCGATGTCGACCAAGTAGTTATAAACATCAAAGTTGATTGTGTCAATGAAATTATTCTTATCGTCTCTTACATTCCACCAAGTAGTTCATTTGATTTGTATAAAGCCCACATTAATAATTGCAGTTCTATATTAAAACACCGTAGAGATAATGAAAAAGATATTATTGTAGGTGATTTTAATTTGCCAAATATTAAATGGATTTATGATTCAGATGAGAAAATACTTGTTCCTTTTAATGTTATATTTAATCATGACTGTGAAGTTGTGGATACCTTTGCACAATTTGATCTGAGACAATTAAATTATTTTAATAATTCCTTTAATAATGTGATTGATTTGGTTTTTGTTGATTCGGATCTCTGCGTGGGTATCAGCAACTCTATGGTTTCTCTTTTTCCTAAAACAATTCATCATATCGCATTCAGTCTGCACGTAGAATTATATGTATGAAATATGTATTTTTCACCTGCAACTCTATACTGATTCTATATTTATGTATAATTTCGCTAAGACAAATTTCGACTGAATTAATAATTATCTCATTGGAAAGGATTGGCAAGCATTATTTGCTAATGCAAATCTAAATGAGAGTTACGGTTCATTTTTTAGCATTGTGCATAAAGCGATTGCCTTATACACACCGCGAGCAAAAATAAAAAGTGGTTTAAAACCAGTGTGGTTTATTAAAAGAATTATCAATCTCAATAATAAAAAAAATAAGGTTTATAAGTTTATTTCGCAGATCTGACAATGATCGAGATAAATCAGGAAGTAGGCAGGCAGTTTCTAACTATCGCCCCATTTGCAAGATTAATACAATTGCAAAAAAAATTCAAAAACTGATTTATGCTAGATTAACTCAAATTCTTAAAAGTACTTTTTCTCCCTATCAGCATGGTTTTGTTGCTGGTAGATCTACTAGCACAAACCTTAGACTTTTTTCCAACTACGTATTAAACGGACTAGAGAAAGGGTATCAATTTGATGTAGTCTATACAGACTTCTCCAAGGCCTTCGAACGGGTTAGTCATGATACATTATGTACTTATGAAGTTAAATAAAATAGGATTCCACTCTAAATTCTTGAACTGGATAAATGCATACCTAAAGGGTCGTCTTCAGTATGTTCGTATAAATAACATTCTCTCGTCACCTATAAATGTTACATCGGGTGTGCCGCAAGGAAGCCATCTTGGACCGCTGTTTTTTTTGTTATTTGTCAATGATATTCAAAATGTATTTTTAAATTCTAAATGTCTTATGTATGCGGATGATTTGAAAGTTTTTCGGTGTATACAAACTCAACTTGATTGCATGTCATTACAAGAAGATCTTGAGAGATTATCGAATTGGTTAACTCCTTACACCTTAATATTGCAAAATGTCAAAGTTTAACGTTTTGTCGGAATCGTTCTTCAATTAACTTCTCTTATAAAAGAAACAGTACATTTCTTTCAAGTGTAACCTTTAAGAAAGACCTTGGGGTAATTTTTGACCAAAAACTTGATTTAAAACATATAGACTTTTTAGTTGCCAAAGATAATTCTATGTTGGGATTTATCTTGCGCAATTTAAAAGAGTTCTGCGATCCACATACGTTGAAATATCTGTTTTTTGCGTTTGTTAGATCTACTCTTGAATATTGTAATACTATTTGGAGCCCACTCTTTTAGAATAGAGAAAATACAAAAGCGTTTTACAAGAGTATTAGTGAAAAGGCTTCATTGGGACATGGATATGACTTCCTATGGAACAAGGTGCAAATTATTTGGTATCCTGTCTCTTAACATTCGAAGAAAGTTCGCTGAGGTTATGTTTATTCGTGACCTATTGACAAATCATATTGATTGTTCCGATATTCTGGCCTTAATTAACTTTAATGTTCCTGCGAGGATGCTTAGAAACCAATTGTTTTTTAACATTCCTAACCACAGAAAAAATTATGCTGCAAATGAACCAATAACTAGGTGCTTAAGAGTAACCAATACAGTTTGCGATATGATCGATTTTAGTCTTGGTAAATTTTCATTTAAAAATAATTTGCTACTAATCTTAAGTAACTTTAATGGTGGCAATGTGTAATTTATTTATTATTTCTTTTATATTATTTATATTATTATATTGCATTATTATCAAGTAATCACTAAAGTACTATTGTATCTTTGTTTTATGAAATAAACTAAACTAAACTAAAATACAGTGATTTTTGAGGAAAACAAGCAGTAAGTAAGCAATTTAAGAAATTATCTTAATACTAAGTAATACAAGGTGGCGCAAAAGTAATCCTCCTATCAGAAAATGCTATAAATTTTGCGATTGGCCCCTAATGTCAGTTCTGTTTTCACATTTGTGTAGTAAACACATGCGAAATACACGTTAATAAACAATGTTACGCTAGACTGCTCCAGAACGCGGAATATTGGTGACTATTTATTTGATCAATAATCGGTCGGTGACTTTGACACAACGTGAATTTCGTCGCAGATTTCCTACACGTCCAACGCCTACTGGTGAAACACTGCGACGTTTAGCCGCTCGCCTCGAAGAGACTGGCACAACACGAGATGCTGCCAGGCGTCGCAGACCCCGGAGTACCCGTTCTGCAGAGAATATTGCTGCTGTAGCCGAAGATGTCATGGAAGCGCCGTCGACATCGACCAGACGACGTGCCACGCAAATGGGTATCAGTCGACGGTCTTTACAGCGAATTTTGGTACAAGATTTGAAGATGTTTCCGTACAAAGTCCAGACGGTGCATCAGCTATTAGCCGCTGACCGCCAATCGCGTCTAACATACGCTCAAGCCATCCTTAATCACCACCAAGAGGAAGATGATTTTTCATCAAAAATAATCATGAGTGATGAGGCCCATTTCCATCTTAGTGGGAAAGTAAATAAGCAAAATTTACGCTTCTGGGGCACTGAAAATCCGCGTGTAACCCACGAAGAGCCATTACACCCGCTCAAAGTCACTGTATGGTGTGCTGTTTTCGCTGGAGGAGTCATCGGACCTTTTTTCTTCGAAGACGTCGCGGGCCAAACGGTTACTGTGAATGGTGAGCGCTACAGAGCAATGATCAACGAGTTCTTTTTGCCGCAACTTGATGAATTGGGATTGGAAAACATGTGGTTCCAACAGGACGGTGCAACGGCACACACTGCACGTGCCATAACCGATATGCTGAAGGATGCATTTCCCGGGCGCCTAATCTCCCGTTTTAGCGATTTGCACTGGCCAGCAAGATCGCCTGATTTGACCGCTCCAGACCTCTTTTTGTGGGGCTTTTTGAAGTCGCGGGTTTATGTCAACAAGCCTCAGACTCTTGCAGCTCTTAAAGACAATATCCGTCAACAATGTGAGGACCTATCGCCGGAAGTTTTGGCCAAAGTGATGGAAAATGCCATAAAAAGGGCTCAAATGACAATCAACTGTGGCGGCAGCCATTTACATGACATCATATTCTCGACTTGATGTAAAATAATGAAAAGACCAAATAAAAATAATCCACAAGAAGAATCAAAGTTTTTCATTTTTTTTTAAATTACAGCCAAAAAACATCGGAAGGTTATTTTGCGCCACCTTGTATAAGGAAGCAAAACTTAAATTTGACTGAGATCGAAATCCAGAAGCTACAGTTTAACTTTTTTCAAGAACATTGACAAAGACCTGATATACCGAACAGCCATAGGAAACGCATTAAAA